>CM052543.1:85875439-85901995 GCA_028533065.1 Trachops cirrhosus | reverse complement strand
ACGGGTGCGCAGTCTCTGGGTCCCGAGGGGCGCTCACTACTCCTACCTCTGGGGCCTGGGCCGCACCGGTCCCCCGGAGCGCCTGCGCCTTTTCCTTTTTCAATGCTGTGGTTTCCGAGACTTTCACCAAACCACCTAATCTTTGACATTTTAATTATGATGTGTCTTGGTGTTGATTTCTTTGGGTCCAACCTATTTGGGACTCTCTGTGCTTCCTGGACTTGTATGTTTATTTTCTTTGCCAAATTAGGGAAGTTTTCTGTCATTATTTTTCAAATAAATTTTCAATTTCTTGCTTCTCTTCTCCTTCTGGCATCTCTATGATTCGGTTGTTGGCCCTTTTGGGGATGTCCCAGAGACTTCTTAAACTTTTTTTTTTTAAATTCTTGTTTCTTCATTTTGTTCTGGTTGAAGGTTTATTCCTTCCTTATGTTCCAAAGCATTGATTTGAATCCTGACTTCCTTCCCTCCACTGTTGGTTTCCTGTGGATTTTTCTTTATTTCCATTAGTAGGGCTTTCATTTCTTCCTTATGCGTCTGCCATATTCAACGAGATCTTTGAGCATTCTGACCACCAGTGTTTTAAACTCTGAATCTGATAGGTCGGCTATCTCCACATCTCTTAGTTCTTTTTCTGGGGTTCTGTTCTTTTCCTGCATTTGGGTCATATTTCTTTGTCTCCTGATTTTGGCAGGCTCCTTGTGTCTGTACTACTAGATAGAGCCGCTCTGATTCCACTTTCTCGCACCTGTTTGGTCGTATGGGGCAGAGCCTTGCATATTCACCAAGGTGGGGCAACTTCAGCTCCGTGTGTGGGGGATAGGTCAAAGAGGGGACAATGCTGCTGCTGGCTGACTTCTGGGGGCTTGCTCGGCCTTGCTCTGTTTCTAGTTACTTTACTCACTTCCTGTGTGCACCTGGCACCCCTTCAACTGCTGTCCTGGTTGTGGTTCCCAGGGTGTGTGTATTTGTGTATGTTCGGGACTCTCTGGCAGTGTCTTCCACCACCTCAATCCCCACTGAGTTTACAGCCAAAAGTTATGTAGCTTTATTTTTCCTGGCACTGAAGCCCAGGGCTGCATGGTGTGGACTGGGGCTGGGCTCCTTCACTCACAAGGTGTCCCCCTGATTTTTATCCACCACATGTGAATGAGGGGCTGCCTGTTCTGCTGGCCTCCATTGCTTCATTGCCTCGCTGCCTCTCTGCCTCTCCACACCCTGCTGTCCACCCACACCAGATCCTCTCCAACTCAACTCCCCATCTCCTCCCCTCCTATCCATCTGGATGAATTTAGCTTCTTTAAATCCTTAGTTGTCTGACTTGCATACAGTTTTTGGTGTTTTTCTGGGTGACTTTTTGGCAGTTCTGTGTGTTTTTTAAGTTAGTTGTAGTCTTTCTTATGGCTGTGCAATGAGGTGAGGATGTGTCTATCTTCACCTTCATCTTGACCGGAAGCTCCCCCTTACATTCTTTCCTATCTTCTCTTCTAAGTGTTGGACCTCCCAAATTTGCTCTGTAATTTTCCATTTTAATTTCTCTCCCATTTTCTATTTTGCTTTTAAAATTTTACTTTCTTGGATAATTCCTTAAATATCTACCAACCTTTATTGAATTTTTAAATACTTTCTATCCTTTTTAAAATATCCACTATTTAATTATGTATAATTAATACTACATTAAATACATTATATAATTATCTATAATTATCCATATTCTTGAATTGTTCTTTTCTTCTTTAGAGTATCCCATTCTTGTTGGATGGATATACTATCCTCTTGAAGCTATGAATTATAATTTATATATAATAAATATATAAATATAATTGTATACATAAAATATGCATTAAATATATTTATGTACATATATAACCCACATGTCCAGACATTTGTATACAACCCACATGTCCGTCAGCAGGAGAATAAACTGTAGCTCATATAATGGTGGACAAACACTCAACAAGGAAGGCATGAGCTACTGATCTACAAAATTACATGTCCAGCAAGGTCAAGCACAGGCTAAAGGCTGAGCAGTTAGTTTGTGGCACAGCAAGGACTAGACTCCAGGTCATCTGACTCCCCCAGAGGTACTTCTTTTATGTCACATCACCTCTTGGACACCACTGCCAGGTCACTGACCAGTGCTGACCACCACCAGGGGATGAGGAAAAGGGAGAGGACACCAGAGAGCACTGACTCCAGAGAAGACCCAGCATTTGAGCTGACCGCACCTTGCTCTCCAACCTCCTGGATAAGCCACTGTAATGCCATACTTCTCTGATCCCGGAGCTGACACGTGCTACTAATTTTAGTCCACTCTCTCAGGGACATTCTCTGAGAAGGGGAGCATGTGGGTGTCACCACCTCCGTTCACTGAGTAGGAAATGAGGGCAACAAAGCTAACCTCAATCGCACGGGGCCTCATGGCCAGGGTGGCACAGCTGGCCCTAAGCCCCACCTCCTGACCCCTCCAGGGTCTTCCCAGAGGGGGAGGAGGAGGGGAGGAGAGGCTGTCCCTGCAGCTCTGAGCGGGCTCACCTCCTCCAGCCCTGTAGGCATGCAGTCCCCAGCACCCCCCACCCCAGAAGTCCACACCAGCCTCTGGCTTCATCTTCTCAGAGACACTTTAGCAGCAGTGGCAGCAGCAGCAAGTTCTCTAAGACAAACTCAAGCTAGCAGTTTGTTTTGTTTTTGAGCAATATATATTTTAAAACAAAAAAAAGTTAAAAGGCACCCACCTAAGCTGAATTCTAAAATGGGTTCGTCTGGATCTTGTAGATTTCCTGAATAAAAAGAAATGCCAGAAAAAAGTTACCCTTAATCAACTTTTCTCTGCTTTTAGATTTTATGAAAAAAAACAAAATAAAACAAAATAACACACTTGTAATTGTTTCACAATATTTGTAAATCAAACCATCATGATTTGTTTCAATTACTTCTCAATAAAATTAGGGGGGGAAACTCCAACATTCTACTTGATTTTTCCATCTAAAACTGTTGTTAAGTGAGATGATTTCTTTACTTTCTAAACATTTTATTTTGTGATTCCTAGGAAGCCTCAGGCTCTGAGTCCAAACCCCCTCCTTTTCAGGTCTGCATACCCACAAGAGGCAGGCTTCTACTGTGGCCCGGGCACTGGCCAGACAGCTCTGTGGACATTCCACATTATGTCCTGGTGAATCAGCCCCCCGAACTGGAAATCTGACAGCAGACTGGGTCCCGTGGAGGAGGTTCCCAGGAAGCGTGCTGACTTTCCCCTCCCTATTCTGACTCAACCAGATGATGCCACTCCAGGCTGGAGCAGTCATGGGGGTTCATACTGGCCATTCACCATGTGCCCCAGGAGGTATACTTGGCCCTCCCAGAACTGCTGCAGTGTGGGACCCACCAGGAGCTGGGTGCGGGACCCCTGAGGCTCACCTGCCAGAGAGAGGCCAAGCATGTCACCTGCCACATCAATGGTGGATGCCCGCTGCATCGCACGGGCCCTGGCGCCATGGCGAGGGCTGTGCTCTCTTGCTGTCATGCTGTCATTGGTGATGATGTGCTTCCTGCTCCTGGGTTCAGATGATGCCTGACTCCCCGGGAAGAGCTGTCACCCAGCCCTAGTCCCCTAAGGTGGCAGCAGTCCTGCGAAACAGAAACAAACACTGGTAAGAAGCACAGAGATGGTGGCAGAAAGACAAAGTGCAACCATGGAAAGTCCACGATTTAACGTGAGCGGATGCGGCAAAGCCAGGGTCCCAGCAAGTCAGGGCCGAGTGAGGATCTCTTCCTGTGCATTGCCCAGCGTGCCCTCACACACAAGCCAACATGGCATGCCCGTGGGGTCCCAGACAGAAATCATGTTACCTCCAATAAAGATATGCCAAATTAAATGGCAGTTTGCAAAGAATCATAAAATATGGCTTTTGAGACTTTCTTGGTGGTTTTATTATTATGTTTTTCCATTGGCAGGCCTCATACAATTTTATAAAATTTTAAATCACTTCACTACAAGCTCTGTTAGAACGATAGCAGCATGGTGAGCACTGAAGAGACAAAGGCCCGTGCCCTCCAACTTTCCCTCTTCCTTCTCAAAGCTACAGAAATTTCCTGTGGGGCTTGGTCCTGGGCCTGCTTTCCCACAGAACACATGCGTGTTCTATACCTAACTAAAGTGGACAGTGCTGTGCCGTGGATATGGACATCCCTGTGAAAACGGCCACCGCAGGCTCCATTACACAGCACAGAACTCGCATTCTGCTCTAAGTGGGGCAAGCAGCAAGAAGTGAGTTTCACATTTCTCCAGCGCTATATGCTTTAACTTGTGCTGTCTCTAACAGAAACCACACTTTAGGAGTTAAGATAATTAGACTGAGCAATGAAGCTGATTTAAAACACTCCTTTCCAAAGCCTCCAATATTCAGACACCCCTATCTTGTCCAAGTGTGTCAACACCTCTGTACCTGAAGGGCCCACGCTCCCACTCTTGAGTGAATTCACCCAATAACTTACTGGGCATGTTTGTCCTTGGATCAGTAGAGACACGTGGCATTTCTTCATAGAAGCACGTCCAAATCCATCATCTAAAAATAAAAAATTATATATTTAACAAGCTGGTCAACAAACACGCGTTCTTGTGAACAAATAACACATACGTTATAATTCCGATACCTAGAAATATGGGGAAGCCAAAAGCTACTACGTGTTCCTTTGAGCTCCATACACCAATCTAACCAAAGAGAAGAATCATCAGTTTACTAACCTCAAAAGGCATACAGTCAGAAATATGTGATACAAATGGGAAAGTACTTGTAATACTAATATCTGTTAATTTGAAATGTACAATTTTTAAAAACTCACTAAAATTTCAAGTAGCAAAAGGTAAGAATTCATAAAACACATGGTAAACATTTTGAAAAGTGACCAAACCCACTCATAACAATTAAAGCCATGCTCACCATATCTACATTCCCTAAATTAGTGCTCCGAAAGTGGTCTGTTGTTCTATGGAGAATATGCTTTGTTGGCAGATCCCAGGGGAAGTTCTACAGGGCTCTCCTATATTGCTCACAACATTTCAGAGTGGTATAAGCATTTTGGAAAGCAATCTGACATTATTTATCAACATTTGTCCACAATACTCTCACCAATACTCCAGATATGCTTATTGCAACATTACTTACAATGACAAACGCTGAAACCAATCTAAATGCCCAACTACAAGTGAGTCCACTCTTTAACACCTATAAGACACACTATCGTATGGCTGTTCACATGATCATAATAAAGACAATAAACATAGGAAAAGTTCTTTAACCTCATTAATCATCAGGAAAATACAAATCATAACCATAAGCTGTATCTGCACACCCACTAGAATAGCCACAATGAAAACACAGGCAATACCAAGTGCTGGAAGGATGCGGAATAATGGAACTGGACGAACAGCTAGAGGAGTAAAGGGAACAACCACAGTATCTACTCAAACTGAACACACATCCAACCCATGATCTGGACTTGCTAGCAGAAATGCATACGTATGTTCCCCCCAAAAGGTGTAAAGAACATTTACAGCAGTAACATTTGTAACAGTCAAAAACCAGAAACAATCCAAATGTCTATCAACAGCAGAATGGACAAAATATCACACACAACCCCTAGAAACAATGCCAAGGGGAAGAAAGAGCCAGACACACTGAGTGCATCCAGGCGACTGCATTCCGTGAGATTCGGGCACAGCCACATGAGGGCGATGTTACAGCCTGGACAGTGGTCCCTCTGTGGGGCAAGCACTGACAGGGACTGGAGAGGGTGTGAAGAGGCTTGGGGTACCTTGTTTCCCAATCGGAGCTCCATGAATGAATTTACTGAGTGAAACTCATTGATCTGCACACCAATTATTTTTCTACCTCTATAAAAAGTTTAATTTTGCCAATGGTTACAATACAGACAGCGCAGTATGAAAAAATGTTTGTCAGTTCTGCATCATGTGGGTTTTTAATGGACTGTTCCAACTGTGCTCTAGTTACAGTCCTTAAAAAGATGTGACACAACAACAAAGGGCCAGCAGGAAGCCACATCAAGAGACTGGCCAGGTCTGGGGCATGGCCACAAGGAACTGCTTGCTTCCTTTCTTGGCTCACTGTCATCCCTTGCATCACTGAAAGCTGCGTCCCGTGCTGGCCAGAGGCAAAGGTGGCACCCTAGAAATGAACCAGCCAGCGGAAGGCACTCTTCTCTCTTGAACCTTCTCCCAGCTTCTTAATGAAGTTACAGCCACCACCCCCCATTCTGCTGGAACAGCAGAGACATGCCACCTAACAGAGGGCTACATCTGTATCCTGACATCTCAATAGCCCAAAGAAGGTCTCATCCCTGCTTTCCTCCTCCCCTTGCAGGGCCCCTGACCACTCCACCCATTTGCCCCTTCCCTCCAGGAGCAGGGTTAGTATTATAGGTGTTAGGAGATTCTGGGGATAGAAATGCTTAAAGGGGAACACCTACAGACTAATTTTATACTTGATAGAGTTCATAGATTATAGAAGCTTTTGTGGTTATTTTGGTGCATTTAATTAGAATCTGTAATTTAAGTCATCAAGACCCAGAATATAAAGCTAATTTGCACAGCTGAACTCGATCCTCTTATATGAGTCTCATTAATTTAAGGTAATTCACCAAGGATTCCTATGTCCCCTCCGTCCTCATTTTTTTCCTCATTTGAAGACCAAAGCTCATTAGAAGCAAAACTACACTAAAAACAAAGAGGACAGAGGGTGTGGGGAGCTTTAGAGGACTGGGATGGGGTAGGGAGGCAAGAAGAAGGAAGGAAGCACTCATGAAACTGACTGCCTCCCCCTCACTCTGTGAGGGGCACACGGTCCCTTTGGACAAGAGGACACAGGCCACCAAGTGAACAGCAAGCCCCAAAACGTACCTGCCACCCATGTGGGGGCAGGGAGATATGGCAGAGGGGCATCAGCAAGGCAGGGAGGGATGTTATGACTCACACAGGCTCAATGAAGGTGGGTGATGACTGTCAGAGGCTTCTCCAGAGAATAAGAAACCTCAGGCCAGGAAGGGGTTCTGGAGGCATCAGTAACCTCTGGGGAGGACTAACCACAGAGCCCCACTTTTATCCATCATACACCCTGGGGTTCTTCTGAAAACAGTCTTGAAAAGGAGATGCGCAGATGAGGGCACAGAAGTCCAGACTGGGTAGCTGACTTTCTCAAGGCCACATGAAAGTACAGGATGAACCTGAGACACAACCCACAGCAAAAAGCCCGCATACAGCTGGGGCCACGCTCCCTGTCCTTCGTAGCCTAGCCTCCCCTGTTGCTGTCATGTGGGAGCCAACAGGCTCACAGCAAACCTTCCCTGGGCCTCTGCTATCCTTGCAAGGGCAGCATGACAGAGAAAGTTGGAAGAGAAAGGCTGAGTGAGTCACAGCATGGATCAGGAAGCCCCATGGAGGAGGCTACTTCAGAGGAATCAGAAAGAGGAAGAATTTTCTCTAAAACCCCTCAACCCAGGACAGCTACAATCATTGGGCCATGAGACATCCTACCGCTCCCTGGCACCAAACACCACCGCTAGCGGAGCCTGAGAGAGAAAGGTGCTCCTCCCCCGCACAAAGCCCAACCTGCACACAGACTCTGAGCCCACAGCCGCTCTTCCTGGAGGTGCTCCGGTATGCCCAGTGGTTCATCCCTTCTTTGTGTGACCAGGGATGACCAGCTGGGACCTTGTGTGTTAGGAATGCCACACTTAACCCCTTGCTTCTCCCATACCCTCCTGCTGCAAAGACCAGGTTTTCTGACAAACACCAGTAAACAAACGGTCAACATCAGTGGCAACTGTATTTGCTCATCAGCATCTGGCTTTTTCCTGCTTCCCAGACACCCAACAGATAACTCTCCAGCCCCTTCCCTCCCATGCAGGAAAAAGCCTATACTGAGGCCTGCTTCCTTCTTCCCTTCCCAGTCATGAACCAGCTCCCTGTTGCTTCCTGCTCCCTGTGCCCACATCAGGCCTTGGTAAGGAGAGAAGCTCACAGAGCAGAGCTCAACTGAGAGAACACTGCCTAACAGTGAGCACACTGCAGCATCAGTCCAGCCTGCTAGGGTTTCAAGGAGGACTCACAGGCTTTAGGAAGTCATGCCCAGGACACAAGAAATATGCTGTAGTCGGTGCACACTCTCACTGGCAGGCACAAGCAACCTGCCCGGGGTCCCTGTGGGTCTGCGCGCAGCAGGCAGTCACTCCTGCTTCCCACTGCCTGAGCCTGTTCTCTGCCAGTGACACTGAACAGGCAGCCCTGGCGATGGTTCACCACCCAATTTAATTAAGTAATCAGTCTCACTGGTTTCATGAGGATGGTAGCTGATATAATATAATGCCTTTACCCAGACTGAAATGCACATCTGGGACTCCAAGGGCAGAATCAGTAGCCTTGGGTGGGCTACAGGGGTCCGTCTAAAAGCCAGGCAGGCCAAGCGCTCCTGGGTAGGACAAGCCCAGACTGTTCCAGCTTCTCCCCAGAACCTTGGTTTCCCCATCCCAGTCCTTGGCAATTCCATCCTTCCATCTGCTCCAGCCAAGAAACAAAATCAGTACTGCCTGCTGGCCTCCTCTTTCTCTCACACCCCACACCCACCATTTTGTTGGCTCTATGTTCCCAGACATCCAGACTTCAGCCCCCCTCAGCACTCCATCCCCACCTGCCTGGCTTCTGACCAGTCCCTCCACAGCTGCTAGTCTGTCTTCACACAGCACTGGCTCCAGCCCTGGCCTCTCTGCTGCCGACATCTCCCCAGCCAGCAACGCTCCTCAAGTTCATCCAGAAGACAGCTCCCTCACCTACAATGGGGGACCCCAAAACAAATGGAATTATCTTCTGGAGGGCGGCCTCATTGTAGTACAGGCTTCCCCCACTACATGAGTGTTCCAGGAACCCATCTGTATCAGTGTACCAGCTGGTGTTGCTGTGAGAGGCTGCATCAGCTTCAGTGAATTTTTTTGAAGACTCTTTCAACACATTTGTACATTTTGAGATGGGTGATTTATGAGCACACCTGCCCACACTGTGCTGAGTGTTCAGCAGCTTTTGAGCAAAAATGGCATGACCCCCATTCCCCAACCCCCAATCACCCAATCTGGCCCCGAGTGACTTATTTCCCCCCAGATGAAAAAAGTCCTCAGAGGGAAACATTTTGTTGATGTGGAAGAAGTGAAACAAAAAGTGGCTGAAGTACTAAAAGGCATCAAAATCAACAAGTTCAAAAACTGTTTTGAGCAGTGGGAAAAAAATGTCCCAATAGGTGTATTGCATCAAATGGAGAGTACTTTGAAGGTGACTGGCATTTAAACATGTAAGAATAAATACACAATTTTTATAAATAAATTCTGGGGTTTTGGGGGTCCCCCTCATATATGTCCTTCCCAAAATCAGCTTCTCCAGAACATCTTCATGACAGTCAGTTTGAAACTGTAGTTGGGCCCCTGGTGTTTCACCTGCAAACCATGAGCCTTTCGGGGATTTTCTACAGGAACCAGTTTGAAAATAAGTCACCCTTAAAAAGTATTTAAAAGTATTCCTGCTGAGCAACATGGGTGCAGGACCGGGTGTCTGGGTGCTGGCATCTGGGAGACCAGAGAGACTCGGGGAGGTTTCAGCAGCAGTTGCGGTGGGTGGGCAGGAGTCCTTGGGCTGCCTCAGCCAAAACAAGCCCTTCCGCACCTTGGCCACTCTCCTTAAGCCACTCTCCTTCGCCACTCTCCAAAAACTGGTGATCTACTCAACAAACAGTCAAGGCCTCTCATGGACCAGACCTTAGGGATGCAAAGATGAACAGGAAGGCTTGGGCAGGAAACACATCACAGGAAAAGTAACAAACAGGAGTGACTGCCCTGGCTGGGTGGCTCAGCTGGTCGGAGCATTTTCCCATATACCAAAAGGTTGCAGGTTTGATCCTAGGTCAGGGCACATACGGGAGGCAACCAATTGATGTCTGTCTCTCGCTCGCTCTCACTCTCGCTTTTGCTGTCTCCCTCCCTCTGTCAAAATCAATAAACCTATCCTCCTCAGGTAAGGATAAAAAAAAAACAAAATAAAACAAAACAGGAGTAATGGATAAGCTGAGGGTCATACTACTGCTCCGGCCACGTCTGGAACCTTCCCTGTGAGAAGGACTGGCCTGCAGCTGTCCATTTGCTGGGCAGGAGCACCAGGGGGCTAGCATCAAGGTTTCTGGAGGCTGACTCTTGGGGTGAATGAACCCAGTGTTCCTATGTACCAGGCTTCATTTGTCACTCAATTACCACATACATTCCCAGAACACCACAGACCAAGATAATGGGATTGCTGCCCCGAGCACTCCAGACCCTGTGAGAGCTGCCTGTTTAGTGCTGGAGACAATGCACATCAGTGTCAATGCCGCCCCTCTCCCTTCGAGAAATGTCCATGAGTGTGACAAGCACCATGTCCTGCCCCATTGTCAGCTCAGCCACTTGAAACCCTCCCATAATTAACTGAAAGACCACCTGGATATTGGCCAGGAAGGTCTCTCAGTAGTGCCACAGAAATTTCCTAATAGGTGTGTAAAAACCATCAGTATTTATCACTCTCTTTGCTAATGAAGACATGCTGTCCCAGAGGACCGAGAGCCAGAGATGAGGACAACAGCATCTCTGTGACCTGTGGGTCAGCTTGCCCCAGAGTGGGGCCCCGTAAGGCCTCACCGGCAAGAAGGAGGGTATTGCAGACCCAGATGCTGCTGCCCTCAAGGCACTCACTCAGAGCTTGGTTCCCAGAGCTGCAGCTAGAAGACAGCTCTGGCTCCTCTAGGGCAGATGTGACCCACTCCTTGCCTGAGACTCTTCTTTCTCATCCCCTTCCTTTTTCCACCCAAACCCAGAGCTGTAAGGCCTGTTCTGGTGCCTGCTTCTACCTCCCCCACTCCAAGTTGGCCAAATGAAAGCTGATGGCACCCAGCCATCAGGGGGATATCCACCCAGACTCTACTTCTCTTCTCATCCCCTTTGGGAATGGTCTATTCCTTCAGCCAAGGGGATGGTAAGTGTGGGTGTGGCCATAGCTGCTCATGGCTCCTCAAGGTCATAGTGCAAAGAGGGGGTGCCTCCCAGGGGCAGTGACCCACACCCCAGCTGCAGCAACTCCCTCTGCCTTGTCCTGCTGGTGTGGTGATGAGGCCATCACAGGGAGGGTGAGTTCTGGGTACTCCTGCTATCCCGACCAAAGTACTATACTTGGCAGCCAGGACACCTGTGCTGCAGGTTGGAGAACCCAACTCACACGTGTTTCAGCACAAGGCATGTTTGTCATAAAGGTTCTGGCAGACTGACGGAACTTGAGCGGGAATATGGCTGATGGGCTCCAATGTCAGTAGCACAGATGACTCTTCTAGGCTCCCCTCTGCTTCCCATATCGTCCTCCCCCATCCCTGCAAATGGACCAACCTGTCTGTGTACACGGTGGACATGAGGCGGCCAGCAGCCCTCAACTTTAAACGCTCTAGCTCTAGCCATGGGAGAGGACAAATGTACGGATTCTCTCTGCGCCGTTGGTCCAGTTCTTCCTGGCAAAGGTAATCCAAGGGCCTAGCTCAGGCCAAGTGCCCCCTGGCTGGGGGACTGCAGGGGTGCTCCCATGGGAATGAGTGTGGTGGGGGGGAGTGCCCACAAAGGGGACAGGGGAGACCAAACATAAGCATGTGGTTCACGGCAACATTTAGTGCCAAGTGGAGAAAGCCTGCAGCAAGTGTTTCTTAAAACTTTAAGAAGAAAGTCAAAGAACTCCCAGTGTTAACTAAATGTTTTCTATGTTGTTTAAAACAGATAACATAAACATAAAATTAGGTATAGACTCTTTTTCCCTTGGAGCTCCGAAACTACAATAAAACTAAGAGATCTATAATTTAATGACAAACAAAACCCCAGCACCAATGGACTCATGTTTACGCTGATTTAATGTGAAGGGTGGGCTTTGTACAGAAACCATCACAAGACATAACCCTGAGGACTCCAAAGGCCTCGCCCACCACACCTTCCACTCCACAGCCTGCCCTGAGACCACAAGTGCCCACAATGGCCACTCTGGTCCACCCAGCCTCTATCTGGTCAAAATAACAGCATCTAGCAGCCACCAGTCCCCAGAAAAATGAGTTGTCGAGTTGGGCATAGGAGTGGGGATGTGGCAATACCCCTGGACTATGAACAGGGGTCTAAGGACCCCTGCAGGTGGCAGGGCCTCCACAGGTTTTTGCTCTTTTGCATGAAATCAAGAAAGTTATAGAGAAAAAGTGCAAAAGACAGCCTCATGGCTTTGCTGCATGAAAGACTGGAAACCCTAGCTACTTCCCTCCAATCTCCAGTGTGGAGCACCCACAGAGAGGGCCACTCAAGGGCAACTCAAGATGACCCCTGTGATACTTCCTTTGCAAAGGGAATCCATCTCTTTCCCACCATCCTTCCTCTCCTCAGCCTGTTTACATTGTTATGCTCCTAACATCTGCTGCCTGTTCACCTAAGGGATAAGTTTCTCATGATGTGTCCAACCTGTGGGAGAACTTAAAGAGGAAGAGCCTAAGGTGCCTCTGGCCACTCTCCAGCCTCATCAGGTCTCCATGGAATGAAACACCTGTCTAGAGGCCATCTCAGTCGGACACCTCACTGGGAAAGAAGCGCGTGAGCCACGACAACACAGCTTGCAGTGCCCTCTGTGTCCCCTGGGTCACTTGGCCCTCCTCATACATAACTGCTGGGTGGGTGTCTGACACACAGGAGCCAGGCTCACACTGGTAGATGGGCTGTCTCAAGGTCATGAGCTATGCAAGGACGTCAGGCTCTGAAATCAGGCCTCATTAGTCCAGTCCTTGTGCAAAACACTGCACAGGGCGCATTCATTCAGCTCCAAATGAATACTAATAAAAGGCACAATCTTTTTCACTCGTAGAGTCCTTCATTTTATAAGCCCTTGCACACATATTATTTTAACCTTGCAATGTTTGTTAAAATATTATTTTCCTCTCTCCACCCCTTTAATGGACCCCTCCAGAAGAAAAGATTTTAGATCCAAGAATCCAACACTGAACACAACTTCCATCTCTGCCCCACCCACGGTCTTTACAAAGGGCCCCTCCAGTTACTTGCTCTCTGACACCCACCTCCAGCCTCCACAGTTGCTTACAACACTACAGCACTAGCTACCTGAGAGGAATGCATCTTCCCACAGAAGTCCAAAGAGAGAACTTTAGCATGGAAACAGCTTCTTTTTTTTACATCATTCAAGTTTGATTTTCTTTTCCTAAGCTGAAATTAAGCTCCTTAAAAAATATTATAAATATTTTAATCAAAATATTTCAAAATAAGTATTTAAAAACCACAAAAGTTTGTGAACAAGATAAACAGACAAAACCTGGTCAACAATACCAACTAATACTAAAGTAAAAAATATATATAGTGTTCTGTATTTCTGATAGTGGAGAAGGAGCTTACATAAATATAATACAGAAGTGGTACATTTCTGTGGGCGACTAGAATGGGAAATTCACCGATCCCTGAACCAGAAAGTTGTGACTTAAGACCTAGTTTCTGCAGTTGACACATTAACCTGATTAACAAAGTTCCTCTGCTCTTTTTTTATAAGTGCTATATACTTTGATCATTTCCTTCTCTTTACTGTTCCCAACAGGTTTTATTCATTCATGTAGAATATCCTGGGCTAGTAAGTGTGTGTTGTCATGGTGCTTTGGGGAAGTGTCGCCGAGATACCTGGTTCCCACTGGTGACACACACTCCACAGCTGAACAATGAAACGTGCAGCCTCTCTCCTCACAAACACTCCCACATCCTCTCTCAGGGAGAGTGGACAGCTCACCACTCGGGCAATGGCTGGACACAGAGATGCGGCCAGCCATGTGGGAAACCAGGCCCTGACCCAGGCTGGCCCACTCTGGGAGACACTACAGTCCCAAAGACATGCCTGGTCCTTCACAAACCTAACAGCAAAGTGCGCCCTGGAAGGGAAGCTGGCATCCACCCCAGCCCCCAGGCCCAGCTCCTAGGGCTCATCTGATAAGTGGCCACAGGTTACGTGAAGTTCTGGCACACGGGCACTGGCACTGCACCACGAGTTTCCAAGCCACAACCCCTGCAGCGGCCCGACTTCCACCTTGCTCCTGCCAAACCCTCCCTCACCTTCCTCACCTTCGACAGGGTGGGGACGGGCCTGAAGACGCAGGGTCAATCCAAACCCTTTATTTCCTTCCAGATTGCCCGTGACAGGGTAGGAATGACAGTAGTTTACATGACTGAGGTTGGGTAGGCCTAGTTTATTTTTATAATCACTAGGGAAGTTTGTTTTTTAATTCAAAGTGTCAAAGTTGGCTTCATGGGAGAATATGAAATTTTCTGAGTAGCAACACAATTCCATCAAGGGCTACAAATGCAAGGCCACGACCACAGATCAATGACATGCTGGGAAGACGGAGTTGTTTCTGGAACAAGGCAGTAAGACAGGAGACTGGGGATGACCACAGCAACAAACCAAAGCTGGGGAGAGAACTCTCAGTTCCTAACATTATCTTGGAAACACAAAGCAGATCACACATTTTGCAAGTTTTATCATATATAAATCTCTGGCTAAGTGGTACGTTACGTTACCTGCAAAAAGAGTCCTGTTTGAACCAGTCACTATTGGGTGGGACACGTGGAGAAGACTCTGAAAGGCCTTCAGTGCTCCAAATGCTCATGTAGAAATAAAACTTAGGCGGTCTGATTCTGACACGAGACCTCTCAGGAGACAGGAGTCTAGAGCTTCAGCTACTCAGTCATGCTGTGTAGTTGTCTGGGGTTTTTTCAGTTGTTGTGTTTCCTTGTCTTTTGTTTTTTCCTCTCAGATGGTGTCATGTGACCAGGAGACCAGCCCTTTGGCTGACCAGTTGGGAAGAGAGTGTGGCATGAGAGACAGTCCTTTCTTTCCCATATTTCACCTGTGCGTGTGGGCATGGAGGAGAGGGCACAGCCAAAGCTGGAGGAGGCAGGCTCCCTCCCTGGGGAGGAGAGGGGAGAGGTGGGGAGGGTCCCATGGCTCTGACCACCACTGGTCAGACCATCCCTTTCCCAGCACCCCCCCACCCCTGGCAAGGAAGGCCAGCAGCATCCTCCAGACCATGGCAAAGAGTACCCTCATGGGAGGCCTTCCAGGGCTGCTGCCACAGGAGCCTGGCCACAGCTCTCTTCGCAAAGCTGATGGTGATAGGAATGATGAAAACCCCCAAAAAGTGATTTCAAAAAGAGAGCCACTGGGGAAGATCAGGCCAACAGGGGAGGGACTGGGGGCGCAGAGGACACAGAGCGGTGCTGGGGGCGTGTCTGTCCTCAGGACCAGCCCTGGCCAGAACACCTGCGGCCTCTGACGGGAGCGTTCCTGGGAGCCTACAATCCAGAACCAGAGCTGCTCATTCATTTGTTCAACAGGCAACAAACCAGGCACTTAGAGGTCACACACAGGTGAGTCCAAAGTGGTCCCTGTCTGCAAGGACCCAAAGGTGTAACAATGGGGTGAGACATTCAGACAAGACAACCCCAGGTCAAAATAAAGCACATGCTCGAGGCTGGGGAGAGGGGAGGGGAAGAAACCTTAAATCCAGCCAGATATGATGCTGACTGACTCACACGCAGTGCAGCCAGATCTGGCTCCAAAAGGCACAGGCACAAGAGTGAACTCCGGGAACTGGGGGGCCCAGTCAGTCTTCTAAGGGAGAGAAAGAACGGGCTGAAGAGCCAGGTCTGGGCCAATTCCGGGAATCACTAATACCAGACCATGGAGTGCTATTCAGCTACTAGGCAATGAAGAAATCTCTGGAATCTTAATCATTCAAACAAATCAGAAAAGTCTTGATACTCTCCCGAACTCTCTATGGAGCTTTTGATGAACCTCTAACCTCTTGGCACAAACCTGGTCAGGCCTGGTAAAGCTGGGCCAAGATGGCACTGCCATAAACCATCTATGACCAACACACACATAAGGGACAGCTAACTCCCTTGTCCTGCCATGCCTCCAGGCAGTTCCAAAGGTCACCAGCACAGCTAAACCTAAAGTCAGGACACGCACTATTTCTGAAGTGAGTACAATGCCACTCCGCAAATAAAAAAACAAAAGCCAGGTTACTTTTGAAACCAGTGACAGGAAGCTGCTGCAGAGCCCTGGAGTCACTTCTGTGGTAAGTGGGCTCTGCAGCCGTGGGCCAGGCCATGGTGCGGCAGCCCTCCTGGGAGCAGGGCACCACCCTGCGAGGGGACCCTGAGACCCTGGTCCAGTTCTTCTCATTTGGCATCAGCAGCATTTTGTATCAGCGTGGCATATATTTTCCTGAAACCTTTACTCAAGTGCAGAGATATGGACTCACCTTGCTTGTAACTACTGATCATGACCTTATGAAATACCTAAATAATGCGGTGGAACAGCTATACAAGCATTCAGTTCAGAAACTGGAGGTAGTCATCTCGAATGCTGGAAGTGGGGAGGTCCTCGAAAGATGGCACTTTTGATACTAAGTGTGCCAGGGCTGCCAAAGATGACAGCACACCCAGACAAAGGTCTCGGAAAGCTGCCCAAGATGAAATCCACTCAGTGATCACACAGATCACAGCTACGATGATATTTCTGCCACTGTTGGAAGTTTCTTGCTTATTTGATCTGTACAAAGATTTAGTTGTACCTGAAAAGTGGGAAGAGTCAGGACCACAGTTCATTACCAGTTCTGAGCACACCCATCTGTGTTCCTTCACTACTACAGCCCACAAAGTAAACAGCACGGTGGGTGGCCTACAAAATCCCTGTCCTCGCTGAAGATAAGAATAACAATGTAATTCTTCAGTGTGTGTTTCCTGGAAGCAAGTCAACCATACTCCATGTTTTACCTCATTGATTAATACTTACATGGGGAAAAGTTTTTCCTGAACTGTGCATAACTGTTCCATTTTTTGGTACCTGTTTAACTTTTCACAGACATAAACTTTTGCACACTGTTCAAAGGGAGCCAGCACATTACATCAGCACCGTAATGTCAGTTCCTTCGAAGGCGGTAACCATAGATGGGAAAACTTTTCCTTAACACAAAATGCCTTCCTAAATCAGACCTTTGAATTAAGCAGCTTGACTCAGAATATAGGTAAATATGAAACACAGCGAAAGAAGTCTGAATACTCAGCATCTTTGTTTATTCCTAAAGTAACTGATAATCCACAATAACAAAATATTGCTATAAGGTCCTTTTACCATTTATTTCATTTGTATAACTTCCATATTGAAAAAATCTCCAATTGTTTGATTTTAATGTATATAAACTACACCAACAAAAGTATCATTATTTCTTATTTCTACTGTTTAAATTCCAGTGATACAGAACTCTTAAAAATGTCTTTTTGTGTTTTTTTAAAATCATGCTTTAAATGACAATGATGAAGAAAGTTAAATATGTATGTTTTTAAAAACAAAACAAAACCCCAAATCAACCACCACAGAAGGAACTAAGACCACTTGGTAAGTGAAGAGACCTGGAAACTTCAGGTCTATTGGCAAACACCTCAGCCCAGGGCCACCCTTTGCCCTAAGCGGCCCTGCAGGCAACCTCTCCCTCAGCCAGGCAGTAGAGACTGCTCAGCCAGAGCCAGCCTGCCTGTTTCACTGTGACCTTGTGCCACAGAGATTCCTAAGCTGCTTCTGCATTTGTTTAGAAGAAGGTTAACAACTGTATATCTGGGCAACAATAAGAAAAATGTCAGGAGGTACTTTTGTCATTATTTTTCTCCAAAGTTCACAGCTGAGTTGTGAAATGTAGAGAAGCACTGAGAACAAAGACCTCATGAAGTATCTCCCTGTCACAGAGCGTAGGTTAAAATTACTGCCACCACAAGCAGGGACAGTGAAAACTAATTAAAATCTCTACTGGGCTTTCACATTTTTTTTTAACATTCTTAGAAGTTGGGTAATAAAGAGATCAGGAAAAATTGCCTCAATTGATTTTTTAGAACTGTTCCCATCTCCCACTAGGAGAGAGTGGTAGAAGCACTAAACACTGGAAGCTAGCACACAGCAAGCCGCCTCAGGCCCTGCCTCCTCGGGGTGGGCCGAGACACTGAGGGGAGGGCCACCCATCAGCCGCCCATGAGAGCAGAGAAGTGTCACGGAAACACAATGATGGGAGTCAAGCCCTTGTGCTCTTGGTCTGGTTCAAATTTTTATTCCGCTATCAGATCTCAGGCAAATCACAGACTCTGGGCACTTCAGTGACCCCCTACCTGCCACACGTGGCTGCCTCCTCCCCACCCCTTGCCCCCCCATCTCCTGTCCTACACTGGTGCAGTGCCCAAAAAGTGTGAATCGTATTTCTTCTGCTCTGTCATTTGCTCCTCACAACAAAGCCCGTCCCAGTCACAGGTAAATCACTGGACCCTGTCTCTGTGACACCAGGTTCAGAGAAGGCGGGGGTGTCTCACCCTCAGTCATTCTGTGGAAAACCAGCGAGGCTGGGACAGACAGCAGGATTCTGACTGCCACTCCAGTCACCTCGCGGGCACAGCACAGACACTGAAGCACTTCTCGAATGGCAGGCACTTGGGGGTCACGACTTCTACCACAACCTTACCTGTCGTTCACAAATTTTTCTTTAAATAAAATTTTAACTTAAATTTACTACACTTAATATTTTGAACAAATACTTAAGTACTTACATAAAGAAATGTAACTGTTCAGACACCAGGATCACATCTACCTCCCCCGTGGCAGACGCGCTCCCTCAGGAGACCTGGGCCTGCAGCTGCCCAGGGCCAGGAGCACCGCTTCCCACCTCCGCCCCAACCACCACCCGCTGTTTGCTGTGGGAAGGCCTGCCTCTGAGCTCATGGTCACTATCACTCTGTGGGGGAGACATTCCCGTCTTAGAGGCTTGCTGCAAATCTCAATTAAGAAAGCCCCTGTGCAAAGGCTCTGCAGACCCCAAGTTACTATGTTAAACTTAAGTGACACTAGGCCTTCCAAGGATCAAGTGAGATACAGAGGCAAAAATGCTTTGCAAAGATAGGAGTAAGAATTTAAATCTTTAAATAGCACATTTTTTCTAGAAATGATACAGCCTTAAGATGTAAGCAGAGGGCATCTTGAGCAGGAATTAGATCTGGGCCTGCCAATGACATCTCCTGTGGCTCCATGGGGCCACCTTAGATACCAGGACAAAGTGCTGGGTGTCAGGCCCAAAGCCATGAATGAGCCACAGCCTGAGGGGGGTCATCTGACACACTCACCCTCCACCTGCTTCGCCTGAGAAACTTACCACTGCTCCAAAAAGACACAATCAAAAGACGTACTGTGTGGGGAGCTAGGCTATATGGGAACTCTGCTTTCCTCTCAATTCTGCTGTAAGTCTGTAACTGCTCTGAAAAATAAAGTTCATTAAAAAAAAAAAAGACTTCCAGACATTAATTCAAAAGGGGAAGTGGGGTTTTAGCTGCCCTGCCCTACAGGGTCTAGGAGAAAAAGGGGAAGGTAAGTCATAAGAAAGTCCACCAACCAATCAGCAGGTAAGCCTTTTAAGGCATAAATTCTAGAGTTCTACATTCATCAGATTTCTTGGAGCAACATTCTGCAAAGCCTTGAAATCTCAGATGAAGTCGAATAAATATAGCACCCTGTAGATCTTTAAAAGGCTGTATGAGAATGCTAAACCATACACCCAACTGAGGAAAAGTTTGAACAGAGAAAACTGCAAAGCAGTTCTAAAAATACCATGTGATCATCTGCCACCACTGTTTTAGGGGAAAACATAGGAGAGGATCTAAATCCAGGGCCAATCTGGCATTTCCCAGCTAACTGCTGCCATGTGATCCTTCTCTAATGGGTCATTGCTTACTTGCCAAACCCAAAGCCCGGACAATGGAATGGCTCTTTCACCAGGCTGGTCACTAAACAGGTCAGAAGGAGGGCAGAGAGAAGACAGTCTCCAAAACAACCTTTGCATGTGTAACTCTCTTGCATGCTTGCACTTGCATGATTCGGAGCGGGGCTGCTTTCCTGGTTCCTCAGTGGACAGAACCTGGAGTCATGCTGGTGGGCATCGAGACAGAACATGCAGATTCCAATCAGACATGTGTATGAGTCTGCACAGACTGCCATCACAAAACACCACAGACGGGGGGCTTAAACAACATAAATCTATTTTATCACAGTTCTGGAGACTGGAAGTCCCAGATCAAAATGCTGGCTGGTCGCGTTTCTCCTGGGCCTCTCTCCTTGGCAGGTAGTGGCCACACTCCTGCTTGTCTTCACATTGGCCTTTTTTCTGGGCATCTTCCCTGGTGTCTTTTCTTATAAAGGCACCAGTCTCATTAGGTTAGGGCCCCACTCTAATGACCTCATTTAACCTTAATTACCTCTGTAGAGATGCTGTCTCCAAAAACACTGACATTGGGGGTTAAGACTTCAGGACATGAATTGAGGGGAGGGGCACAATTCAGCCCCTAACACGCCTTACAGATTGCAGCTGGCATCTCTAATGCGATAAGTCCAGCATCTGAGTGGGTGGGTACTGCCAGTGGGAGGTTAAGAATAACGGGTAGTAAAGCAGCCCCGCCTTCTGCTTGCAGAGGGTGCATGCCCTCCACTGAGGCACAGAATCTTGAATGCCTCTCTCTCTTCCCCACATCTCACTTGTTGGGAGGAGGCAGGAAGAGCCATGGTCAAGTGCTTCCCAGTCATTATCTCAGAGTGCTCAGGGCGACCTTGGAACATTGGACACCCAGTGTCAGACACGGAAAAGCAACCAGTTCAAGGTCACAATGCAGACAGTAGCAGAGGCAGAACACCCCAACTGCAGATTGTAAGCCCCCTGCCCTGAGCTTCTCCCTCACTCCAGTGCTACTCCCATTATCATCACTACCTCCAGGTCAGATCTGTACATGCTCCGAATATAACATTTGAAAAACGCCTTTGACAAGAAGGCCCAGATTCCTTATAAGCCCGAGACAGCTAAGGGCTCTATCCAGAGAAGGCTGATGAAATTTCTATTCATGAATGGTCACACTCTAATATTTAGTTTACACCCTTTATTTTAATAATAAAAAACACTTCGCAGGTGGCAAGCACATAGACATCCCGGTCTTCTTCGTTTCTCTTCCTTGTTTACTGCTTTCCTTTGAGTTAACAACATTATTTTCTATTGTAAACTTTCATTCCTTTACACACATTTCAATGATAGTGATGTATGGAAAATTACTCCTGTTTAGTTCTAGTCTGTCTTCCTCCTTTTTGTTCAATTATTTTTATACATATTACATCTGTATACACTAAAAACTCAAAAAATGTTATTACCACTACACATAACTTTATGTTTTTAAAGAAGCTGAGGGAAGGAAGGAAAGTACATATATATTTGTACAGATGGGGTTTTTTTTGGTCTTTTATTTTTTATTTATTTGTACAGATGGTGACATTAACATTCTTATTACCATTTCTGGTTCTCTTCACTATTTCCCATGGATTCAAGTTACCTAATGCAACATCATTTCTTTACTCCAAATACAACTTTTCTCTCATTTGCCTCCTTTATGCTCTTGTCAAATACACTGCTTTTCTAAATGTTATAGACCCAACAATATAATTATATACAGATATACCCCAGATATTGCAGGTTCAGTTCAAGACCACCACATTAAAGCAAATATGACAATGAAGTGAGTCACATGAACTCTCTGGTTTCCCAGTGCATGTAAATGTTATGCCTACACTACACTGTGTTCTATTAAGTGTGTGATTGCATTATGGCTTTTTAAAACCATGCATGTATCTTAATCAAAAATACTTTATTTCTAAAAATGCTAATCATCAACTGAGCCTTCAGCGACTCATAATTTTTTTTGCTGGTGGAGAGTCTTGCATTGATATTGATGAAAACGCTGTATCTGTGAAGCAAAGTAAAATGAGGTGTGCTGGTATATATGTTATTTTACAAAATTAATTTTTAAATCACTTAAGAAAGGAGGAGAAATGTGCACTTACACTGTCTTTTATAATAACACAATAACCTTTACTGCCACTGTCTGCTCACATGGATTTGAATTACCACCTGTGGTCATTTGCTTTCAGCCTTAAGAATTTCCTTTGTATTTCTTGTAACACAGCTCTGCTGACAGCAAACACTGTTTTGTTTTTTCTTTTTTAAAATTTTTGAATGCCTTTATTTTGCTTTATTTATGATCTCAAAACCGGATCTCATATGCAGTTCTGCTGGATATGAGATCCTTGGTTGATGGTTTGTTTTTCTTTCAGGACATTGACCATTCTATCCCACCGCCTTCTGGTCCCCACTATTCCTAATGAGACGTCCACTGTTAATCTTACCACGACTCCCTGGTACAATCAGAGTCATATTTCTTTTGCTGCTTTTCAACATTTCTCTTTATCTTTGTCATTCAACATTTTTTACTATGATGGGCCTGGGTATGAACTTCTTCGTGGTTATACTATTTGGAGTTTATTGTGTTTCTTGGATGTGTAGATTGTTTTTCATCAAATCTGGTAAGTTTTTAGCCAGTATTTCTTCTAATATTTTTCTGCTCCTTTCTCTCTCTTTTCCTCTAGTACTTGCATTATGTGTATACTGGTGTGCTTAATGGTATCCCACATTTCTCTGGGGCTCTGTTCATCTTCTTCATCCCCTCATTTTCTGCATAATCTCTATCACTCTATCTTCAAGTTTAGTGATCCCATCCTCTGCTAGTTAACATCTACTGTCGTAACCCTCCAGTTATTTTACTTTTCAACTTCAGAATTTCCACTTGGTTCATTTTTACTTTCTGTCTCTTTATTGATATTCTCTAATTAATTAGACATTGTCACCATACTTGTCATTATTTTTTAAGCATGATTTCCTTTAGTTATTTGATTATATAGTTGACCATTGAACAATGTATGGATTAGGTCACCAACCCCCCCACACACAGTTGAAAATCTGGTGTAACTGTGACTCTATAGCTGGCTATTTGCATCTGCAGATTCAACCAACTGTGGATGGAAAACAGTATTTTCAACCTGCAGCTGGGAATTCACAATTGGAAAATCATGATTCGGAATGTGAAAATACTGTCAGTTGCAGTTGGTTGAATCCAAAGACATGAGACGTACAGATACCAAGGGCCGACCATACTATTTATTGGAAAAAATCCACGTATCAGTAGACCTGTGCAGCTCAAACCTGTGAGTTCTATAATGTTCCATAAATACAAACCCGTGTTGTATTTATAATGGCTGCTTTAAAGTCTGTATCTGTTAGATCCGACATCTGGGCCTTCTCTCAGGCACTTTCTATTGCTTCCTCTCCCACCTCCATCACATTTTTCTATTTCTTTGCATGTCTTATCCTTTTACAGTGAAACTTGGACCTTTTCAATAATATATGGTAGCAATTCGGAATACTCACTTCCCCCTTTGAACTTGTCTTTGCTCATTTTTTCAATGAGTTTGCTAGACTAGTTTAGTGAAGTCTATCCTCCCCACCCCTCACTCACCCACAGCGTGCAGCTTCTGACATTGTTCCCCAGAGAGCACTGCCTTGGGTGTGTGCAGTCTCCCTGGGGTGATAATGCATTTATTAGGGCTCTTTTTCTCCTCCCTCTTAGGCTGCCTGCTTCTTATGTTATCATACCCAGTTGTTAGGCTCCATGAATTGCTGGTTGGTTGCTCTACTGGTTCTGACAACGTCCTGGGCATCAACTGCTGAGCAGCCTCATCTAATGAAATTTAGGCTTTTCTGCAAAGATAATTTTTGAGGTCAATGTTTAAGGTTTTTTCCAACCCCAGGAGGGCTCTCCTTAGTTGTCTGTTTCCCAGGCTGCCTCTAGCCTAAAGTTTCAACTATTGCTATCATGGAGCTACTGGCTCTTGTTAGCTGCTTACCACCAAAATCTCCTTGTTTTTGAGAGCATCCTTAGGTTTAATCATCCCCACACTCATTATGAATAAATTCAGTACCTCAGAACTTTCTGTTCTTATGGCCTACCTCTCCTCCTTGGCAAAATCTCTGAATCACTACTCTGGAGCTGAGACCAAAGACAACAGCCCCCCTCCCTCAGAGGACACCCCCACTTTATGATGAGAGTGCTGGGTGATGGCAGTAGCCTTGCTCTTCTTTGGCTTGACTTTTCTAAAATTGAACCTCTACTCTATGAGCAAACTGGGATGACAGAGGACAACTGGGGCCCCAGTAGTCTCGGCTTGGTGTAGGGCCTCCAGCCCATGAGTAGGGGCTGGCTATATTTTCCTACAATTTAGCATCTACAATATGGAGCTTGGGGGGAAGGAGAAATGCTGGCAGCTTTCCCCTTGCAGGGAGATACTGCAGCCTTGATGGGAACTTGGGCACAGGGAGCTGCATCTTCAGGCCACAACCAGCCAGAGCAGAGCTTCCATCCTGCTGAACTGGGTGGGAAAGGGCGGGTCATGACTCAAGTGCCACAGACTCTTGCTGTTGTTACTGAAATTTAGGTTTCCCTGAATAGACGTTTCTTCATTTGCGGTATATGTTTAGGGCAATTTATTTGTCTCAATATTTTAATTGACTGCTTTCTAAAAATAATTTTTACCAACTGTTGTTTTGCTGAGAAACCAACAGCTCTCAGAGCTCCTGATATTGTACTATCATTCCAAAAGTCAGTCCCCCCAGAATTTATACTTAATTTCTAACAATCAACAAAATACTATGTGTGAGTTCCTTTTTGTCTAATACTCCATCTTAGGAAAGCTCATGTTAACTACCAGAATGTGAATTCTATACAATATGAGGTAACTTCCTCACAGCAGAAACTAAGCCATGCCTTAAAAAAATACACTTTATTTGTTAAAAGTGACAGCCACCTAGATACTCTGATTAGCAAATCATTTGTAAAACATGAGGAAATGTTGCCATGCATGAGAGGTGTGGGATCACAGACCAGGACATCAGACTAAGAAAACAAGCTTAGTCTTTCATAAATAAACCCCCCTCAAGTGGCTCTCTCTACACAAAAGGGGTTCATTTCATTGTGGGCCATTCAGCTGAGAAGGTCAATGGGCTCTAATCAACATCCAAAAGAAATGTTACCCCAAACATCTGGCTTGGGGTAACCAGGCATGGGAGAGAGGGAGTTGCCAACACATTCTTGGAAGTCAGAAAGTGCTGCCCATGCCCCAAGGGCAGGAGACAGCATTCCCAGACTCCAAATTGAGTAGGGGGCTGGGAATGTGAGGTACCAGCTAACCATCTCCACCTGATGAGCAGCAGATGGGAGGGGAGGATGGCTTCAGTGCTGGCTCTGCCGCGCAGGAGCTAAAAACTGCACTGGACCCTGGACCCTCTGAAGCCCCAGACTGGGGATCTATGAAATGGATGGGGATTCTCACTAGCCTTTGTGGCCCAAAGCCAGTACTTAGCAAACTGCAGATATTCTGGTCAGGGGCCCTCCCTGGAATGTTCCCCCTATAGGTCTGGATATCACAATGATGTCCAAGGGTTATGCTACCTGTGGGCACTGTTTCCAGAGCCAGTCCCTACCTGGATGTCCCCTGGGACCTGAGTGTGCTCACCTTCATGAAGGCACCAAACAGATCACTGAAGGTACTGAAGTATCACAGAGATACAGATCCCTCAAACCCCTCTGACCCCTCTGAGAAAAGATGGGAATGAATGATAAGGGATGGCATATCAATAAGGCTGCCCTTCGTACCATAAGAGAGCTATTCCAGTTGGGAAATCCCTGACAGCGGCTTCTTCTAGCCAGTGAGCTATCACTTGGGCGGCAATTTTTAAAAAGCAAACCACAGTAGAAGAAACTTGTTCTAAAATATATGACACTCTTCCCTGACTTTCAGAACTATTCTGAACAAAAGACCCACGACACAGATCGGGCCTGTCCCTGACTCGCATGCTCTGACAGGATCCTGGGTCCCCTTTCTCTCTACAGTAAGGGGAAGGAGATGAAAACAACTCTGCAAGTGATTGTACACCAGGTGACTTCTCTCAGGTGCATGACGGCTGCCAGTTCAATATGCAATGCACTTGACTTGCTGCTCCTTTTGCATCATTATATTTTGTGGTGTCGGCCCTGCCTGGTTTCAGGAGCAGTAACCCCCCGTGGCTAAGGCTGAGTGAGAAACCTCCAAGACCGGGAGGCCTAAGGAGACAAAACCTATTTCCCTGAACATGGGCCCTGCCTGCTCTGCTATTCCCTTCAGCTTGGTCGGATAGTCAATGACGGGCAACCATTCTCTGGAAAGAATGGACCTAAGACAGACACGATCACGTGGGAATAAGCCATCAGAGAAGAGACTCAAGGTGCTGTGGAAGTGAGGGAGTGATCGACATCACCCCTGCCCCCTTGGCTTTGCAAAAAGCCTAAGTCCTAGTTCTGGATGTGAGAAATCCAAGTCTCCTGGCTGCCTTTGTCTCCTCTGCCCTACTCAGGGCCTGCGGAAATAGCAGGGGCGGTGAGGCTCAGACTAGAGTCGGCAGACACCTGGGGTGA
>CM052543.1:85775238-85875339 GCA_028533065.1 Trachops cirrhosus | reverse complement strand
TGAGGCGGCGGCTCAGGGCGCTCTCCTTAGAGAGAGTGGCCAAGCCACTCGGAGGCACCCTTCCCTTGAGAGGGTAGCCATGCCGTCCCTATTCCTCCACAGGACTTGGTAGTCCGTGCATGTTTTTCTCGTGACTTGCGAGCATCTACAACATCTGTGATCACCGCGGGTGGGTGGACTGCAACAATATCTCTGCTGTACGACAGCTTCACTTTCTTCACCCGCAATCAGGTTATCAGTTTTCAACACTGCCATCAGCTGAAATACAGTGCTTCTCCCTGGCCAGGGGGTAGGAAACAAGTTCATCCATGACAGCGTGTGTGCGCACGTGTGCTCATGCCTGTTTTAAAGAGAACACCCACGGGATGAGGGCCTTGGGGGCTCAAAGGCCCTCAATTTACCTTCTACACTGATCCGTGGCTCTGTGGCTGGCCAGGCTCTTGGGAGCTTTCAGGGAGGCAGTTGCCTAAAACAGACTTTATCCCAAACTTTAAAAAATCTGCCATCTGACCATGATACTAACCATAATGTGAAAATTCTCTGGAAGTGCACAAAGTTCACTTCCCACTCCCTTTTGGAAATACAACTTGTTTTTGATTAACTGGGTCTCAGGCTGCAATTAGATACACATGGAGCTTACTGTTCTTACTATTGTCTGCCTGACCCAGTTCGGGTTTGGACTTTTTTTCTCTATCACCATAAAGGAATGCAACTTCATTTCATTTTCCCCCACTGTAATAGTTTTTAAAGTAAGAAGTTAGCATTAAAAGCTTTTATTCTGCAGAAACTGTTTTATATTGTTCTAACCAGAGAGTACAATTGTTATAAAACAGTAATTTTGGAAAGCAAACAAACAAAACACTTTATGATCTGTTGTGCCACCAAAAGGACTAAATATTTCTCCTCAAAGTGTTATTTGACCAGATGCAGGCACACCCTCTCTGCCCCTCTCCTAGCTGTCGCCACCTCACCCACTGGAAGGCCAAGGTGTCACGGGTCAGTGGTGATTCCAGGGCGAGGAGACATGGACTGGGGTCCCAGCTTCAAACAGAACAAGAGGAAGGGAGGCATCCCCATGAGGATGAGAAAGGGGTGTGGATGGAACCAGATCACAAACACCCCAGAAGTAACCAGTGAAGTGTCAAACACCCTTCCCCAAACCTCAGACTATTCCTGCATTTTTAATGGTGACACCACAGGTACAGGGACCCCGGGCACCTCTGCAAGGCCCAAGAACCACCATGGAACAGATGCAGTGCCCTCCACATGGGCACCTCCATGTTCACATGGGTTCCATTCTTCGAAGCCAGGTACAGGTTCCAAGACCATCTTCTCCTCTCTTTTCAGAGATTCCCCTGTGATAAGGAGCATGGTCAAAAAAGAAATCAGCAGAAAACCCAGCCCTTGAAGAGGCCATACTCAACTCTCTAGGGCTGTCGGTGCTGCTCCGTGTTCCCTCCTGCTCTGCCTCTAGTCTTCTCTGTCTCAGCACACAGCATTGCCATCCTCCAGGCGGGCCTCGCCAAAAACATGGTCTTCCTTTCTTCCTCCATCAGTCTCTCTGCCCCTCTTATGCAACCCATCAACAAGTCCTGGTGACACACCCAGAATTGGAGTACTTCTCACCATCACCACAGCTCCCACCTAGGTCCCTGCCACCATACCTTATGAGATCACAAGGACTTCTGGAAAAAGTCCATTACCCTGGGCCTTTCTAGATGGTTCATTTCGCTCCACATGCATGTGGGTCCTACTGAGACAGGACAGTGAGAAGCTAGGAAAATTCCTTGGCAATCCCTGACTGATATGGCTCAGTGGGTTGGGCATCATCCTACAAACCAAAAGGTCACTGGTTCGACTCCCAGTCAGGTCACATGCCTGGGTTGCAGACCAGGTCCCTGGTTAGAGGTGTTTAAGAGGAAACAGATTGATGTTTTTCTCACAGGACCAATGTTTCTCCCAGCATCGATGTTTCTCTCCCTCTCTTTCTCCCTCCTTTATCCTCTCTCTAAAAATAAATAAATAAAATCTCGGAAGGAAGGAAGGAAGGAAGGAAGGAAGGAAGGAAGGGAGGGAGGGAGGGAGGAAGGAAGGAAGGAAGGAACTTAGTTCCTTGGCTAGTAGGATTGGGAAGCTGAGACAGATAGCTTAACACAATGGCTGAGCAGTTTATAGCCAGATGCAGATTGTCACCAGGGCTGAAGGTCCCAAGTACCCAGCAGAGGGCAAAACTGGGAAAACAAGGACCTTACTCCCAGGGTAACCTTTCCTTCCTGGAGGTAACACCGAGGCCTCAGCTGTATTTCAGATCCAGGCCCAGAATAGCAGCAACACCAGGTGGGTTGGAGGCCAGAACCAGCTACATTGACTAAAGACCCCCCTGAATCCACAAGACCCTAAACCACATGGAACTAGTGGTGTCAACAGATAATGTGTAAATGACAGCTCCGAGTTGGTGCTTCAGTGTCCCAGTGGCTGCCAGAGTCATTCAACATGATAGGGGCATCTCTCTTTGCCAACAATGAGGACAAGTACAAGGACAGGGACAGGCTGCAGGCCAGACCTGGTCTTCACATGGGCCTCCACTCTCCTGCACCTTGCCAGTTTTATCCACTCAACCATCCAGCAGATGATGCCTAACTCCCTCGACCCTGAGGACTCTCTTGAGGCCCAATCCAGCATTTCCAAGACAGTTTGCCATCAGCCTGGACTCCTGGTTGAGAGCCAAAGATTACATTACTGACATACTCATTCACTTACACACACACATGCATACATTCACTTAAAGATGAGGGTCCAGAGTCTTTAGGATGGAGTGTAAGACTTCCATCAGTCCCCTGGACTTGTAGCTTCCGCATTACCATCCCCACAACACTCCCCGCCACCAGCCTTCAGGAGCCAGCACCACCCCATCCTCCTCTCCCTGGCCCCCATCCTCGAGCAACCCCTCTCTCTAAGGAGCTCTGGCTGTGTTTCCTGTCTACATAGCTCATCGTGTGTCTAAAACTCTCTTCTATCGGGTTCTTTTCTCTGGTTAGACTGTATTGTTTTTTACCACAAGCCACTATAGGACTCAGGGAGCAGGTATCATTCATTCGAGACCTGCTCACTGCATCTTTACTACATGCCAGTAAGAGAGCATGCAACTGAAGGGATGGAGTGAGAGCCTGGGCACAAAGACAGCACCAGACACGGACAAAGTCAGAAACAGGAGCAGGAGCGTGTCAGGATCCTAGCCATACCACTGCAGAGCCCAAGAGGGTGCAGAGCTGGTAGATGGAGAGAGATTTTCAGTTATTTCTTGCTGATACACTGTATTGCCATGTATGGGTTTTGTTTTGTTACTAAGATGAGTACATAGAAACTGAAACTACAGTAATTTTAACCACTCAGTGTTCAGTCTCTAATACTATTCTCCAATAAAAAGAGAAATGGCTGACTCTAGGGCTGGAGCAGGAACTTACAAGGTGATCCTGGAGCATCTTGCAGTGCCAGAAAGGCAAGGCATGCTTAAAAAAATAAAAGATAAACATAAAAAAACATAAGGGGGGTATGTCAAAGGGACACAGGAGCCAACTGAAAGAATTCCTGATGGAACAATTTGAGCATATAGAAGAACTCCAGACAATTTATGCAAATAGCCCTGTCCTGTCAAAGGGGTGGGGCCCAACTCCCACCCCTCACCTGTGGGCTTCACATAACAACTGCCTTCCAAAGAGAACACGACAGGGGAGGTGGGGAGAGTCACATTCCAGTAGATTAATGTGACAAACACCACCTCAGCCAGGTGAGCAAGGTCAACGCCAACAATGACAATCATTTTGACAGTATGTGCCCTACTATGACATGTCCAGAAGGGGACTTCATGTCAGTGAACTAGCTCTCCTGAACCCATAACCCAGTATACTCAGGAGAAAAACATCAGACAAACCCAAAATGAAGGGCATTCCACACACTTGAACAGTCCTCCTCAAAACTCTCAAGGTCTTCACAAACAAGGACAGTCTGAGGTACTCTCACAACCAAGAGAACCCTAAGGAAATAAGGCAAATAAATGTAATGTGGTATCCTGGATAGGATCCTAGGATCCTGGGGCAGAAGAAGCACATTAATATTTTTAAAAAACAAAGGAAATCTAAATAAAGTATGGACTTCAGTTAATAATGCACTGTATGTGCCAGGATAAAGTTAACAATATGGGGGGGGGGCAGTTAGATATAGAGGGACTCCGTACTATCTTTGTAACTTTTCTGTAAATCTAAAACTATCCTCAAATTTTAAACTTTATTTAAAAATAATCTTATCATTGAATCAACTAGCCTTTCCTTTATGTTTTTTTAAGAGCAAGTATGAAAACCGGCACTTTATCTCCCCAGAGATACTTAGCTAAATCTGGCCTCCACAGGGGCCAATCAGTGCACATTCCTGGGCAGCCTGGTGTTGGCTGCAGTATCCCCCTTGCTCACTTCCTGCTACTGGCAGGGTCACAGTTGAAAGAGCTCCAGGTCAAGGCCAGCAGACTCCTCCCAGGACAGTTCCCTCCCAGCAGAAGCCAGCACGAGTGAAGCAATTGGACATCTGAGAAGCGGCTGCCTTGCCCGTCACACACCCAGCCTTCTAAGAATTGATTGACTTCTATTCCTAGACTTCTCTGGCGCAACTCGGCTGCAGGAACCTAGGCTCATGACCTAAACGCTCTGTGACCCGGGTCAGCTTTGCCCACCACAAACTGCAGGGCCTTTGGGCAACTCCAGGGAGCTTGGCCTGTTCTAACTTGGGTCTCACTTCTTCTGGCTCACCTGCCAATCAATGGTTTCCACACCTTCTTAACCCATGAAGACAAACCGTGCTGCAGAAAGCAATACACAGGCAGACAGCAAAGGTAGGGAAAGACTGCACATGTTCTCTCTCAAAACAGAACCAAGAGCCAGAAAGGAGTGGGGCAGGGTGGGCCTGGGGAAGGAGGAGGATTTTCAAACTGCCCAGATTCTTGGGGCCCAGGAAGGTTCACAGCACCTCTGCCACTTCACGAAGCGCCACAGGGTTACAGCAGCTTCCTAGGCCATCTTGTAAGAGCACCTGCCATGTATATGCGTTTCCATAAAACTTCGCCTAATTTCTTAGTAAGACTTCAAGAAAAACGTAAGTCAGCCAACACAAACAACTACAGGACCCCAGGAAGATTCCCAGGAAAAAGAAAGAGAAGGCTAGAACAGTCACAGAGACTTCCACCAAAGGACAGAGACCTCCTGCTAGGGGCCCTGGGCAGCAGCCTCCGTCCGCTGTGCAGACTGTGGCAAGTCCCCTGCTAAGGTTGTGACTGAAGTTTAAACAGACCTGTTTCTAACTTAACTTTCTCATCTGGAACCCTTCCTCCTCTAATTTACATAAGCAGTATCTCTTTCAATAAAACAAATAATTTTTATGAAGATGAGAAATATTCAATTTAGGTGGTTAGTAAATAGCACATTTTAGTTCTTTAGACAAGGTGTCTCCAGAAGATTTCTATTTTCTCAGTTACAGATGTACCTCAAGAAAAGAGTATTCTAATATAACAAATCTCTGGATTACTCATTCAAAGGAAGATGAATGAAAAAAGTCCCCAAAAGTCTTATTGAAAAATCAAAATACTTCCAAATCAATAAGAGGCTTATACTCGGAAGTCAACAAAATACAGGAACCACCACCAGAAGAGCTGCACAGTGGATCCCCGAGCAGAAGTGGGCCCTAAAGTAGGAGCCAAACGGCACACACTGGCTGCCCTCAAGCCAGGCTGCCCCACACCCACCCTGAGGCTTTCAAGGAATCCAACCCCGCAGCCAGCCAAGGGCAGTCAGCACAAAAACTTTAAAATTTTTTTTACCACAGTTCCCCTACAGCAAGCTCAGAAAATAAGGGGACCCCCACTCATAATCACACCCTAACGGAAGTCAGTTGTTTTCTGGGTATTTTCCATAGATAAGGTCAGTGGGCACAAATGTGTAGCATCCTGTTTCATCATTTGAATGTTAGATTACAAACAGATCTCATGCTGTTACCAGGCTGCGTGGTTGTGATATTTTAAAGACTGCATCAACATCCTCATGCACATGTATTTTTTTTAACTTTAATCTAAAATAGGTCTTACGAAGAAGATAGCAGCCATGGGCTGGCCAGGCCCCGAGGGCCTGTGTGGTCATGGTCACTGCTGGGACTGTCTCTGTCAAGCAGGAAGGCTAGAATCTATGTGGAACGAGGTCACTCCCCCTTAGGCCCAGCCACCCATCCACAAGGCAGGTGTGCAGCAGCTAGACCACGCAGTCACTGGGTGTGTGTGTAGGGGCAGAGGGGGGTGTGTTTGCTACAACTGGCCACAGTGAGATCAGAAGACAGAAGTCTGCTCCCTGGCAGGATATCAGACAGGGATGCTCACTGCACTGTTATTTATGCCGTTACATATTTTACACCATAAACTGAAAGATTTAATAGCAGCCTAAATGCCTGTCAAGGAAACAGTAAATTATGGTTCAATCACATGGTGAAATACTGGGTTGGCTGAAAAAGTTCATTTGGTTTTTTCCATAAGGTAACTCTAGCAGCGCTTAGTTGTCTTTAACTTCATCCAGAACAGTTTTGTTAGATTGTACTGTGACAGCTGTCGTATCAGTGTGCATTTTTAAAAAACTGAATCAAAATTGGTGAATTTTTGCAGAGCCATTTTAGTATTGAAGATGGAAGGAAATACACAATATTTTCTGCATATTATGCTTTATTATTTCAAGAAAAGTAAAAACACAACTAAAATGCAAAAAATGATTTGTGCAGTGTATGGAGAAGGTGCTGTGACTGATCAAACGTGTCAAAAGTGGTTTGCAAAGTTCTGTACTGGCGATATCTCACTGGATGGTGCTCCCTGGTCAGGTAGACCAATTGAAGTAAATAGCAATCAAATCAAGACATTAATCAAGAACAATCAACGTTATACCATGTGAGAGATAACCAACATACTCAAAATATCCAAATCAATGAAGTTATTGGTGAAAATGAAAAATGTGTCTTCCATTTTACAGAAAAAAACCATACAGACTTTTTGGCAAACCCAAAACTATATAGACATTTGAAACAAAAAGCACTGAGTTTATAAGAACTTGATAAGTGCAAAATTCTAAGATCCACCAATGCAAATACACAGAAGCACACTCACAAAATGGAAGAGATAGAAGAAAATACATTAAAATGTTAACATAGGGAGCAGCGTGATTTTCTTTTTTATCTATGGAACCATGTTTTTCTAAATCCTTTACAATAAGTATGCAAGATTTTAATAACAGGAAAAAACATACCTACGTTAGGTTGAGTACCTCCATGCCTTTCCCAGACCGTCTGCAATGCCCTTCCCACCTCGCTCCTGGGGCTACTTTCTCTCTCTGCAGCTTTCAGATCCTGCCCAAAGAGTTCTTCCAGAGCTTCCTCAAACACTTCACCCTTCCGCCAACCTCTCCTTCACCACACTAGTCACAGCAAGACTGTCACACTGGTCCTTTAGAGCAGTGTCTGGGACTTGGTCATTCCTGTACCTCAGGGCCAATGGACCAATGGACAAGAAGCTTTGGGGGAAGTGACAGGCTAGGAGAAATGGGGTTGGGAGTTCAGAAGTCATGCATTTTTTTAAAATAGGAAGTTATGCATCTAGCATTTTGGATCACATCCCTGATGTCAATCACACTTGCCCACTGTCAGCCAAGGGCAGGCTACACAGCAGGAGGGGAGGTGGGGGTTCAGAAGGCTGAGATCCAGGGGTGGGCAATGTGGGGAGGCAGTTCCAAGGAATGACCACGAGAGAGGAAGCTGAAGAGAAAGGCTTAGTGACAGACACTACATGCCTCCGCAGACAAAAGTTGTCAGAGGTGACAGGACTTCAGAGGCAGGTGCCCAGTCCTCTCTAGAGACTGGGTAACCCAGAGTGACAGAGGGTAGTGAGGAGGTAGAGAGGAAGGCACAGTTATGGATCAAGGAGGAAGGGACTCCAGGATGTACAGAGAAAGGACCCCACTCCATTTTGAGTCTCTGGCTCTCCAAGGAGAACTAGCCGCATTTCAGTCAATGTAAGGAGGCAAAGGGGCTTCTGCAGTGGGGGGGTGGGGGGGGTTGTGGGGCAGGGACCAATCGCTTCAGTACAGCAAAGGCTCCAGGCAGAGTGGGAAAAAAGGAAGAAGACTTCATAGGACTGAATATAAACACAGCCTGTCTGTGGAGCACAGCCTATCTATTCACCAGACTTTGGGTGGCAACACAGCATAGCAAGTCCCTGTCCCACTGTCCACGGGGCAGGGTGGCTGAGGGGAAAATGGGACAGGCCCAGGAAGAAGGGAGACAGAGAGGTGGCCAGGGATGCCATCTTTAGTGCAGGGTGTTTGAAGCAGAGAGTACGGGATGCTCAGTGGCAGACAGAACCTGCCAAAACAGTCATCTCTGCAGCAAAGGAGGACGAGGACCAGTCTGTGCTCTGCACTGGGAACCAGGACAGGTCATGCCCACCCAGCAGGTCAGGCAGAAGGAAGAGAAGGGGAGGGAGTCTAATCCACCAGGACCTGGCCATCAGGCTGGCCCCACACTGAACTTGATCATTCTCTTACCACCTGGGGCAGCCCAGCAGCCACAAGTCCATTTTCAAGAACAGCTGTTTCTGACCATAAGCACCACATGACTGAAACTGAGAATTACAAGTAATGCTTACTTCACATCTCCCAGCACAAAAATCTATGATGACTGGGTCACTAAATACAAAAAATTAAGGGGATGGGAATAATAAAACATAAATTCAGGGTGACAGTAACCTCAGGGAGAGGTGAGGGCATATGTAGTTTCAATTGTATTGGGAATTAAAGTGTCTTAAGCTGAATGGGCATTCACTGTATTATTCTTTCTACGGTTTTCCATATAAAGTATCAACTAAAATATTTTTATTAGCCCTAGCTGGTATGGTTAAGTGGATTGAGCACCGGCCTGCGAATCAAAGGGTGGCCGGTTCAATTCCCAGTCAGTGCACATACGTGCCTGGGTTGTGGGCCAGGTTCCCAGTATGGGGGCATCTGAGAGACAACCACACATTGCTGTTTCTCTCCCTCTCTCCCTCCCTCCCCCTATGTCTAAAAATAAATAAAATCTTTTTTTAAAAAAGACAGGAACCTAATAAAAATAGTAATACATTTTTAAAAATTTTATTATAATCAAGTCTAAAAATCACAGGATTATCCAGTGGCCACTGGCCATCAGAGGCAATGATTGAGAATTCGAGGGTTCTAGTTGCCAAGGGCGGTGCATTTCAAACATGCCAGTGACCAAGCAGGCACATGCACATGAAAAACTTTGAGGCTTCAGGGAGGATGTGCAGTTTCTCTCTAGGGCAGCATTTTCAACTTTTTTCATTGCATGGCACACACCAACTAAGAGCAAAAATTCTGTGGCACACTAAAAAATACATGTTTTGCCAATATGGCAAAAAAATAGATGTAATTTCAATTCATTCACACCAGACAATACTGTTGTGTTGGTTGTTGTCATTTTTTATGGGATGGTCTAAGGGAAAAGAGGTCAGTGCCCCTGACTAAATAATCAGGAATTACATGTTTTAAAAATTCTTGTGGCACACCAGTTGAAAATTGCTGCTCTAGGGAGTTTTCAGAGGAAGGTGTCTTCAGCTCTCTCAAAGGGTCACACCATGTCCACAGATGCTCCTGTTCCGGACCCCCTGGCCTCTCTGTGGGGTGAGGGCTGACACTGAGAGAAAAACACCCAGTGACACCCATGACCTTAGGATGGAAGCACCCGAGGCAGGAAAATTTCACAGGTGCTTTGGTTCAACTCTGTTTTGTTGGATCCCCACCTCCAAAGGGTTTTAGCGTTGAAAGCAGGCTAACTAGCAACATACCTACGTGACCCAAAGTCACTTCCCAGCACTGCTTTCCTTTCTCTTGGCCTCAGTTTCTTTATCTGCACATTAACAGTGTGCTGCAAAGGCTGGCTTCCTGGGCTCACCCCACAGGTGAGGCCTGACCTGCCGAGGGCAGGTGCGCCAATGGCACCCTTCATTCCTATGGTAGAAGGGTCTGCGGCATCAGTGGCCCTGCCTGCCCACCGCCCACAGGTTGGAGCAGGGGGTGTGGCTGGGGAGACACGGGGTTCCAGGAACAAGGAGGCAGGCTGGCTGCAGAGTCAGCGCCCTGGCCACTCAGGGGGTTGGAGACAGTACATTCTGTCTGGTATGACTGCTGGCCAGGAGTGAGGGAGCAAGCATGCAAATGCACAGGGCAGGCTGGCCACCTTCACTGCCCAGCACACAGAGAGCCACATGAGACAGCAGAGAGCCAAGGAGGAGCCCAGACTCGGGCCCTGTGCTCCATAACTGGTGGTATAGAGAAAACAGTCAGCAAGGATGCTTCTAACAGGTGGATTTACAATGACAATCCTTCCTCCAACAAAAACTATGCTGAGCCACAAGAACATACGACAGGACTCTGGATAAAATCTGGGCAAGTCACTTGATTTCTCTCTGAGCTCACCTCCCTCCTCTGCAATTGAAAATGAATAACTACCTCACCTAGTAGCTGGGGTTACACACTGATCCTTGAAAAGCACCCAGGAGTGGGGGAGCCTGAGTGAGCAGGATGCCTCCTCAAGCCCAGTCTTTGGGCTCAGAAGGCCTGAGGCTGTCCTATGACTTCAACACAGAGTGCCTGAGTCAGGAAAAGGAAACACCCGCAAATTAGAAAGTACACCCTATTTTAGCTTTAAACACACATCCCTCTCATGAGCAGCAATGTCCGAAATAGCACATTCTATTTTAGGGAAATCAAAGGCAGGTCCTAAGTGGGCTACGAAATAGAACCCGAGTTTGGAAGATGAGGACTTTGTAATATGAGGCAGCAGAGCATAGACAGCATTTAACCACCTCCCCCTCCATCCCCATTTGAAGGACCAGGAGACTGAAGACCCAAGAGCTAAAAAGGCTGCTCAGGTCCTCCCAACTCAAATCTACCCTGTCCACTCTGACCTCTGCACACTGCTCTCACCGCAGGGCCCGAGCCATCCAGATCAGGGTGGCCCACAGCCCCTCCTCCCTCCTCCAACTGTGGTTTCCAGGCAGAGCCGGCATTCCTGGATGCAATGGCACTGGGCAGGGGTGGGCATGGAGGGAGAAAGTGCCCCCCACACACCCCCTGCTCATCAGACATGTAAACTGTGGGCTAAAAAAAAATAGTATTAGAACTGTGAATGTCATGGTCTTATTCTGTCACAAATGGAGGACAGTTCCCACAAGGGCAGGGAGAGGTCAGTGATGGCCAGCCAGAATGGCTGGAGGTCTGCTGGAATGGAGGGTCTGGTGAGAGCACCTTGTTTGCACACCTGAGAGAAAGGCTGCAGCAAAGATGCTCCTGGAATTTGGAAACGGGGCCCGGAGCAGTCACTCGGTGAGAACTGGGACACTGCTGAGGCCATGTTTCCCTAGTCCGGGCAGGACAACCAGGATAAGCCACCACACCTGCTCAGGACACAGACCCAAAGGTGCTGCTGTGGGCAGTTCAGGGAGTTGGGGTGTGGGGGGCAAGGGCAGCATGCCTCGTGCCCCTGGACAGAGGTGAAGCTTCATGGTGTGGGGCATGGACTTCAGCCAGACCATCAGTTCCAGTCCCGGCTCTGCCACTCACCAGGTTACCTATAACCAGGGGACTTGCTTAACCTTCCATTCTTCAGTTTGTCCCCTGAAATGAGCAGAACAAGCATCCAGATCACCAGGTTATTACAAGGACTAGGAAGATTCCATCCCTATAACCTGTACCTGGCACACAGAAATGCTACCTAAGTGCTTGCTGCTTTTATTACTGTCACAGCAAACAAGGACATCTGAAGCTCCCAAGGCCCTGGACTCCTACCTATTCAGGAACAAGGGTCCTGAAAGGACCCAGGCCAGGCCACTACACCAAGGACAGCAGCAGGGAGGGGCTCCAAATGCCCAGAGAAGTAGAAGGTTTCTCACAGGAAATAAGGCCTTGAAGAAGGTCAATAAAACCATTAAAAGTACCCTTTAAAAACCTGGCTAGGAAAAGAATGGCCCAGAGGGCCCTATGCAGATTTCTGGAAGACAGAAGGGAGACAAGTCAACACTGAATGCCCCAGGTGATGGTGCGTGAGGGAAACTACCTGGTGCCCAGGACCTTCAATGGAGGTGGGCCCACTCCCTCTGGAGCAGGGAGAGGTCTCCAGGAAAGCCACCCCAGCCCCTGCCCGCAGAAGAGACGGCCTGCAGTGGCTTCCTCCCGCCACACACAACCTGGAGCTGGGCCACAGTACCCAGGGAGGGCCCATGAAACCAAGGCTGGGGACCAGACACCTCAGGGGGAGAGGAGAGGGGACTCTCATCCCCAGAGCCCAGCTAGAGACAGTCCCTGCTCTGAATTGCTCCTGGAGGGGACCCTTCTGAGGACCACAAGCACAGTGATCTCCACTCAACGTGGAGCTGTGCTGAGACTGAGAGTCCAATCAAGCGCTGGTTTACGCAGAACCTTCGAGCCCAGTGCAGTGAGCTCTGACACGTGTGTCCTAGCAACACCGGACCCAAACCTGGGGTCACCTACCACTGAATAAGCAAATATTGAGACTCAAATTGAGAGAGAAAGAAAGTTTCTATGATGTAAGTCTTTATTATCCTGTGCAACCATTCCAATTAAATTCTTTTAAAAGTTCTGAGATTAAAAAAAATTTCCAGGGGCAAATCTAATTTTATTAAGGAGAAAAACTGGGGCAAAATCTCATTGCAAAAAAGGCTCATTGCCACAGAGCTAATTGGAGTGAATTTTAGTAAGACTCTGCCCTCGAATTCTGACTACCTGTGAGCATTCAACAGCTGTGGCTTAGCCTTGGTAAACAAGGAGAAGATAGTACATCTGTGGAAACAAAAACCGTTATAACCACACTCCATACTGCTATTTGGAAATGCTTGCAACCAAGTGGGACACCCAGGCCCCCACTGAGGCCTGCCTTCCCCCACCATGGGGAGGGCCCTCCTCCTCAGCTCCCACCCAGGTAAGGAAACCAGGAAGGAGGATGAGGGCTAGGAACTCCAGCCCTACCCACAGCCCCATCAGCCACAGCCAAGGGCAGGCCACTATGACCATTTTTGGTCATGCAATGTAATACTGATGCTTAAAGTATAAAAACAATATATCTGAAAAAGTTCAATGTGCTGCTAAGTTTTACATGTAATCTTAGCCAGAGTAAACTCGTTTTGTAGGACGTTTGACTCTTTGTGTGTAGTGCATGGTTTTGCTTCATCCAGGCCTGGCCTCCCTCTGCTACCCCCAGCTCTCATCCTCGCTGATCAGGCTTTGAGTTTAAATGGTTAGGGGAGGGAGATGATTTTTGAACCTGAACCATGGCCCATGGGATTACAGAGGCTCCCTGGAACCTATGAATCTGATGGGCTAAGTCCCTAGATTCCATCCCTTCCATGGCTTTCTCAGCACAGAAAGGAGGTAGTGCAAAGTCCTTCACCAGCATGAACCTTCTAGCACCACCCTTCTCTCCCCTTCCCAAGCTTACAAAGTAACACACCCCAGGCTGTTTCTGTCCATGCCTTTGCTCAGGCTGTCCACTCTGCCTGGAACGCCCTTCCTGTCCTTGGGCTTGGGCTTGACAATTTCAACACATGCTTCACCACCTATTTAAACAGCAATTCCTCTGTGAAGCTTCTCCAGGGCAGAATATTTTGCACTTTATGACACAGCCCTATCTACAGCCATTAAGAAATAACACATTGTGGCCCTGGCTGGCATGGCTCAGTGGATTGAGCGCAGGCCTGGGAACCAAAGGGTTGCTGGTTTGGTTCCCAGTCAGGGCACATGCCTGGGTTGTGGGGCCAGGTCTCCAAGTTCAGGGCATGCGAAAGTCAACCACACATTGATGTTTCTCTCCCTCTCTTTGTCCTTCCCTTCCCCTCTCTAAAAATAAATAAATGAAATCTTAAAAAAAAAAAGAAAGAACACATTGTAAATCCTCATCTCCCCTGTACTTCTTAATGGAGGGACTGAATCACCTTCATCTGTTCTCTTCAGTACTGAGCATGAGGCACACCTACTGAAGGAGCCCACACAGGCTTTTATTAAATGAATAAATGACAGAAAAACATTTTTGTATCACCAATGCCCCAGATGGGTTTGGTACATAAGGAAAGTTATTTAGAAGTGCTTTTTATCAATGAAATAGCTGTTTTTAAAGTCATGACTATAAAAGATACTAGTGGCAGTGTGCAAAGAGAGGCTGCAAACTGTCAGGGTGAGAGCAGCCTACTGAGGTGATGGCAACTGGCTGAAATGGACCCATGGCTTCTGGAGCATCGAGGTATACATGAAGGACAAGGGCTAGGTCAGAAGCCTGGTCTGAGTCTTGTCTGTCGCTCACCAGCAGGCCCCTTCTCTGCCTGGCAGAAGATAACTTCTGAGAGTGAAGGGTCCAAGGCTATCAGTCAGGACTCACCTCACCCCAAAGCTCTTGAGCGAGAGCACTTGCAAGTCTCAGGCATTAGAACACAATGCAACAAAACCAGCCTCCAGCTGCAGCTACTCTGCGGAACGCCCTTTCACGCAGGAGTTACACAGAGTCGGCCACAGACATCTCCAAGCACCTGGAAGTCTGGGAGGTAGCTCATACTGCTGCATCACAGACACCAATGCCTCCCAAGCAGCAGGCTGATCTTGAGGCTAAGACGGTGATATTGGGTATTATTAACACAAGGAAAACATGGGAGGCCAAAATAAAAACCACAGGTAATTTTATAACCCTGTGTGTATGGCTTCCAAACAAGCCTGGTTAAGCTCCTGCACACCTAGAAGGAAGAGGCACAGAACGCACATAACGTCTACCTGACAGCCAGCCTCCCGGGGGCACTCAGAGCCTGGGCCTGCTGGCTGCACCTGGGGCGACCGGAGGACAAGCAAGAGCTGACTTTTCTGACTTTTGGAATCTTGGACACCCCGGGTGAGTTACACACCTGACAGTGTGTGACTGTGTAGTGCAGCGATTTTCAACCAGTGTGCTGCAAGAACTTTTAAAACATGCAATACCTGCCTACTTAGTCAGGGGCACTGACCTCTTTTTCCCTTAGACTGTCAAATAAAAAAGTGACAGCAGCCAACACAAGAGCCACCCAGTGTGATGAATCAAAATTCCACCTATGTTTTTGTCAGATTGGCAAAAAAAATTTTTTTTTAGTGTGCCACGGAATTTTAGTACTTAGTTGGTACATGCCATGAAATGAAAAAGGTTGAAAATTACTGACATAAGATATGTATTAACCTCAAGACAAGTTCTGAAAATGTCCCACTGTGAATAAATTGTATCTTTCCCAATCATATGTATTAACCCTCAAACATGTTTTCATTCAACTCCCTGGTGCAGCAGAAAGTCAAGATAACTTAAGGTCCAGATCAGCTTTTTAATTCTGTGTGACCCTGGGTAGGCATTTAACAAAACAATCACTTCCCAGCTTCTCAGAAACACACACATTCCATGTCTCACTGTCCCTAGAGTGACTGGACTGAACAGAAGGGCAGGTAGAAAGCACTTGGCCCACTGTGTACCTGGGAGCAGGTGCACAAACCCGTGACAGACAGATGAAGGATGGAGTGGATGAATCAAGGCAGGTAGGATGGTCAGTGGCCAGGAGTGGGGGGTTGCAGCCTGCAGGTACCAGGTATCCTCAGTACCCACCTATGCACCAAGGCAGCACAGCCAAGCCCAGGTGAGGCCACTGCCCACACTGTACAGTTGCTAATGCAGCCGTCATGGCTGTACCCAGAGTGTATGGAGAGGCAGAAGCCAACACTCAGCTGCCACTCTCTCCAAACTGTACCCACAATGCCCTCCCTTCATCAGTTCTGTGGTTCACAGAAGAGCAGCTCAGTATAGTGGGAGGCCAGGAGCCTGGACTCAAGAACCAGCCCTGGCTCTGGCTGAGCAACCAATTTCTGGGCAAGTCACTCACCCTTTCTGACCCCTGGTTCCCTCTTCTGTAACAGGAGTACCTCAGACCCCCAGTGACTGCCTATTTCTGCAGACGCCTTATGCAAATGCCCACACATCCCAAGGTCCAGCACGGACCATCAGGGAGGCTTGGGCCAGGGCTGGGGGTGGGACACAGGAGTCTGCTGTGGTCTCTCCCTCACGAAGTCTCCATCCACAAGGTAGGGTGACACATGAGAAAAAGCTATACAAGGGAGAGGGGACCTCAGCAGAAGCAGCTGGAGAAGACGGACTGACGTCAGCGTCAGGTCCCTGGGTAAGACTGGCCTGGTTCCTAGAACACATGTTGCAGTATTTGCCTCCTCCACTGGACTTTGGGCTCCTGGAGAAGTTTCACTCCACTCACATCCTCCCCACGGTACCCAGAGGAGCTGGGGGCAGAGCCTGGCACAGAGGGCAGCAGTGAGCACCTGTCCGAGGAGTCAAGGCCCTGGGTCCTGCCATCTACATATGCTCACACCACTGACCCCTGCACCCTGGAAGTGTTTGAGGAAACTGTGGGAGGTGTTAGGTTTATGCCCAGCCATGTAACCCATGCCCTTCTCCCTTCACCAAGGGCCCCATCCGTGGCTCGTGCTCACCAGCTTTCCAACAGTGTGGACAGTGCTGCTGGCCTAAGAGGGGCAGAAACAGGCCTGGCTGAAGGAGAGAAAAAGAAAATAAAATCACACAGAATATCAAAAAGGAGGACTGGCTGAAGCAGACCACAGCCCAGTCAATACCTTCATCCCCATGCACCCCCAGCAGGGCACAGAAAGAGGGATGAGCACAGGTGGCCCTCAGATACAGGCCCAGCACCAATGCCACAGTCAGTGGGACCTCCAGTGCTTTCCACGTCATCCAAGGAGATTCCTGCTTAGAAGAGCCTGCACAGGGCCGGCCCCTGCCCCCGACAGTCTGCTGGCATGGGGCAGATCCCAGGCCTAAAACCTGATCTTCTGGTGTGTGACACCGGGGGCTCTTGAACACTTCTAGAGCCTGGGGGGTTGGAGGATCACTAACAGGGTTCACAACATCTTGTTGAGCTTCAACATTTATGGGATGCAAAAAAAAAAAAGCTTGCAGACCATTGCGCTACGCCTTTCAAACCTACACAGTCCATTCAGCAAATGCTCACAGAGCTTGGCCCCTCGTTCCCGAAAGCTCAACCTGAGCAGCAGCGTAGGCCTGGCCGTCAAACAGCACCTCACCTTCATACATAAGAACACACGCTCCCACCTGTTGTGTGTTTTAATCTACACAGTTTTATGAGATTGTCAAGTGGAAAGGGAAAAGCTTTCTAAAACTCAATTTTTTAACCCCCCCGCGTCATCCATTCTTTTCTCCTACGTGGAATGACTGGAAGTAATGAAATGGTGTTTCTCATAAGCAAAGGTCAGGACATGGACAGTGCTGGCCGCCCACAGTGCATCCACAGGCACATGCGAACTCACACACGTGCACACATGACACCCATGGTTAGAACTGTTTTAATGTGACCTCAAAGCAAGTTTGCCTGCATCATTCTGGTTTCTGAGACCGCAGATTGAGTCAGTTGTGGCAAAAATGAACCCCATATTGAAACCCATTCAAAGATGGCCAGTGACATTTTCTCAGGAGAAGTCCCCCAGGTCCTCCTGCAGTGTGGCCCTGAACCATGCCTGACCAGAGCCAACACCCAGGAAGGAACCACCCGAAGTGCCGCCACTCCTTCCCCTTCCTGCTCCTTAGTGGCTGCCCAGGAAGAAACATCCACGACCTTCCCTGCATAGGGCCTGGGGGCAGTGGGCTGAACTCTGGGCTCCAGGTCTGGCCATGCCTCCCAAGGCAGGGGAAGGGAAAGGCCACCCACTCAGGGACACAGTATTTCCTACAGAGCTCAGAACCAGTGGCAAGAGGGCCTCAACCCTCTGCTCTGTGTAGCGGGGGCTGAGAGCCAGGAAGGCTCCAGTCAGTAGGCACCTGGGGGTTGGGGGTCATGAGGTCTGGGGGCACCTTGGGTCCAGAGTCTGGGGTCAGGAGGCACCCAGGGTGAGTGCACCAGCACTTGGTTAGTCCCCACAGACCAACACTCCCCACCACACCCCAAATGGGTTCCATAAAATCCAGGGACATAACAAGGCGAACAGAAGGACTCTGAAATCTCAAGTGAAAAGGAAAGGAAAAAGAAAAAGCTGGGGAAGGTGTTTGCAGAAGCCAGATGGGTTAACACCTCAGCCCCAGCCTGCGCATTACCCCTTTATACATCTAAGAGGAATGTGATTTTAAAAATGGTATCATTATGAAGGCTTTGTGGCTACAAATCCTAAGCTCTTTAATGAAAAATAAGCTGCCTTTGTTTTCGAGAAGAAAGCAGGGCTTTCCCACAGCTGTCCCAGAAGCTCTCCATCACCACTTGGAACATTTGGCTGTAGGACGCACATGGGTCAGCCATGCTGACCCACTGAGGCCTCTCACAGGACACCTGCTGCAAACCCAGCCACACCTGGTTGAAGAGGATCTGAAAACAGCTGCCGGGTGTTGGGCCTCATGAGGGCACCACCTCACGGCAACGTCAGGGGCACTCAAGCAGCAGGGTGAGCACCAAGGCAGAGACAGTGGGCAAGCTGGGGAGGGGTGGCAGACTTACATTTTTAATAAAGTTGCCAGATAGGCTTTATTAAGGTGACCTTTGAGCAAAGACCCAAAGGAGCTGTGAGTAAGCCATGTGAATGTGTGAGGCAAGAGTGCAGAGAGCAGGGCAAGCCAGGGCAACCCCCTGAGGCCGCAGTGGGGACAGCAGGAGGAGATGCAGTGGGGCCTCATGGTACTGCTTTACATGAATGAGAGCCTGGGGGTGCTGTGAGCAGAGGATTGACTGAGCTGATGTTGCTAGAAACAGACTGACCTGGGCAAGGGCAGCTGCAGGGAGGCCGGGTGACTGTGCAAAGGTTTGGGCACCAAGAAAGGAGGAGTGTGTGTCTTCTGAAGACGGAGTCAGCAGGAGTGCTGACAGAGGCAGCATGGGAAGTGAAGAGCTGTCACAGACGACTCCAAGGTCTCACTGAACACCAAATACCAGAGACGCGTGCTCACCCGCTGAGGGGAAGGAGGTGTGGGTGAGGGGAAGTGTTAAGTTTGAGATACCAGCTGTCAGGAAGGAGGTGGAATCAGAGCCTGGAGGCCAGGGGAGAAACTGGAACTGGAGAGTATTGCTAGGACCTGGCAGTGGGAAATTAAAGCACTGGAGTGGACACCACCACCAAAGCAATGAGGAGAGGGGAAGGGAGGGGAGGAGAGGTCCCAGAACACACCCAATGCCATCGGGGAGTGAAAGAAAAAGAGCCGAGGAGGCTGGATGAGACAGGAGGACCCTGAAGTGAGGGATCCTGGGAGCTGAGGTTAATGGATGAGGGAGTTGATGAAGTGGTGATGACAAGCCACCTAAGACGCAGCCTGGGGACTGACCCCTGTGAGAGGATGGATACAGTGCATAAGAGGCTGGCCTTGGGGGCCAGGCACAGGGCACAGAAACTGGTGAGTGGTTCAAAGAAGTGCTCTCCAGGCTGCCTGTTTTCTCAGCAAACTGCAAGTACGGCCAGCAGCAGTGAGGGGTCAGGTGGGGGAGACAAAAGGTCTTGAGGTGTGAAGACAGAATATGAAGTAACAGTCTAGGACAGAGGTCAGCAAACTACAAACCAAGGGTCCAACCCTGCACACCATTTGGTTTTGTGAAATGAAGTTTCACTGGAACTCAGACATGCCCATTTGTTTACCTATTGTCTACAGAGCCGTGAGCCCCACAAAGCCTAACACAGAACTCTCTGGCCCTTCACAGAAAAGTCGGTCAAGCCCTGGTCTAGAATAGTAGGAAAATACGCTCTGTGGCCGTGACTTTGGAGAGATCTGTCAGTGTGGTTTTATGTTCCTCAGCCATGTAAGGCTGTGTTGACAACTGGCTGTAGCCGGGGCTGTGGTTCCACAACACAAAGCCGTGAAGATAGAGGAGTCAGGTGGGCCATTTGCCACTGGCCCCTTCATGTCAGTGATAAACCGCCACCCTTGCCACAGAGCCTTCCTCAGGCCAGCAGACTCCACTGCACCCAGTACACCCCCTCACGCCACCTTCGCACCTTTGAGAGATGGACTGGACGAGTGAGGCTCGGCACTTACAAGGCTGGCTCAGCTTAGCTCTGTGGGATTCAGAACAGGTTGGTCCAGCTCAGAAGCCCAAGTTCTGAACCTGTAGGGTCCAACACCCCGCTTCAGCTGCCCCTTAGAGTCACCTCCTGGGAAAGGTGACAAATGCCAATGCTGGCCCCACCCCCACAGTATTTTATTGGCCTTGAGTGGGAGTAGTGGGGTTTTCAAAAGCCCCCAGGTGACTGTCACATGCAGTGGGGTAAAAGAAGTCGTAACACCACTCTGCTTCCCCCTGTAACCCCCTACCCACAATTTCTTTCCCAAGGCTGTCCACGTTTGTCCTGCCAGTCTGTCCTCTCTGCCATCTCAGCAAGGACCTCAAGAGGCTTCCACCAAGCCTCCTCGGCTAGGAGTTCCCAGAATTGGGGGGCATGACCTGAGGTCTCCCCAGCCCTCAAGGTCCAGCCATGAGCTCTGTGTGGTCTTGGATGGACTTGCGGGCCTTTGCTAGTCGCCGTTCTCCTGAAGCCAACATCTCGCCAGGTTCAGGATCAAGACAGTCAAGAAGGAGGCACCCACGCAGGGTGCAGAGCCGCCGCTGTGACCCGCTGACCTCCCACGGCACCATGCTGGCTCTGTTTCAGGGTTGTTTCTCCTCCTTCCCTTCTTCACTGCTTCTCCATGATGGCACCATTAAACTTTGTGTTCTTTACTGAGACATCAAGTCAGGGTATCTAAGGCTCTCACTTCCTTACTGTAAAACCTCAAGATTTTACTATTATTCCACTCAGAGTTATCGTGTGTTAAATTAGTCCGTGCTCTCGCTGCATTGGAAAGTAAACAAAGCACTGCCACTGATATGTAATTTTAAAACTCAGTTCTGGAGTTTCACACAGGTGAAGTTGAGTTGATGGGCAGTGGCCTTCCAAAGCCCATTTATAAGTTATTTGGAACCTAGAGAACACTTTTCATGTACAATTACCATTAAATGTCACAAGTTTCCAAGCTAATGGGCAAATGGCTATTTAACTCATTTGTTCTTTTACTGATTTAAAATAAGAAAAAATGTTATTATAATTCAAGAAAATCAAGTGTGTGTGGTTTCTATTTACAAGAAAATAAAACATGAGTGTGTGGGGCATATGAAAGAATTCTCTTACTTAAGAAGCTGGACATCACACACGTGGAAGTCAGTCCACGGAGGCCTGACAGGGACTCTGCTCAGTTCCAAGGGCGAAGGTCACTGATGCTGCTGGGTCTTCACCGGACCTGCTGCCCCACATGCGGGGCGTCACTAACCCTGCTGACAGGTTCTTGGTCTTAACGGAGAACGCAGAAAAGGAGAAGGGAGGTAAACAGATGGAGACCACGGTAACGGAACGGTGACTGGGGAAGAAGGAGGAGGATGTGTAGCACAGGTATAAGGCATCACCCATGGGGAAAGGGCGCACGCCCCCTGCCCCACTCCACTGTAAGCCTCCCAGAGTCCAGAAGCCTGGAGTAGGCGCTCAAGGCCTGCCAGACAGCCACAAGAGTGAGACAAGTATTACAAAGAGAAAGAGACATAGAGATAAACTGTAGGCTCCCAATCCAAAAATACAGGCAGGCATCATCACCTGCTGGCACCCCGTCACTCCTGTGAATTTGGTGGCTGGTCTAACTGTAAGTGAGGGGCTTTGTAGAAAGAAAGACTTCTACCACTGATCAGCTGGGTGACTTCTCTGCACCCCCACTCTCTCATCTGTAAAATGGGAGGCCAGCCTCATATCATTTAGTGTTCAAAGGATTAAAGGAACCAGTGTGTACCCAGGCAGTGCGCAGTAGTAGCTCACAGAAAGGCTCCTGAAAGCCAGTGGCTCCTTCTAACGGCCATGCTACTGTCTACCCAAAGGCTGGGCAGAAGCCAGGGCTGCACCGGAGGAACAAACCACCAGCCCTGACTGGAGTGTGCATTCAGGGGGAAGATGCATGAAGCGGGCTCTGCTCAGTGAGAAGGAAATAACTGGGCCCAGTCAGCTCCTCCAGGGACCTGGAAGCCAGCCACTGGGACCTCAGGGACCAACAACCAGCCACTGAGGTGGGTGAGAGATAAGGATGAGCTGAAGCTATCACACAAATTCAGGAGCGGGGACTACCATGAATATCTATCAGGTTACTTATAACATGTAAATATGTAACATATGCGTATGTAAGTATATTCATATTTTAAAACTATTTCCTTGAGTCTGTAATTGCAGAAAGATTCTTTAACTATCTGTCCCCTGACTCCCACACCCAGGGCAAGGACTGACTGGTTCTGTTTGCTTTGTCCACTAGCCCATCCAGTGAGAACAGGCATTTGATGAATGTGTCATGTTAGTGGGTCAACTATGTGCACACCTCCTGATGCACTACTTCTTCCAGATATAAACACAGTTCCTCCTAAATGCCTTGTTCATGTGCCTTATCCTTGGCTGAAACCTGGAACTCACACTAATCCTGTCACACAGCACACACACCCTTGCTGGGCCACTTCACCCAAGTGATGGGATCTAATTTTCACCAGGGCCCACAGGCTGTCCTACCACCCGTGTGCAGATGAGGCGAATGAAACGGCCCCCAGCACCTGGCCACGGTGAAACACATTCAGTCGACAAAGGTGTCCCGAACAAGATGCAGCCTGGGTGCCCGACACCAAGGCTCTTGCTATTTCAAACCAATGTAACAAGAAAGAAAAATGACAGGGACTTTTTTCTGTTCACCAAGTATTGGGTTGGCCAAAAAGTCTATATGGTATTTTCTGTAAAAATAAAAGACACATTTTTCATTTTTACCAACACTTTATTGATTTGGATATTTTGAGTATATCAACTATCTCCCACATTGTATAATGTTGATTGTTCTCAATTAATGTCTCAATTCGATCACTGTCAACTTTAGCTGGTCTACCGACCATGGAACATTATTGTCTAGAGAGAACTCTCCAGTACGAAACTTCACAAACCACTTTGGACACGTTCAATCAGTCCAACTGAACTGGACACGTCCAATTGAATCGGACATGTCCATGAGTCCAGTTCAATCAACTCCCGCACTCTGAGTTGAGGCAGCAAAGCTTACTGCATATCTTTAAAGTAACTTCCTGAAGTCTGTGCTAACTCTCCCAAGGACTGAAGTGTAACCAGACCAGTTACTCTTATCGTTCCCTTGCATTTGCAACATTTTTTCCTTGTTAATCTGTAAGAAATAATCAGTAACATCCTTCCAGTTGCTATCTGTAAAAAGTAATCACCTAAAGCAAACCTGAGCATAACGAATGAAAACATTCTTTGATGTGTGCTATTAGAAAGCCAATAAAAGCTTGTGTAGGCAAGGGTCAGCCCGCTCTTCCCTTGAGAGAGTGGTCGTACCCTCCCTTTTCCTCCACAGGACTCAGTAGTCCTCGTGAATTTGTCTCGTATCTCATCCATAATGCCTCAGACATTGCGGGCTGGTGTCTGCATCAGGCCTGCTCCATGCACACCCCACTCTTGGTTTTTCTTATTGAGGGTTGAGTCCCAGTGTTGAAATAAATGCACGATGTGCAGCAACTCCACTTCCTGTGTTGCTGGTGGCCTCCCTTGTGCAGACCCTGCAGCCTCAGCTTCCTCTGGGTCTGCATCCTGAGGCCTGGATCCTGGCAGCTCTGTGCCCTCCTCCCTCCCCCCACTCACTTCAGAGTTGGAGCTGTGCTGCCCCGAGGGCCCTGTAACCCTGGCTGCAGCCTGCAATCTCCACAATAGCTATACAAGATAAGGACTGAGGACTGTCCCTTTCACCAAGCCACACAACCCTTAGCCACAAAGAGCTCGGGGTGGAGTCTCGAAACTGTGAGCATTTTAGAGAAAAAATGAACAAAAAGAAGAAGCCTATTCACTTCCCGAAAGTGGCCATCTGCATGGCCCTCTGAGCTGCCTTCTTTGCCCAATTATTCTCCAACTCTCTGCAACCGCTGGGCTGACTCAGTGGAGACCTGTGCCCCGAGCTAGCTGACAGTCACCAGCAGGGCAGGAAGGGGATAGCATTTCTCAGGGCTGCTATGCATATCATTTTGGTTATTAGTAAAGGTAAACATAAAAGTTCAAAAGTGAAGGATGTTGCAGCCACTGTACATAGGAAACTAAAGACGTTTGCGGAGATTGCTTTGGAAGACAACAGCATGGGAAGATTTCTCTACAGATCACTATCGAGACCTTGGGGAGCTCAGCCCCTGGCAGGGGTGGGGGGTGGGAACAGGCAAAAGAAAGCCCCTAGGAGCCACTGTTCTTGAGCTGGGGTCAAAGACAACCTTGACAAGCCTCACTCAGGATGTCATGGGTTTGTTTAAAAGGTCTGTGTGTAACTAGAAGGTCATATTTTAGAGAAGCATAGCTTACACATAATAGATTAACTGCCCTCCTCTCCCCAAAGAAATTACAGGTCAGATGAGAAGTGAAATAAATGGGGAAGAACCTTCAAACATCATGTAACCCCAGGTTCTCCTTCTAGCCAAGGCGATATATTCAACCCAGACCTCACAAAAATGGGGTGCAGCTCTTTCACCGAGTTCCTACGTCACTGCCAAGTGCAGGCAGCAAAGAGCCCATCAGGCACCAAGACAGCCCTGGTTAAAGAGCTGACAGTGCAGCCTGGGAGGGCGGGTGCTGTGCAGCTGGGCAAAAGAGAGAGAGAGAGAGAGAGAGAGAGAGAGAGAGAGAGAGAGAGAGAGAGAGAGAGAGGGAGGTATTTTCTGTTCCAATGTGCCCTGAGCACCAAGATACAGTAAGCAGGGGAAGGCAAGGGTGCAGCAAATGTGGAGATGATGCCATGGGTGTGAAGAAGTGTTTACTGTGCACATACACACATTTGCTGCACAGACAGGGCCTCTTGGGGAAGAACACACAGGAAGCACATGGCAGCCATGTCTCCAGGGAGGATTTCTGGGTGGCTGGGGGGTGAGGCAGGGGAAGACCTCACCATATACTCTGCTGTAGTATCTTATTAATTTTTGGACCATGAAAATATATGCCTATTATAAAACATAACATAAAATGTTATCAAATTTTTCCAATAAAGCTAAATAAGGCAGGTTTGAGGACTCCCACCAAGTGTCTCTTCATGCCTAGCCACCAACAAGAGGGTGGGGGAATGAAAGGCGAGGAAACAGAGCTGCGCCTGTTGCTGGCGAGGCCACCACCAGCATCCAGCTCTCTGCCCTTCACCTTCCTCTTCTCCAACCTGGCTCATTCTGCCACATTCTCCTCCCTACCTACATCACTATATAAAGTTTAGGTTCCAAGTGCCAAAGTCCCAGATCTTAGAGATGGAGAGTACTTTAGGGGAATCACAAAGCCAAACCCTGTCCCTCCAAGGCCTGTAGCTCTCACTCCCTGCTCTCCTCCCGCCAGAGGCCATCAGGCTGACTGTTCTGCGTCTGCACAGCGCCACTGCACAGAGACCATGAGGTCAGGAGGGCAGGAGGACTGCAGAGACAGGGCGGGGCAGGGGCAACCAAAACTGCCCACTCAGCTGTTTCACTACAAGGAGGACCCTGAGATATTAACATCCGTTTCTAGGAACCTGTATTTCTGAGGGTTCTTCACACTCCAACGCTTCCTCTTCCTCTTCTTTAGTCAGCCCGGTTTTCACAGGTGGTTGAGAGTACTCTTCCCCAGTGCTGGTTTCATTCTATCATTGCAGATATGGCTTCAGGGCCACCACTGCGGACACTGGTGATAATCTGTCACCCTGCATCAGGACCTGCTGGGCCAACCTTGAGCAGTGAGGAAGAAGCCAACCTTGGCCCACAAACCTGGTTAGAGAGCAGGTATGGTTAGAAGAACTACACAATCTAAGAAAGAGTATCCTCAAACCATTAAGAAGACCATGGAGTTGCTATTGTCATTTAAAATAAGAAGGATGATACAAGCAAAACAGAATAAAAGGACTTTAAAAAGTCTGAAGCAGTTCCACGGTGGGATGAATGAAGTCCCAAACCTTGAAGAAGGCCTGATGGGCCCTGAGCCCCTTGGTGGCTGCCCAGCCTCTCCCGATGTGTCACCCTCAGTTCTGCCCACGCTTCTCCCATGAAACCCCGCAGCTCGAGCCATCACCATCCCTTGACAGCAACTCGTCCTGCGTGAAGCTCTGGGCTGCCCCCACACTCCCTGGGCACCGCACCTTCCCAGCCTCTCCTCATCTTCAGTGACTGTGAAACGGCACTCAGGCCCTGCGCACGCACAAACAGAAGTCTTTAGGTTGATTAAATTTAGAAAGAAAACTCCAAGAGGACCAAGCACTAGGGTGTGGCCCCTTTTTCCCAGGGGAGCAGAAGCAGTTCCCGGATTCTGGCAGCTGGATGAGAGGGCTAGTGAGCTGAGGACACAGATGTCACTGTACAGCGAGGACACATCGGGGGCTGGGGAATGACCCACAGGTTGGGTTTCACTCTGAGAACGTACTGGGTTGACAGCTGTGCCATGGCTCTCTGCTCAGTTAGGCTGAACCCCAAACTGACCTCCCAGAGACAGGCTAGCTTCCCAAGAGAGACCAAGGCTTTTCTTGTACTTTTGACAATGACCTAGTAGCTCCGTTCACTCATTCACTGGACAAACATCAACTGTACACGTGTTTTGTGCCAGGCACTGTGGGATGCTCTGAAGATACACAGAAAACCAGGCTGTTGTCCAGGCTCCAAAGGACACTTAAGACTCAGGAATGACACCCCAGATTTGTTATGTTCACTGGGCATGGCCCCAGAAAACAATCTTTACATTTGTAAATGACATTGTGAAACACAACACCCCCATAAAACGCAGTAAAGCAGAATTTAACATGAGTGATTTCAGACCCTTAAGGCATTACTGTCAGGAGCTACACACCAAGAAGGAGGGTAAGGGGCTGCCCAAACATGGAGCGCAGGACAGCCCTTTGGGGTTCCCAGGGTAGGTTACCTTATTCTGTGTTTCATTTTTGCTGACCAGCATTCACCGCCTTCCCCCTAGTAACAGCTCCCTGCGCTCCATTAGGGGGCGTGTGCCGCTCAGTTCGTGGGGTCGTGGGGGGGGGGTGGGGGGGTGCAGTGGTCAACAGACTCAGGCAGGCAGAGTGCCAAGTCCCCCAGCATCAGCAGTGAGCACCTGACCCAGGTCCAGTCAGCATGTGAACTGATCCCCTAGGACAGTCTAGACCCCTTCTGTCCATGTTGTCTCACAGTAAACATCATTCACTAAGGACAGCCAATCCCAGCACCACCCAATCCCAGCCAGGACCCTATTTTTGTGTTGCGTGGATGCTCCGGCCACTCTTTAGGTGCCTCTGGACCCGTGGTGGTCGCTGCTTGGACACACGTTCCCCAAATACCTACTACGTCCCTGGCAATAGTTACCAGACCAATGGCCACACAGTGTGTTGACAGCCACCTTCTCGTCAGCAATGCTTTCAAAAGCTTCCACCTTTTCTATATTTCTGTCCCTGCCATGCCCCTCTTTAAGAGTGGCAGATGAAATGTGCAAATCAGAGGCACCACCCTGCTGGCCAGGGCCTCACCTCCTGCATTCATAATGCACACACAGAGTGTCCCAGTAGTCAGTTTCCTCTGAAAACAGGTGCGGCATCCTCCTCACTGGGGCCAGGCACCCATCCACAGCACCTTGAGAATGAAAAGGTGAGTCCCAAATAACACTTTTACAGCACACCCATGAAGCAGGGTGGGGGTGGGGCTTTCTATGAAGTTCAGTAGTCATCTCCCTTAAGTAAAATATTTCACTCTCTAAGATGAAAAAAAATATGTTTTTATTGAGAAAGAACTGGATAGCAGAACTCTCTAGAAGACAACTGCCAGCTCAGGCAGCAATGATTCCTGGTGGGAATCAAGGAAAGACGCTACTTGCTCACTGCCTGCAGTAGCCTCTCTCAGGTGGAGAAGGTGAGAAAGGGCCGGGTGACAATCCTTGCCTTTTTAAAATGTGAAATTACAGTTTTTGAAGGCTGGGAAAAATTGTTATTGCAGATTAGCAAAGGCTCCCCATTAGTAGTGGAGACACAATCAGAAATGCCCTCATTTCAAATGTAAGAATCAGGCAGTGTTTCTCTGTAAAGACCTGTATGCGAATACCTACACCCATAACTCCCAGGGGGCACGTGAAAGAGAAACAAACGCCTATCTTAACTAACCCTCTTTTCCTTCTCTTTTTTTTCCTGTTATACACAGCCAAATGCTGACTCTAATGATTCACCAGTCCCCACTTACATGCAATGGTGGACAGTTGCATGTAACCTGGAATGCTGAGAGCTAGGGATAAGGAACCATAGATTTCAGCTCATTAACAGTCCCATTTTTTTTTCCACAAAGAGATGTTTAAATAAAGCATCCTCAAATTTATCCAGGCTTGGGTGAGTACATCCTCAGTAACCTTATAAACATGATGATTCCTTTTGTTGCAGAGTTATTTTATAAAATAGTTTATCATTAATATAATCAACATTTATAATCATAAAAAAGCTAACCATCCTATTTCTAGGCCTGCCTGAGTAGCAAGCTCAAAAAGCCTTAATATACCAAATTCCTGTTCATTGCCCCAAACATTTAATAGACTGGCCTGCATATTTAGTCAGACAAATCTAGGTTATGAGGTAAAAATAGCCCCTGTTTTATTCATTACAGTTAGTTCATTAAATTAGGTTCACAGTCTGAGCCACAAGCTACCAGTTGTCATGAAGAAACACTGGTCAGTCTTTAACAGTTTACCTCACAGCCAGCCTGTGGGTGTGCAACACTGGTCACATCCTGTGATGCCCAGTTCCAAGGAGTGACGTGGTGAGTACTGCCCTGGAATTTGATCGTTGCTCACCTAATCCTGCTTTAAATGAATCTATCCCACTACGGCTTAGAACTCTCTTTGCTGTTAAGGGGCTGAAGCTGTGCTGGCTGCCGTACAAGGCCAGACCTGCACTCTAGACAGGTGGCCAGACACCCTAAGAGCTTCAGGGCTGGGGCACACAGGGGAACACAGCCCAACACTAAAGTTCCCAGTGCAAAAGGCCAGTGTTTCCCCAGGTTAGAAACTAACAGAAATTAACTTTAAAGCCTGGATGCTTCTTAACAAGCAAGTCAGTGCAAGAGTGACGCTGTGGTCACTAAAGCGGCCTCTCTTGGAACCAGTCAACCAACCCAGCAAAGGCCTCTTACTGCCTCCCAATTCACCTGCAGCTTTTCTTCTCCTACCAACGAGGTTAATGCCCAGCTTGGGGAAGATATGTGACTAATTGAAGAATGATTAAAATAATTCAGTTGACTCCAAATGTGAAGATCTTCCTCCCTCCAGTGAAGTCACTCTATCGACCACCACACAGTTTGCAGGCCCCTGTAACGGTCACCACAAAGTGGTGAGCGGCCTCTGGCAGCATGCCCACTACCTGAAAGACCGCACGTGCCGTCAGGCATGACAGGTTCCTGCTCTGCTGAGCCCGGAGCGCTTCAAGGAGAAACACACAAATGAAGACTAGGGAAGCTTTTAGCACTGTGTTCGGGACTTTTCTTGAAGGGGCAGCACTCAGCAGAGTTGTATCCATTGAGCTCTTTGTTTTTTTAATCAGTTTACGCTTTTTTATGGTAACTTTAAATCCACGTACCCTTTATATAAAAGGTTGGGAATGGCTAAGTAGGAAATATTAAAGGTCAAAAATAGAGTTTTAAAAAAGGTCAAAGAGCCCTGGCCAGTGTGGCTCAGTTGGTTGGAGCATCGTCCTGTGCACCCAAAGGTAATGAGTTCTATCCCTGGTCAGGGCACATGCCTAGGTGGCAGGTTTGGTCCCAGTTGGGGCACATATGGGAAGCAACCAATTGATGTTTCTCTCTTGTATAGATATTTTTCTCTTTCTCTCTCTCTCTCTCAGCCCCCTACCCCCCAAAAATCAATGAATGTAGCCCTGGCTGGTGTAGCTCAGTGAATTGAGTGCCAGCCTGCAAACCAAAGGGTCACCTGTTCAATTTGGGGGTGTGCAAGAGGCAGCCAATTGATGTCTGTCTCCCACAATGATGTTTCTCTCCCTCTCTTTCTCCCTCCCTCCCCCTCTCTCTAAAAATAAATAAATAATATCTTTAAAAATCAATGGATGTATCCTCAGGCCAAGATTTAAAAGAAAAGGTCAGAGACAGATTAAGAAGTCAGGGAAGAATGGCAAGCTTCCAGGAAGAGAGAGTCCAGAAATGAACCAGATGACCACTGTGTGTAATTATCGGGGGAAGTATCAGGAAGTAAAGTGGTCCCCACTGTTCCTATGGCAAAACGGCGTGGGCTTCAACACAAAACCTGCGGCTGTACTGGAGAAGGCCTGCAAAGGGCCTCAGAAGGCGACGTGGCAACAGAGCAGAGTGGAGCCAGGGAATGGCACCGGGTGCTCTCCCTTGGCCAGGAAGACTGGTGTCATGACATACAGGCAGCTTCAATCTCCATGGACATGTCTGGGGTCCTTCAGGGTCCCTGACACCAAGTTTCTTTACTCTAGAAAGCTACTGCTGAATCACTGCAGAGGGGAGTGAAAGTGAAAGGCTAAAGAGGCAGCAGTTGGAATCCCATGGCCACAGAGTGCAGCAGTGCTTCCCTAAAGAGACACCGTGTGTGTGTGTGTGTGTGTGTGTGTGTGTGTGTTTGTGTGTGTGTGTGTGAGACTCCAAGGCCGGCTACATCCGGAACACACAACCCCTCACCCCCCAGCCCTCAGCACTATCACAACTTCACTTTGGTGTTGGGCGGGGAGGACAAGTTAAGAAGAAATGAAGAGGCTCTCCTCTACTTAGTGAACAAGGAAGGAGAAGATGAGGTTCAGGCATGACTTTACCAGGTCACCACAAGTTAGGGGTGAAATCCAAGTGTGCCCTTTTCTGCCACCCGAGATGCTCACTGTCCCCCAGCAGGGTGTTTCCCTAAAGCCAATCCATTCACCCACCTCTCTCTCCTCTTTAAAACCAGAGGAGGAACGATGTTTGGAAGATTCTGGGGTAGCCTGACATTTTTTGGCACATAGTACCATCTTACTTCCATTTTTTGTCCATCTGATTATCACCCAACTATGAAATGTGATCATTTGATTTATCATTTGTATATACAGAACACAGTCAAAGCAATGAATAAGAAATATGAAAATACTCAACAGTCCACGACACACAATCACAAGGTTTTATGTTCTTAAAAAACAAAAGTGTCAGTAGAAGACTTAGCTGGGTCACTGACCACCTAAGTTTTAGGATCCAAGCCCCACCCACTTTCCCTTCCCACTCTGCCCACATTCTAGTCCTCTGACCTTTGCTGGTGGTCCCCTGCCTCTCAGGGCCTCCTTCTTCTGCAACATTTCCCCTCAGAGCTATCCTGGGCAGGAGTCAGAGATGGGATGTACCCTTGCCTTCTGAATACATTTTTTTAAAACAGGGGCAGTCCATGCCCTGGCCAGTGTGGCTCAGTTGATAGGAGGTTCATATGGTAAACAAAAGGTTGTGGGTTCAATTCCTGGTCAGGGCACATGCCTAGGTTGTAGATTCAGTCCCCTGTCTGGGTGCATATGATCCCCAGTTCGGGCACATATGATCCCCGTTCTGGGTGCGTATAGGAGACAACCAATTGATGCTTGTCTCTTGTATCAATGTGCCTCTCTCTCCTTTCCCCTCTCTCTAAAAGCAATAATAAAATGTCCTTTAGTGAAGACTTAAAAAAAGGAGAGGCACTCCAGGAAAAACAGAGTTGTCAGGACTTTGAAGTCAAGAGGAGAGACTCAGAGTCTACCTGCACTGCTCAGAGCCCTGTAGGCAAAGATCTCTCCCACTTATATTAGTTAATCCACATGACCCACTGTCAGTTGGGCACTTTTCCGTTTCACAGACGAGAAAGTTGACTCGGGTTCACATCAGCATTTATTCTTCCTGCAGTCCAACATTGCCCACCTCAAAAAACAGACAGAGATGCCCCTGAAGACATGACTGCATATGCTTTGTGACACAAACCAGACTCACACCAGCATTAAAGAACGTATATTACACCCATCCCGAAGGCAGCCACAGTGACTTGGGGCTTGTCTTGTCACTGTTAAATGACAAAGGACTGAAGGGGGCGATCACAGGCAGCAGTGGCTTCAGTGGGGCCAGATGTCTATTTTTCCCCTCTCTCCCCAGGCCCCTCTATAGGTAGAGGTATGCTGATCCCCACTGGTAGGAGGAATGGTCAGGGATCCAGAGTTAAAATTTAAACCTCTGACAACACGACACACTCCCTGCCATTGCCTCCCCTTCTCTCAGAGTGGGCAGGCTAAGAATCCCCAACATCTCCAGGAGGGTCTGGCCTGGGCAGACAAACACCACGGAGGATAAAGCAGAGCACAAGCAAAATTCAGACCCTTCTTCCTGCTGCTCTTGTGGGCTCCAGCTCCACTCCCACTGGCCTGCACCGCTAAAGGCCCCTCTTGTTTTAGATGAGTGGTTCTCCACCTGTGGTGCATCACAGGCCCTCTCCCCTGGAAAAGACCGCCTGTGGCCCCTCCTCCCTGTGCTCGGTCCTTGGGTTTGACACATTTTTATCAAAACACATAGTAAGAAACATTCACATTGTGACGATACGCCAACATGCACCACATGCAGGTAACACGTTTTATCAAAAAATGCTTACTCTTCCTACAAAAAGTATACTTGGATATTTTCTACTTTATTTCAAAAAAAATTTCACTACTGACTACAACCTCAGATGGGTTTTGTTTCTGGATCCCCCTCTAGCCAGCCCCTCCCCAGGGGCTCGTCCTTCCTCAGTGATGAGCACTGATGTGGCGGACGGAGCTCAGCCAGAGCCTTCCTAACCATCATTTTCATGGATTAAGATGAACCTTGGGGAGCCTTGGAAAGTCAAGAAAATCTGGAAATACCACAGCTGACTAGTTCCAGGAAAAACTGTGTAACAGTGGGCTATTTCGATCTCCCAAATTACACGGTGTGGGTGGCTATTTTAATTCACCCAAACATAAAGTCGGAGCTCTACTTGCAGAAGGGACAACAGCACAAGCCGTTCTGGGCAAAGCCAGAGAGAGCTACAAACTGCCACTGCAAGGAGCCCCACCCCTGTTAAAAGTATCACTCTGTTTTCTTTTCTAATTGAGCAAGGAGTAGCAGATTAATGCAAACTCTATGCATCTGTGTGAAAGTAGGTCATAAGGGCCAGACCGGATCCTCGATGGCCAGCCCAACAGACCCCACCCCTGCTGGGTCAGAGACAGATTGTCACCCATGCTGCTTCCTTTAGCACCCAGGTCTGCAGGGGGATGTGGGTCTCCTTCAGAGACACTGGAGAGGCTGTAGGCATGGCAGCTGGGACACTTAGCTGGGCCAATAAACTGGAGCACAGGGCTGGTGTGGGGCAGGTGCAAGGACAGCAAAGCTGCCCACAGGCTCCTTAAACACTTCCTGTGACCCTCAGTTCCCACTGTGGCTGACCCAACACTCACTCTGCCTTCTTCCTAGTCTGGGAACTACCCTCTCTAGATTGAGGAAAAGCCATCTCCAGCTGAGGAGTGGCTGTGGTCTTGATTAGACTAAGGCAATTCTGAAACTTGAGCTTGCAACAGAATCACCTGGAGGGCTCGTTAAAAGATAATTGCTGCTGGGCCCCATCTCAGAGGTTCTAATTTGGGGTGGAGGGCGAGACTGGGGCTGCATTTCTATTAAGTCTCAGGTGAAGCTGAAGCTGCTGGCCTGGGAACCACACCTGGAGGAATCCTACTCTCACAGCCTTGGGTTCTTGGTCCAGGGGGACTACAGGACCCTCACCACACCACAGCCAAAGGGAGGACTGCTAGACAGCATGGCTGGGGACCAGGTGGCGTGTCTCCTTCCCTGCGGCTGATGGGAAGAAGAGCAGGGAAGCAGCACACAGTCCCACTGACTCTAAGGACCACCTCATAATCATGAGGAGGCAGTGATGGCTGGCAAATAGAGAAGAATCTAGGTCCTTGATGGAAATGCTGATACAGTAAGACTACAATGCTGTGAGATCATAAATGTCCTTATTGTTTACTTGGCAGCCAAAAGCATCCACTGGCACACCCCACAGTCCAGGGAGACCCTTGAACTGGGCATCCTTGTTTCCTCACAGGACTTTGTTCCCCAGAAACACCCACCTACCTGTGTTCCCTTCATACTTTCCGACTTGGTACACCTGGGTCATTCTTCTTAAACATCTGAACTCGTAACTTAGAGAATAGACCATATGAAATACCAGCAACACAGGAGAGGGAAGAAAAGGAGTTCCACATCCCAGAGTGAGTTATTTTAATCACCTCCTGTAACTGCAGTGACACCAGCTGTTGCAGGGCTATGGTGGAGGTGTGGGGACAAGGAACAGGAAGAGAGGCAGGGGGTTTCAGAGGCCTCATGATCCTACCTAGTAAGTGCAGCAGGTGGGTTGTGCAGGAATTCCAAGTCAGGAGACACCTGCCCCAGGTGTCTGTGGGGCAGGGCTCAGACAGAATCCCAGGAACAGAGGAAGTGAACACTTTCCTCCTGTTGGAGTCCAGAGGACATACTTCTGCCTTCCTGACCCTGTTCTAGAAAATGGACACCTCATTTTACCACCCTAGCATGACCCTCCCGCACTGGATGCTTCCTGCTTCTGAGGCCTTTGCCAAGTGAACCTCACTGAACAGACCTCATGTTGAAAGCCCTGCAGTGTCTCACCTGACCCAGGTTAGGGAGCACAGCCAGCCCCAGTTGGGCTGGCAGGCACAGACCAGGCATGAGCAGGTATGTGCAGAGAGCAGACACAGCACCCTGGAGCTCTGGTTTCCCACTCATCAGCCAGGTTAGGGCGAAAGGATGGTTAAGACATTATTCCCACAGTCCTAACTGGTGTGGCTCATTTGGTTGAGCCTCCTCCCGCAAAGCGGAAGGTTGCCGGGTCGATCCCCAGTCAGGGCACATGCCTGGGTTGCGGGCCAGGTCCCTAGAGGGGACACATAAGAAGCAACCGATGGATGTTTCCCTCTCACACACAGATGTTTCTCTCCCTCCCTTCCCCTCTCTCTAAAAGTAAAATAAAATCTTTAAAAAAGAGAAGAAATTACACCCACAGAGAAAAGGCTCATCTAGCTCCATACTGCCTGTATCTGCTCTATATGTGAACACATCATAACAGCTGACGTCCCTTAGTGCTCAGCAGGTACCAGGGGTCACTCCAAGCACTTGACATGTATTAACTCATTTTACCCCCTAACAAGACTCTGGAGTTGTTCCCACTATCAGCCTACTTTTGCAATGAGAAAACCAAGGTACAGAAAGATTAAGCTACTTGCCCAAAGTCACACAGTTAATTGGAGATTCACAGGGAACTCAGCTGCAAAGTCCACAATAGGTTCAGGATTTAAATAAGTAATTTTAAAAGACTAGTATACTGAAAAAACAGGGCTGAGTAAAAAAAAAATCCTAATAAATCAAAATCCCGAAAATAGAAATTATTGATATTGGGGACTCCAAGTGATTAATTTTTACTGATACATGAAGTACAGCATTTATTTTAAAGATTTTATTTATTTATTTTCAGAGACAGAGGGGAAGGGAGGGAGAAAGAGAAGAAGAAAAACATAGATCAGTTGCCTCTTGCACACTCCCTACTGGGAACCTGGCCTGCAACCCAGGCATGTGACCTGACTGGGAATCGACCCCACGACCTTTCACTTTGCAGGACAGGATGATGATGCCCAACCCACTGAGGCATGCTGGTTAGGGCACAGCATTTATTTTAAAGTCCTGTAAAGGCAGCCATGTGATTTCATGTAAATGGCACTAAATCCAGACACGCCTAGGTTTGAATGCCAGTCCAACCTCTTACAACCACCCTCAGGGAGGTGCCTTGACCACTCCTCACCTTTGCTTCCTCAGTGCACCACCTCCGCTCCCACAGGATCTCCTCAGAGGAGGTACATGAAGACTGTGGGGACTGGTATGCAGGTGGTGCTCAGAAAATGCTAGGCTTCTTCTCCTTTAGGATGAAAACATATCACACTTAAAGGAGACTTCTAAGGTTGCCTACAATAAAGTCCGAATTTATAGTTAACTTCCATGATCCAAAAAGATAAAGAAAACAACCTAGTAAGAAAAAACAAGCAAAGCTGTGCATTGTTAAATCACAGAAGCTCAAATATAAACTAGCAAAATAAGGTTTTCAATATATTTGGTAAGTTGGAAAATGTAACTGAAACAATGTCTTTATCCATTAAACTTGCAAAAATTAGCAAGATTTATACTCTCAAGTATTGGCTGAGTTAAAGGGGAAAAGGCAATTTCACATACCAACAGAAGAAGTACAAACTGATAAAGCCTCTTACAAGTGGGGAGCAATTTGGCAAAACTACCAGTTTAAAATTATTCTTTGACCCAAAACTTCCATCTCTAGGTATCTAGAAAACTGAGGTATTTGTGAGTGTTAACAGTGACATGGTTCACAGATTCCCCACTGTTCTTCAGGCAGAAGATTGGAAACAACTTAAATGTCTCTCAATAAAGAACAGTTAAGGTCAGTGGTCAGCTGATCTCACACGCCCTTCCACTCCACTCTTGTGGTGCACTTACAGACTTGCTGGCTGCGGGGAATGTGCCCAGGTAGGCAGCTGGCTAAAGGGACTTTCAGGTCAAACAGTTCTCTCTGTCATCACATATCCTGCCTCTCTGGGGCTTTATCGTTTACAACACATTCTCATGTACATTATTTTATTTCATCTTTTCCTTAAAGTGATTTTTTTAATTTAGTTCAATAGCCTTATGACAAATATTCGGTTTTCAAAACAATGGCATAAACTATGTCTACCCTTGACTTTGAGTCTAGTTAGAAGACAGGACTTGTACATGAGCAGATAAACACTCTGAGATGCTTAAGCCAAATAAAAACTAGATAAGTAAAGTATCTACTATATAGAATTAGTGTAACTAATTCTGTCACTGAGCTCAGTAGAAATCCCACCCTCCCTTCTCTTTGAATCTGTCCAGCATCCACTCATTAAGCCTGTCTTCTGGGCAAACTGTCCTGGTAACTCCATCTTGTTGTTGTTAAGAAGGTGTGTTTACAAGGAACAGCAGGAAACGAGGCCTTGTGGGATTCTGTTCACATGCAATACCACCTCTGGGACAGGACATGGTCTTTTGACACCAACCCACCAACAGGACAATCACACTGGCCTTCCCATGTGGGCACCATCACTCATCTTTTGTCAAAGAAACCCATAAATTGAATCTCCTAGGAGTAAACATTTCAGCAAAGAACCCCTGAAAAGAAATGCCTTAGCCTAGATCCAAAGACGAAATTCCTCTTAAAGAAAGCCTATTTTCAACCAAAGAAAAATTAGGCTTACTTCTAGGCCAACCTACAGCTATCCTATGCCAAGATCAGGTAGATCCCAAAACACTCAGCAAAAGGGGTTCTGTTCTCATCCTTCAGAGATGAGAAAATTCAGAATAAAAGTTAACAAGTGGCAGATCCAGGACTCACACTCAGTAAGCCTATCTACCCGTCCCCACCCTACAGGCTCACCCACAGTCCACACAATCCCCTGTGAATGGAGAAGAATCAGGCGTTCACATTGCCACCCCACCCCCTCCTCTTGCTCTGAGGTGCAGGTGACAAAATCAAACACTCCCTTTAAGCAGCCTCCCAACGCAAAACACATTCAGAAGCAAAGCAAAACACAAGAAGATGGGCTTTACCACTGCCTTTTACTTATTTCCTACCCAGAGGAATACTTTCATGATCTGTCATTACAGACAACTCAGGCAGGAGGAACACACCATTATGTAAAGTCAGAGGGCAGGCCACACAGGGAAGGGAAAGCAGAGTCCACAAAGATATAAATTCACCTTTGACATTTTGAGTGTTTCAGTCTTCTATGGCCTACATATTCATGCCTGGCTGTTAAAGAGACGGGCGCCGCTTCCTGCAAAAGTCTCAGGCCTCCATTCATTGACTAGCAAAGGCAGGAATAAACAAATTACAAAAAACAAAGATGCCACAAATGCTGTCGGGGGCTAGAGGCCTGCAGCGAAGGGCAGAGTTTCGAAGATGGAAAGCATATTTCGCAGATTTCCCACGTTTATTTTTACCAGATATGCTTACACCCGAAACACGGCGAGGCCTGCAACGTCTGGAGTCACTAGATCCGCCCTGGAGATGCACCAGGCAGGCGTCGGCCGGTCCGGGGCGTCTGGTTCCGCGTCCCGGTCCCCTCCGGCCGAGACGCCAGGTCTGCATTCTCCGGAGTGCGCAGGGTCGCTCAGGTCTCAGAAGACACGACCTCGACTGCTACGCTAGGCTGCAAATTTCCATGACAACCACGGCGCCGTCCCAGTCTCAAGCACAGGTGCTGGGATGCGCGCTGCGCCCCGCGGGAGACAGCCAGGTCCCAGCTCCGCAGCGTGGCTGCGCCCCCTGCCCGGCCGATCCACCTGCTCTGCTGGCCCACGTACCTGGCGCGCCCCGGCCCGCGGCGCCCGCGCCCTGCTGCCCCGCCGTCTTCGGTCCGCCGGATCGTGCGCCCGAGCCCGGTAGCTGCAGCGCCGCCGCTGAGTCGTCAAGTAGCGGGGTCCCGCCCGGCTCCCGGCACTGCAGGTCTTCCAGCTCTGGCCGCCAAAGAACCGCCCGCGCCGCAGCCCGATCCCCGGAGGACTGCCGCAGCTCTAGAGGCTGAGGCCGCGACAGCCCCGCCCAGGCCCGCCCCTGGCCGCGCATGCGCCCCACCGGGTCCGCCCCCGAGACCGACTTCTGAATCCTATTCCTGGGTTCCCGCGAGACCCCGCGGTCGCCTGGGACTGCATCACCAGTAGGGGAACTTGGACTTCTTCACCTACCTGGACCGTGGCATTTCGACCCAGCGTATTGACGCTTCTGCGGTCCCGACGCGTCCCCAAGATAGAAGGCTCCGCTGGACAGCCGGGACACGCTCCGCCGTTTGCCCGTGGGATGAACGCGCCGTCCGCGTGCAGGTACCGTAGGAGAAGTTGGGTAACGCAACATTTAACCTAGAAACACGCAAAATTAACATCTCAATGCCAAAACGCAGATAAGCAAAAAAAAGAAAAACTGTTACATCCAGACTTGTGCTAGTTAGTACATTGTGTAAATATGCATTTATACACTCTCACCAAATATTAGTACCCTACACCTCTCTCCCCCAAAGCTTTATTTTTTACAGGAAAATAGAATAGTCAGAAAATTTGAAAGAAATTTTTTACTTTAATATGACTTTAAACCTTAATATTTCTGCTTGAGCAAGGATAAATACTAGACTGAATATAAACATTTTATCTTGATCCCTGGCTGCTGTGGTTCAGTGGATTGAGTCCTGGCCTGCAAACCAAATGGTATGTGGTTCGATCAGTAAGGGCACATGCCTGGGTTGCGGGCCAGGTCCCCAGCAGGGGGATCTTGAGAGACAACGACACATTGACGTTTCTCTCCCTCTTTCTCCCCTCCTTCCCCTCTCGAAAAATAAATAAAAATCTTTTTTAAAAAACATTTTATCTTGCGGTCTTTACATTTTATCAGGAAAAAAAATGCTTCTCCTTAAGTATTCTTAAATGAAAACTATTTTAATTCAATAAACCAGAACACTTCTTGGCGTTCACATCCTGTAGGTATTAAAGCATTTATAATTTGCCTTTAAAAGGAAAGATATTAGCCTATTAGAAATAAAAATTAAACAATTCTCTGATCTCATTTATAATTATATCCAATACATCCCTAGTCACCAAAAACCAAATGCAGATAATATAGTCTGGAATAAAAATAAGCAAACATAAAACGACTTTAAAGGTTTAATTTCTTTTCTGACTTTTTACTTTATTTCTCCTCTGGAAAGTAATTTATTAACAAAACACTTTTTATTTCTTTAGATAATGAGAAAAAAAATATTGTCAGAACTTCAGCCCTAGTATAAAATTAAAGTCAGAAAGGCAAACAAGCATATGGAAATGCAAACATATTTTTATATTTTATTTTCTATCGTAAGGGTGCCCAATATACCTGGTTTACCTAGGACAGCCCCAGCTGGCACCTTTTATTCAGCTGAACTATTAGTAGGGGCCCCTTTCACTCTCAAGAGTGTTCTAAAAAAAGTTCAGACAATGCATTTTATGGCCATGCTAGCTTTAATCAAGCTGAAAGAGTTTTTAAATCATTAGCTTTTAAAAAAAGAAACAAATTTAAATTCACAAACATTGAAAAATAGACTTCAGTTCAATTTGCACCATTCAGTTAGCACGGTAACAAACTACGTGAGGATCAGGCTTCCAATAACAGCTGTCGCTCGACTGCTGTGTAATTCTGTACAATCTTAAAAGATTAATCACATTTTTAATGTGGCAAGAAATGGGGCTTCAATTATAGAGTAAACATCATGGAGAGAAAAGGGAGCCAAGTTTATTGGTGAATATGGTGCTAGGCATCACAACATGATAGGAGAAAGTATTTCCACCCTCTAGAAGCTCTCATCATGCGTCCCCCAACCAGCAGTGGAAACATCCTCTCAGAACTTGCTAGAAATGCAAAGTCCCAGGCCCCATGCCAGATCTACTGAATCAAAAACTGAAAGTGGGGCAAGCAATCTATGTAACAACCCAAGCGATTCTGATAAACATGTGGACCTAGATAGTCCTATATACAATTAGTAAGCTGATTTAGATCATCTATATTAGATCATTACGAGCCAAATAGTGTGATTTTGGGGACTTGAACCAACCTACATTAGAATTTCTTTTTGGGCTATTAAACATAATATATTTATGTTTATATGAGCTTTCATTAGAGAACATATGTAGCCTTGAAAATCAACAGCCTTGCTGCCAAGGTCCTTTCCCCAGAGAGGTGTGACTATTTGCCTGGCAGCTTACTTGAAAAGCTCCATTTTCAGGGGTTATCTTTAATTGACATGACTCAGAACTTACTCTGTGCTAATGCTCTATCCACAAGGCATTCGGTGACTCAATTAGCAGCAATTGTTTAACATTGCAGCTGTCTAAGGAGGTGACACCAGTTGGAGCATACAAAGAGGCTGACCAAATAAATTAAAAGGAAATAATAAGGAACTGACATTCATGGGGGCGGAGGCTTTGGAAAGATCCAACATATTTCTGGGACTCTAAAAGGACACACATATAATCTCTCACTTCTGGCTGACCTTGAGGCCTTGAGCAAGCAAGAAGTGAAGGGTAAGGCAGAGTTGTAAATTGCCTGCCTGAGCATTGAAGACATGGGTCAGCATACACACAGAGTTTCTCCATAAAGATAGGGAGGCATACTGGTTCCAGTATTTGAGAATATATTTTATCTAATCATTGGCAAGTTATTAAGCTAACCAAGCAAGTACTTAAGTGGCTTGAAGTGACAAAGAATACAGACGTTATAGAATCATTCCAAGATAGTCACTAAACAAACAAAAAACAACAACAAATTCTGGGATGAAGAGAAATATGATTTCCAGAATTGCCACATTAATTATTTAAAATGTCTAGTTTTAAACAGAATGTTATGAGACACATAAAGAAATAGGAAAGAACACAGGCCAATAGAATGTCCATGAGAAAATAAAATGTTGAACTTACTAGGCAAAGACAAAATCATGACCCAAAAATTAAAGGAAAGTATGACAGCAACAAAAAGAGGGTATCAGTAAAGAGATGGCAATCTCTCTCTCTCTGTCTGTCTGTCTGTCTCTCTCTCTCTCTCTCTCTCACACACACACACAACCAAATAGATATCCTATAATTAAAATGTACAGTAACTAAAATGAAAAATATTTGTTAGAGGGGCACAACAGCAGGATTGATCTGGCAGAAGAAAGAATTAGTACTTAAAAGATGTCAATTGAGGGACATAAAAAAGAATAAAAAATATGAGCAGAGCCTTACAAATCTGTGGGACACCATTTAGAATATCAACATACACATAATGGGAATTCTAGAAGGAGAGGAGAGAGAAAGGTACACGAAGAATATTTGAAGATATAATGACTAAAAACTTCCCAATTTTATTTTTAAAACTGGTGGAAAAATACTAACCTACACATCCAAGAAGTTCAATCAATTCCAACTAGGATAAACTCAAAGAGATTCACCATAATCAAACTAGCAAAAGCCAAAGATGGAGAGAATCTGCAAAGCACCAAGAGAGAAGTAACTTCCTGCTCCAGGAGGATCACCAGGGTGCAAAGGGTGCAAGAAGGAAGATGTGTCAGGAAATAAAATGGTCAGCCCTTAACAGTCTCTCCTACTTCATCTCAAGCTATCCCAACTTTTATACTCTAGCAATATAAGATATAGAATGAATGAATGAATGATGCCGGTAGCCTGAAATAAGGGTGCTAACTAGATGCTGAACTTTCAATAAGTTGTTTCAATAGCCCTAGTATCTCCATCCACAGAGGTGAAGGTCCAGAAGGCCAAAAGCCTAGGGCAACGCGGACAGCAGCCTCTCTTCACTCTTCAACTGGAGCATAATTTTATGACCACTTTAGTTTTCAGCACTGAGTCCCCTGGTCCCCCAGGACTAAGCTACAGACAGGTCCAGAAATGCATTGGAAGGTGGGTTCCTGAATCTCAGAGTGGACTTTTATCAGGTGTGGAGGACAGAGTAAAGGTGGCAGAGGGACACAGAGGGATGGCTACCCTCTCCACAATTGAGGATATGCTGGTGTGTGCTTGTGAGCCCAGGGAACTGAACACACAGACATGTACATTCCCAGGTTCTAATGAAAGTAGGATAATGTGTTCATTTAAGATGATATAAGCTGTTCCTGAGTATGCTGAAAAATGGGTCTCTGCACAGATGTCAGTGTTTCCTCTGGCTAATGGAAAAGAAAAACGGAGTCATTCATTATAATCCTCTTGTCTGTCTTTGCCTCAAATAAAAAATCAGTCCTGTGAAAGGAGTTGCCAAAGAGAAAAGTTGTTTCGAAGTTGTCTACAATTGGGGTTGCCTTTTTTTGCCCTAGAGAAACAATGATACAAATGGGTACAAAGTTTCCAGGGAGCCTGCAGATTTCTATTTAACTAATATTATAACAATGTTTCTATTAGAAAATAAAACCAGAGTTCTATCAGGATAGCAAGGACAATCAGGCTCTCTCCACTCCCTCCATCCCTGCCCTGCCCATCACCCATTTTATAAGGAAGACAGGCATCTCCAGGCTGGTGATGCAGAAGTGCCATGAGGGCTGTGAGTTAGCGCAATGTGGAACAAAGCTTGGCCTGGTAGAGGGCAAGGGGAGGGAAGTGAGGCTGAACAAGAGATGGGAGCTCCCTAAGAAGTCTCTCCTCCTTTCTTCTTACCCTCCCCTAAACATGTGGAGTTTTGCCTTTTACCTCCCCCAAATGGACCTTGATCTAAAGGTGAGTAAATTTTCTAAATAGTGAGCTTTCAGTTGAAAATGAAAACTCACTATTACTTTTAAATGTGTTTGACATGAATTATTGAGTGGCTTGTGGAGACAAAATGAATTATAAGGACAGAACTCTGTATTCTACAATATATATCTAACTTAAAATAAAGAAGTAAATAGAACCATTGCCCCAAAAGAATTTTTAAAAGCCACATTAATTTCTGAAATTAGAATAAATTTCAGTTGTTCTCAACCAGCCCCCCAGAGAGCACTGGGAAGTGTGGCAAAAGGGTGCTGGCTTGTCAAGGTGACTACAGGTGCTAATGGCATTTAGTGGGGATGGGGCATAGATGCCCAGTGTCCACAGTATGATACTTCCAATACAGGGAGGGGCTGCCCTGCCCCAGAAAACAATTGCAAAACTCATGACATTAGTAACCTGGAGCCAACCTCTTACAAGTCCTGTTTCCTTCCATAACAAACATGTGTCCAGTGTTCGTGGGAAACATTGAGTCCATTTTAATTGACAGGGCAACTCTTTTCGAAGGACCAGTGGCCACCAGAGTTACCTACAAAACGCCAGGGCCACAGTTATCCTCTTTCCTCCTGACAAGATCAGAGGAGGGCAGAGCAGGAGAGGCCTCAGAAACTGGCTAACTCCATGCCCCTGTCCCTGCCCCAGGTGCAGAGATGCAATAGCTGTGATGTAACCCTGTTAGCAGAAACATTAATCCACCACAGCGGTCCCAGAGCCCTGAGCAGGGTATCCTGGACTGACAAAACATTCGGAAACATGGTAGAGCTACAACATGTGCTCCTGTAATTTCTGCAAATTCAACTGCCTGAGTTTGGAGCTGAGTAGGAGGGAGGGAAGGAGAGAGATGATCTGAACAGTGTGGGAGGCTCTGTGCATCCTTCCACTGCTGAAGGGAGCTGGCACTCCAAGAGCATCTCAGAGAGGGAGCTGTTCACCGCACTGATGTTCAACATGCCAGGGCCAGGCAAACAGTGTTTTTAGTTCACAGATTTTTAAATTTCTCAATATTAACAACTGTAACAAACACTAAACCATTCCTTAAAACTATATGAAGCAAATTATCAAACAAAAATAGAATGTTTGAATTGTTGCTCACAGGAACTCAAAATTACTAAACTATATTGATTTGTTATCAAATACATACACACACTACTGTGGAAATGAAATTCTCTGACATTTTAATGCTTTGTGTCCCATTATCTCTTTTCTGTAGAAATGATTATGGCATTTGCCTATTTCTCCTGTGACATTGTAAATCTTAAGGATAAGCTACCTTCTCCAGTAGCAACTGATACTACCTGATTTTGTATATAAAGATACAGATAAGAACTCTGAGAAGTGAATCATTGCTACATGCATGCTCTAACATTCTAGTGGGGAGCAGAAATTAATTAAAAACCCATGTTTCTGTAGTTAAGTGAAAGGGAAGGATACACAGTAGCCTATTCAGACAACACTCTTTACCTCCCTCTGTTGGAGAATTGTCATACTGCAATAACTACATTAGAACAAAACCCTGTCATAATGAACATAAATGTTGATGGTGAAAAACCACAATACTTTTTTCTTTAAATTTAACGTTCTGTTTTAAACATTCTATTTTTATTTTTTATGTTTTATTATAATTTATTGACTATGCTATTACAGTTGTTCCAGTTTTTCCGCTTTGCCCTATGCCACCCAGCACCCCCCACTCCCTCTGGCAATTCCCCCACTATTGTCCATGTCCATGGGTCATGCATATAAGTTCTTTGGCTACTCCATTTCCTACTGTACTTTACATCCCCATGGCTATTCTGTCACTACCTATCTGTACTTCCTAATCCCCTCACCTCTTCACCCATTCCCACATCCATCCTACCATCTGGCAACCATTAAAACACTCTACCCATGATTCTGTCTCTGTTCTTTTTTGCTTAGTTTGTTTTGTAGATTCAATTGTTGATAGATAAGTATTTGTTGTCATTTTATTGCTCATAGTTTTGATTTTTTTTTTTTCTTAAACAAGTCTGTTTAACATTTCACACAATAATGGTTTGGTGATGACAAACTGCTTTAGTTTTTTTCTTGTCTGGGAAACTCTTTATCTGCCCTTTGATTCTAAATGCTCTGCTGGGTAGAGAAATCTTGGCTTTAGGTCTCTGCTTTTCATAACTTTGAGTATTCCTTGCCAATCCCATCTAGCCTGCAAAATTTCATCCGAGAAACCAATGGACAGTCTTGTGGGAACTCCCCTGTAGGTAACTAACTGCTTTTCCCTTGATGTTTTTAAGATTCTCTCTTTATCTTTAACCTTTGGCATTTTAATTATGATGTGTCTTGGACTGGGCCTCTCTGCATTCATCTTGTTTGGGACTCCCAGTGCTTCCTAGACTTGCATGTCTATTTCCTTCACCAAACTAGGGAAGTTTTCTTTCATTATATTTTCAATTAGAGTTCCAATTTCTTGCTCTTTTTTCCTTTCCATCTGGTACACCTATGATGTAAATGTTGGAAAGCTTGAAGTTATCTCAGAGGCTGCTTACACTATTTTCAGTCTTTTGGATCTTTTTTCTTTTTGTTATACAAATTGGTTGTTTTTGCTTCTTTGTGTTCCAAATCATTGATTTCATTCTCAGCTTCATTCACTCTACTGTTATTTCCCTACAAATTCTTCTTTATTCAATTAGCATATCCTTCATTTCTCACTGGATCTCTTTTGTGCTATTGAGGTCCTCACTAAGTTCCTCGAGCATCCTTAGAACCAGTGTTTTGAACTCTGCATCTGATAGACTGCTTATCTCCATTTTGTTTAGTCCCTTTTCTGGAGTTTTGATCTGTTCTTTCATTTGGGCGATGTTTCTTTGTCTCCTCATTTTGGCAGCCTCCCTGTGTGTTTTCATGTATTAGGTAGAGCTGCTTTGACTCCCTGTCTTGGTAGCATGGCCTAATGTAGTAGATGTCCTGTAGGGTCCAGTGGCACAGCCTCCCCATCACCCAAGCTGGGTACTCAAGGTGCGCCCTTTGTGAGGGCTGAGTACACCCTCCTCTTGTAGTTGAGCCTTAATTGCTGTTGGCAGGTCTTTGGGAGGGATTTCCCCAGGCCAGTCAGCTGCAAGTACTGGCTATGACCACTGACCAGCAATCTTCACCTTTTGTGGAGGATCAGCTATTCAGGAGGAAGGTGGTGGTGCTATGATGTGGTCTGTAGCTGTCCACTGGGTGCACAGGTTCTGGAGTTTCCTGAGTGGTACAGATCAAGGTCAGCATCCACCTATGTTTTGCCTGGGGCCACCCTGCCTGAGCTATAAAGCAATATGAGATGACTGCTACTTGTGCTGGGCTTGGAGATTCTCAAGTGAAGCCAAGCTGTGAACCTAGTTTGGCTGCTGCTAGTGCTGGTCTTGGGGCTACTTAACAAGAGATACAGGGGATGAGGGCTGGGGACTTACTGAGGCCAGCTCTTGCTTATTTGATAAGATTTAGGAAGTCATGGAGCATGAGTCAAGACCAGCCATTCATATGGAAAACTCACGGTTAACAGCTTGAGTTACCTGTAATCTGGGTGGGACTGGGATGCAGTCTCAGGGGATCTCCAGGGCAGGGCAAACAGTGTTAGTCATATTGATGGAGTCTCATACAGCCCCAGCCTGCCAGCTCTGTGGATGTGTAGGGGGAGGGCTTAGCAAAGGGACAATGGCTTCTGCCCACCTTTCTATCTGGGAGAAAGCTGTCCCCCAGCTTCCACCGTGATCCCAGACATTTCTGCTCCTTCCTGTATGCCACTGGTGCCTTTCAAATTGCTACCCTGGTGCTGGAGTTCAGAGAGAGTGAATCTGAGGAAGTCTGTGTGTAGGTTCTTTAAAAGGAACTGCTTTGTTCTCCAAAAGTTTCTTTTTTTAAAAGTATATTTTATTGATTATGCTATTACAGTTGTCCCGTGCTTTTTCACCCCTTTATCACCCTCCACCCAGTACCCCCATTCCCTCCAGCATCCCCCCCCCCACCTAGTCCATGGGTCATACATATAAGTTCTTTGGCTTCTACATTTCCTATTCTATTCTTAACCTCCTGCTGCCTATTTTGTACCTACCAATTGTGCTTCTTATTCCCTGTACCTTTACCCCCGTTCTCCCCCACCCCTGCCCACTGGTAACCCTCCATGTGATCTCCATTTCTGTGACTCTATTCCTGTTCTAGTTCTTTGCTTGGTTTGTTTCTGTTCTTTAGGTTCATTTGTTGATAGTTGTGAGTTTGTTGTCATTTTGCTGTTCATAGTTTTGGTCTTCTTTTTCTTACATAAGTCCCTGTAACATTTCATATAACAAGGGCTTGTGATGATGAACTCCTTTAACTTTACCTTATCTGGGAAACACTATCTGTCCTTCCATTCTAAATGAAAGCTTTGCTGGAGAGACTAATCTTGGAGGCAGGTCCTTGCTTTCATGACTTTGAATACTCCTTTCCAGCCCCTTCTTGCCTGCAAAATTTCTTTTGAGAAATCAGCTGATAGTCTTATGGGAACTTCTTTATAGGTAACTGTTTTCTTTCCTCTTGCTGCCTTTTTTTAAAAAAGATTTTATTTATTTATTTATTTTTCTGGCAGGGGGGAGAAGGGAGAGAAATATCAATGTGTGGTTGCTTCTCATGCACCCCCTACTGGGGACCTGGCCTGAAACCCAGGTATGTGCCCTGATTGGGAATTGAACCAGTGACCCTTTGGTTTACAGGACAGCTTTCAATCCATTGAACCACACTAGCCTAGCCAGGGCTTCTCTTGCTGCTTTTAAGATTCTCTCCTTATCTTTCATCTTGGGTAATTTAATTATGATGTGTCTTGGTATGTTCCTCTTTGGGTCCAGCTTATTTGGGACTTTATGAGCTTCCTGGACTTGTATGTCTATTTCCTTTGCCAGATTTGGGAAGTTTTCCTTCATTATTTGTTCAAATATGTTTTCAATGTCTTGCCCTTTCTCTTTGCCTTCTGGCACCCCTATGATTTGAATGTTGGAATGTTTAAAGTTGTCCTGAGATTTCTCTGCCTCTCCTCATTTTTTTGAATTCTTGTTTGTTCATTCTGTTCTGGTTGAATGTTTACTTCTTCCTTCTGCTCCAAATCATTGATTTGAGTCCCAATTTCCTTCTCTTCACTGTTGATTCCCTGTAGATTTTTCTTTATTTCACTCTGCGTAGCCTTCATTTCTTCCTTTATTTTGCATCTGTACTCAGTCATTTCTGGGAACATCCTAATTACCAGTGTGTTTGAACTCTGCATCTGATAGGTAGGGTATCTCTTCATTGCTTAGTTCTTTTTCTGGAGTTTTGATTTGTTCTTTCATTTGAGCCATATTTCTTTGTCTCAACACACCTGTTAAGTTGTAAGGGGTTGAGTCTTAGGTATTCGCCAGGGTGGGGCAACCCACTTTGCTTTGTTGTGGCACTGTATATGGGGCAGGGGTCAGAGAGGGAACAATACTACTTGCTTGGCTCTTGCCCCACTTCAGTCACTTCTTCCACTTCCCCAAATGAACTGTGCTCTTTCAGGTGCTGCCCTTTGTGTTGATTCCTGGGGTGGGTGGGCTTGTGTACATTCTAGAACCCTGTGAGCCCCTCTAATGGACTTTTCCTGTGAGACTGGAAGTTTCTTCTGCCACTGTGGTCCTCACAGGTTTTTACAGCCAGAGTTTTGAGGCTTTATTTGCACATGCTGGAACCCTGGGTTGTGTGGTCTGTCTCACACCCCATTTATTCCTCCCAGTTTATCTGCATGCAAATGTGGGACTGCCTGGTCCTCCAGCCACTGCCTTGCCAAGTATCCTCTCCACCCCGGCTGCCTGTCTTCACCTGTCCTACCAGTCTGGGTGAATATTTGTTCTTTAACTCCTGGATTGTCAGACTTCCATACAGTTTGATTTTCTGGCATTTCTGGTTGGTTTTTTTCTTAATTGGTTGTTACCCTTTTTTGGTTGTGTGAGGAATTAAAATGTATATCTACTCTCCCATCTTGGCCAGAAGCTCTAGCATCTTCTTCCACCAACTCAATCCCTGCTGATTTTTGCAGCCAGAAGTTATGGGAACTTATCTTCCTGGCACTGGAACCCTAGGATGGGGGGCCTGTTGTGGGGCTGGGACTCCTCATTCCCAAGATAGCCTCCCTGAGTTTTTATCCACTGCATGTGGATGTGGGACCAACCTGTTCTGTGTTTCCACCCCTCCCACCAGTCTGGGTGGATGTGGTTTCTTTAATTCCGTAAATGCCAGACTTCCATTCAACTCAATTTCTAATGGTTCTGAGTGATGTTTGTTCTAAAATTTTAGTTGTAATTTTGATGTGGTTGTGAGAGGAAGTGAGCCATATCTGCCTGTGCCATCTTGACCAGAAGTCCTCTCAGAATATTTTTTTGAAGGAACCTTTTTGAGTGGTGCACAACTACAGCAACCACATGTGAGAGCCCTGCACAGAGTCAGTAAAAACAAGCCAACTCTTTCCTCTGGTCCGCTGCCAGGAGTGAGCAACCTGCTCCCCTGAAGGGAATACCGGCTCTATTAGACCTAAAAAACAGTTCTAGACTGACAGCAGAGGACCATGCAAGAGATTTCCTGGGGTGATTTTAAAAACACTTGATTTCTTCTTATCCAGCCTTTCTACAAGGGGTGATCTTGCTTCTCTAGAATGTTTAGTCAGCATAAAATAGGCTCAGAATGGACAATGCATGGGAAGTAAAATTCAAATGACTAATAAACATATGGAGGGAATATTAGAATCACTTGTAAACAAATAAATACAAATGAAACAGCATTGTTAGTCAAGTCTGAAGTCCTCCTCCCTGTCCTTGCTTTTCTAGAACTTTCTATGAGAAAGATTGAAAGGAAGGGGAGTGGAGATAGACTTTCTTTTTCTGTCTGCCTACTGTCCTGGCTATATAGTTCCAGCAGCAACAGAAGATCATGACAGTGGCAGTTGGTTCCAGACTTCTTTTGGGACTTTTTTGGGGGCCTCCCAGGACCAGTCTCACCATGCATTGCACCTCTTCAGATAATGTTCAAAGTCTCATCTTTGCCAAACTCCTCTGATTTCCTACATTACCAGTAATAGCCAGCCGGAGTCCTTCCTCAAAGGTCTGAGGTTCTGCTCTGAGTTGCTAACCTTCCAGTACCTGTTCCTGCAGTTGCTCCCTCCAAATAACTTCAGTGCTCCGATTCTGCCCTTTTAGCCCTTAATGTCCATACAATTCATTCCATCTATTAAATTCTCTTTGGTGAAATACCTAACATATTGTACATTTATCCAAGTTTGTTCTTAGATTCTGATGTTTAGGTTATTTCTTATTTTTTCTATTAAGGATAGTGCTGCAATAAACATTTGTACCCATCCCTGGATATACATAGGTGAGAGCTTTCTTATAATGTGGAGCCAGAAGTAGGCTTGCTAGGTGACATGGATTGCCATATTCTTCTTTACTGGACAAAATCCCTCCCTGCACTTCAGGGAAGCATTTTTATTCTCCATTTTGCTCATCACATTTTTCATCTCACTTTTCCTTCCTTGGAGTATTACTAATGGCCATGAGACCAAAACAAGGAAGCTGCCTTGGTTTCTCTCTGATAAAATGCTGGCAGAAGGGTCTGGGATAGACCAGAATTGTCCTGATAAAGCTATTCTAGGTCCCTGGTTGTTTGACTTTGAGAGCTCGGAGTATCTGATCTCCAAGGGCCAATGCTTCAGGAGGGGTGGAGCAGGTTTCCTGCCTAATAACTCAGTTGAGTTTCAAATACTTTCAGACATTTTTTATACTAGTTACTGCCAAGACACCTGTTGTCCAACTATGCATGGATCCTTGAGGTCTAACAGCTTTGGGACTTTCCAAGCCTGAGGCACTGAAATCTTTGCCAGACTGGGTTCCACAAAGCCAAGGCTCCAGCCCCTCATCTGAGGTCCTACCACCTCTCACCTCCCCAGAGTTCTGCCAGGGAACCTGCCTCAGTGCATATCCATCTTCTTCCTTTCCTGTTTCAGGGACTCTCTGTCTTGAGACACACACAGGCATGCACACACATACTTCTATGAGAGGCTATCTCCAAGCCTGGGTTCTGAGGGTGGCCTCCAGGGGCAGCCACAGTGCCTGGGAGGCCAGAAACCCTGTCTTAGTTTCCAAGTCAGTGAATAGGAATCTTGACAATGACCCAAGATTCAGCTTCTCAACTATCTTGGAAGTTGGAGGCTAACTAGCTGAAAATAATGATTATTCATGACAACTCTACAAAGTGGGCAGTGTGAATCCTACTTTTCAGGTGAAAAAGGTGAGGCCTAAAGATAAAAATAACTTGTCTGTGTGGCAAGATTGTGACTTGAACAAGAGCAGGCCTGGCTTCTCACTTTCTAACTTACTACCAAAACTCCTTGGGTGTAAGCAGTGGCAAAGCTGGGAATGTGCTTACCCAGGCCTCCTCCAGCTTCCTGTCTACACACGCATGCCTTCCCAAACTGCCTGAGCATCCCTGTGATGCCCTGGACAAAGGACACCAGAAAATTGAGCCTGGGATATGCTTTGTATATATCTGAATGCTTTGACTTCTTCACCCTGACAAACGCCACAGCTGTGGTTGCATTTTCTCACCTGCTCCAGGCTGTGTACATGCCCTTGCATGCAGCAAACTGTCCCCTGCTCACCAGGGTCTGTTCTTTCTGGGGTAGCCAGGCCATGGCCTTGGAAACATACATCAGGACTGCATCTTCCCTCATGACAAAATATGGAAAAATATGAAGCAAGAGTTATTCAATGTTTTTAAATTCAGGTCTTTATTTTTCCTGTGCAAATATGGATCTAGGCATAATTAATACTTAAGGCTTTTAAAATATATGCATTTTGAGAATACATTGCTAGTTGTATTTTGCTGATGATATAAGCTTTGATTATAATTTCATTTAATAAACCTTTTAAATTCATTTCAAAAAATTAAAATGGTGAAATGAGTATCATAATAAAAACCAGAAGAGACCCATAAAAATCCACAATACATACTTGAAAATGCAGCACCTTTTGTATGAACTATATCAGGGCCCAGTAATGTGGCATATGAATTATAACATCAGACCACAGAGACTTCAAAGTTGCCAAAGCAAAATGGGGCATTTCGTCTCAGAAGAGAGAGGAAGGGAGCGGGGAGAGAGAGAGAGAGAGAGAGAGGGAGGGAGAGGGAGGGAGGGAGAGAGAGAGAAAATGAATGAGGAGAAAAGAAGGAAAACTTGCCCATATGACTTGTCTACATTAGGAGAGCAACTCCTCTTGGGTGATTTATGATGCATATTTAAGCAAAGGCTCATCATTAAGATTATAATTTGTAATCATAGAACTTAACTACATAAATATCTTATAAAATGTTAATGGAATCCTATTTACTAGATTTTTAAAAAAGCTACATTCTGCACTCTGTATGCTTTTTGCTAGCTAAAAGCTTTGCCTCAAGATGCAATTCGGGGAGGGTGAGGCTTCCTGGGGGAGAATGGGCAGTTTGCAAAGATATGGCCTGAGGATCTCATCTTCTTAAAGTCTCAGTTGTCGGCTTTGTTTGGCTGAGAACCTCATTCCAACCACCAACCTGAAAGGCTCTCCCCTAAACATAACTCCTCCTGCTGCCAGGACAGGCCTCCTCAGAGCCCCCACTCAAGGACAAGAGAGGCTATCTTTGAAACCCTTTGGCAAATTAGAAGAGTGTTCTCCTTCCCCAACTGAGATGCTCTTTTCCATGAAACAGATTCCCTTTTCACTGGGGCTGGATGGCACTGTGTCCAGATTTGCATCACAGACTGGAAGTGACCTCAAATGGGGTGATCTTGCTTCATCCTGTGCTTGTCACAGCACCACTAAAGGCCAGGGGTTCTAGAGTTCCAAAGAGCCCATGAGGAGATACCAGGCTCAGAAATCTGCCTCAGACTGCCTTGTGTGAGGTTGATTTGAGTTAGTTACTACACTGTATTTTTAGCCTCTTGTTACTTCTCCCTTTATGGCAGATGGTGAAGGTGCCAGAGGGGAAGGGGGAAGGGGACTAAACCACAGTTCAATTATACAAGAGGAAGATCATAAGTCTAAATTCCTTATGGATAAAAAAAAAATAAGAGTTCAGTTCCTACGTTTTCATATGCTTGGACTGGTGACACCTTGCACTTTACAAAGTCCTGCGTGTTCATGTGTACTCCATAATAACCTACCACTTCACTGAGGCTGACATAGCAAGTCCCATTTTCTAGATGAGAAACCCGAGACTCTCTGCCAAGACCATACAGCCTGCAAGGGGCAAGGAGAGCTGGAATACAGCCCTGCCCAGTTCCCTGCCTTGATGGCTACCTACTATCACACTGACAGCTGACTCTGGGAAGCAGGAGACAGACCTCTGTGTTTTCACTGTTGTTTGATTTCTGGTTCTAGAGCATCCCCATCAAGCAGAGGGCTGCTCCCACAGGCCTTCATCTGGCTTTCTAGTTGGCTGAGACGCTGCTTCACTTTCATCTGGCTGGCACTGTACTCAGCCAGGAGCCGTGCAAACCTGGTCTGTAGGGTGTCCAGGGAGGACTCCAGGTGCTCCACCTTCTCCTCAATATCCTTGGGGTCTGCCTCAGCCTTGGCCAGGTCCTCATCGATCAGGTTGTCCTTCATCAGGATCTGCCGTCCTTTCTCCTCCAGGGCCTTCTTGGCATCAGGGTATTCAGTGAGTGCCTCCATCAGGTCATCTTTGGAAAGGCAGAACAGGTCTGAGTATCCGATGCTCCTGATGTTGGCTGTCCTACGGTTCCCTGACTTGCTCCCCTTGATATTTAAGATGCTGATCTCCCCAAAGTAACTCCCATCACTGAGGACCACAAATTGGGTGATCCCATCATCAGCCACCACTGCCAGCTTGCCCTCCTTGATGATGTACATCTCCCTCCCGATGTCCCCCTTCTTGCAGATGTAGTCCCCTGGGCTGAACACTGCAGGTCGCAGCTTCAGCACAAGCTCTACCAGGAGCCCAGCCTCACAGTCCTGGAAGATGCGGACCTTCTTCAGTGTGTCCAGGTGCACATTGATGGCGATCTCAGCCTTCAGCTTGTCTGGGAGGCTCTTGAGCACCTCCTTCTCATCCACCGTCTTCCGGTTGACCCACAGGTAATCAAACCACCGGATGACCCGTGTCTCCAAGTCCTTGGTCACCTTGCGGAATTGCATATACTGCTTGATAGAGTCAATCTTGGCCTGGAACTCAGCCCGTGAGGCATTCATGTTTGAGATCATGGAACCCACATTGCCCACAATAGTGGCAAAAATCAGGACACCTACCAGGAAGTCTATGACTACGAAGAGATACTCCTCATCTTTCACAGGGGGTGGGGTCTCACCAATGGTGGTCAGGGTCAAGGTGGACCAGTAGAGACTATAAATGTATTTCCTGGAAAGGCGCCCATACTCTGGGTTTGAGATGTTTGGGTAGACCCAGGAGTCTGTCCCAAAGCCAATGGACTTGGAAATGGCAAAGTAGATACAGGCATTCCAGTGGATGATGATGAGGATGTACAAAACCAAATTACCAATCCTGAACACATTGGGGTAGTTGGTCCTCGTTTCTGTGCGGTCAAAGAATTCAAAGAACCTGGCAAACTTCAGTAGGCGGTTGAACCTCAGTTCTGGGTAGTTTATGCCCAGCTTGAGATAAGCCAGGTCTGTGGGGACAAGGGACAACACGTCCAGCTTGAAGTGCAAGGTTTCTGTGTAATGCTGCCACAGCCTCTTGGTATCTCTGACCATCAGGCCTTGCTCGAGGAAGCCTAAAGAAGGAGATGGAGGTCACTTGGGCATCAAAGAAACTGGGTTTTCTGACCATCACCCACAGAGAGATATTTCACAACATGACTACAAGAAACATAGTTATGGACAAGTAATAGAAACCATGTCAAAAAACATATTTATCATTAATGCAGGAAATGCACTCTGATATTTACTAGCTTATAATGTTCTAATCCATTTGACTCAATTAAAAATACAGATTGATTGGGTCCATTTAAATGTAGACAGGGTATTAAAGATAGAAAGAAATGATTATTAAATTTTGAAACATAAATGGAAGTGATATTTTTAATGGGTCCTTTAAAGTTAGACATACATGGTGAAGGGGTTACTGTCTGGGATTTGCTTTAAAATATTCCACTCAAGAAAAGGGGTGGAAAGTGTAGATGAAACAAGATTAGTGAAACATTGGTAACTGTTGAAGCTGGTAAGGGGACATGGAGATCATAATACTACTCGCTCTAATTTTCTGTATATTTGAAAATATTAATAAAATTTTAAGAGCACAGATCATAGCCTATCCGGTTGATTTCACCAGTCACTACCGGGTTATGACCTGCCTTTGAAAGACATCATCTAGGAAAGCAGCAGCGCTCCTTCCTGACTGCCATCCAAGGGGCTTGGAAACGTATGAAGCCTGAAGCCTGAAGCCTGAAGCCTACCCCCCACAAATCAGACTAGTCTGGACATTGGGAGTCATGAGGCATAATTACTGGATTACTGGTGAAATCAATCCAGTGAGCACAACTTGCATTGTTTTTCTTCTTCTTCTCATTTTTTAAACATTTTCAAAAATGCACAAAAGTAGAAAGAATAATTTAACAAATGTTTTTAGAATTTGGTAAGCATCGAGCCAGCCTGAGGGTTGTCAAACACGGGAAGCAGGGCCTCTCCCTAAAGTTAGGCCTGGGCACTTGCCACAGTCCCCGGGGGTGCTGCTGCGGGTCCAGGGCCATGCTGTGAGGCAGACAGAGGTAGGACTGCCCCCCTGGGAAAAGCATGCATCAAGAATATTGTTGCATGTTAGGGGCACCCTACTTCCCAGTCCCCTATTCCTTATTTCATTCTTTGCTTATACTCATGTTTATTGAGAACCTAGATTGTTTCATGGCACTCCTTGTGCCCTGAGACTCCTCGATACTTCCTTATTACATCTCTCAATTTTGAAGAGTTTTTTTCCCTTCTGAAATATAATCCACAGTCGATTTGTTTTTGTGCCCACCTGTCCCCTTGTCCCCTGGCTCCCTGTTGAATCTCAGGTTGCCAGGGACAGCACCAAAACACAAGGAGGTGGGGGGTGGTCAACGTCTGAGTCAGAGTAGCCTGTCCTCCTGAAGCTTGGTTGAAACAGGGACAGCTGGCCCAATGTGTTGGGCCACTCCAGGAGCTCGTGTCTTGGCAGGTTTACATGAGCATGGAGTGGCCGACCCCCAGGACTGGCTAAGTCACCCATGCAAGTTTCCAGCTGTGTACATGAGGTCCTCTGTTACAAAGCTGGGCACTGATGTGGAAACAGGGGGCTGCTGGGTAGTGACCATGGACTCTGGGCCAGTCACTTAGCCTCTCTGGGCCTCAGTTTCTAAGTCAGCCCATGGAGAGAGTCATGCCCGCACAGCCCTCTCCTGTAGCAGCCCTACTGGGGAAACGAGATGTGCTGAAACGCTCTGTATGCTGTGAAGCCAAGTGGCTTGTTGCTGTGATCCAACGGTGTTTATATTAATGACTATGGCACAATTTTTAGTTAAAAAAATCTTGGAAGTCACTAGCTTATGTGACGTCTGTGCAAATTAGAAAAAGGTGCCCCGAAGATGCATGGCTTGGAGGCTGAGGCATGGGGGAGTTTATCTCCCACTTGCAACCAGAGGCAGTCTGTAGGAAGGTCTTATTTCAGATTTCAGTTCTCCATATTAAATACTCTTGTAAAAGCCACAGAGTGACATGCCCTGGGTCCTCTGACTCTCCTGGGGAAGACTGACTGAGGTGACTCCTGCTTCCAGCAGTGTTGACCTGGAGGGGAGCTTTGAGGGGATGGTGTGGCCTTCCTATTTCATAGGTAATACGAATGAGGCCCTGTCCAATGGATCATTGTACAGGAAGCTTGAGGCAACACCGCCCACCTCACTACTGGAGGTTCCCCAGGCCGTCTTGGCCTCTAATGGTCAGGGGTAGGTAATGTTACTCCACCATTCTGGATCTTCCTGAACATGACTTGTGGTTCCCCACAGACCCTTCCTGATGTGGGGCCTGGGCCTGGCCCAGAGGGTCCCAGGTGGGGGCACACTTACCTGTCCGGGCTCGCACCAGCACATCCACGCCATAGAGGACATCAGCTGAGTAGTCCAGGACCAGCCACAGCACCAGGTGCTCAGACTGCAGCTCGTCAAAACAGGCCCTAAACAGCGTGACAAGGAGTGGGTGTTGGGGGGGCAGGCTGCCCATTTGGGCCCCAGCTCAGCGCTGCAAACACTGGGCTGGCTGGTCTAGTAACAACTTTGCCTGCAGGGTTGGTGCCCCAGCACTTGCCTGCAGGGTTTCTGCTAACGCACGCCACGCTCTGAGGACCTTTACTGTTCCAAGGTCATATAGCTCGGAAGAGCTGGGATTGAGCCCAATGAGTGGGCCTTGATGCTTCTGAGAAGGAAGTTCTGAGACCATTGGCGCGGGGCGGCGGGGGAGGGGCGGGGAGTGCTTTTTCTCTAGGCCTCCCTGGTGATGTCAGGTGAAGGGGCTGAGGACTTGCCCTTTTTCGGGTCAAAAATATGAGAATTTTTGGGAGATTAACGATGGAACAAACCAGTAGACGTTTTCTACTTTCTAGATCTTTATGTTCACTATTTCTCATACAGACAACACCTGCAAAATATCCCTTTGGCCCCCAAGAGCAGCAGCTCAATTCTGTATTCCCAGGCATGCTAGGAAAGGTCCTGAGTTCTCCCCTTCTTTGCCCCCACACTTACCCTCAGAGGAGCAAGAGCCTGCCCTTTGCTCAAATAATCCTGAAGGTCCTGCTCACACCCCAAGAGCCGTGGGTCCCTGCATCCCTGCCATGCAGCACCATTAGGTGTCTCCCACACCCACTGGGAAAGCAGGACTCACTCCTTCAGTCTTGCCTTGCAGACTGGCTCAGGAAAGCCCCAAAGCCCCTGCTTACCCTCACAGAGCAGCCTCTCTCCCCTGCATCCTGGTCCTACCACATACTTAGGAAAGCCCCAATGCTTTGCGCCTCCCCCAGAAGTAGTCCTACCTGCCTTGCAACCTTGCTGAGGAAGGGCCCAAAGTTCTCCTGCCACCTTCCCTGTGCCCTCTGTGTACCCTTAGGAGAGGAGCAGCTCCCCCTGCATCCGTGTCCTGCAGGCCTGCCAGGAAGAGCCCCCAACCCCTTGCTAACTCTCAAAGAGCAGCCGTTCACCCTTTATCATGTCCTGAAGTTTGGTTAGAAAAGCCCAAGCCCTCCTGCATACCCAGAAGAGCAACAGCTCTGTCCCTGAATTCCTGCTAAGGAAAATTCCAAAGCCCCTACCTCTCAGAAGAGTAGCTGCACCTGCTCATCCCCTCCAGGTAGCTCTCACCCCAGCTCCAAGAGCCCCTTCACCCTTGCATTCTTGTCTCTGGACTTGAACAAGAATGTCCCAAAGCCATAGATCACTCTCAGAAATGCAGCCTCTTGCCCCTGAATCTTTACCCTGTACCTTGGTCAGAAATGCCTGCTGACCCCTGCCTACACCATCAGAGGGGAAACAACCCATCCTTACATTCCTCTCTTGCAGTCTTTCTCTTTGCCCCCAGAGCACTGTAGCCTGCCCACCTTTCTGTCCTGCAGCTTACCAAGGAAAGTTCCTGTGCCTCTGTTTATCCCCAGAAGAGCAACAGCTCACCCTTGCATCCCAGAAGTACACACTTGCCTAGGAACTTGCACCCTGCCCTGCAGGCCCACTCAGGAGCACCCCAAAGGCTCTGGCTGCCTTTGTGAGAGCAGCAGCTTACCCGGCACATTCTCGCAAAAAGCCCAGCCCACAGCTTGCAATCACAGAACAGCGCCCCTGACCTGCGCCCTGTCCCACAAGCTGCTCAGGAATGCCCCCTTCCCGGCCTGCTTCATCTTCCTCCTGCAACTCCATTAAGGCTCCAAGAAGCCAGGATCCTTGCTGTCAGTCCTGAGCATGGGTCCCACCAGTGCTTCAGAGCACCCTGATGGCGCTGTTCTAGAACTGGCTTACAGATGGAGAAACAGGTATAAGCAGCTGGATGGTGGCTGAGAGGAGCCCAGGAGCCCAGGCTCTGGAGTGAGACTCAGAGTTCTGTCTTGATGCCTGGCTGCCCTCCCTCTCCCTTACCCTCCCTGGGTGGAGGCCCACCCCTACCTGCACACCAGCAGACACCAGTTGTAGAAGATGGGCAGGGCAATGACAGTCAGCCAGTGGTAGTACATGCTGCTGGAGGGGTCCACCACGATGGTGTCCTTCTTTCTGGAAACACAGACACCCACAAACAGTGCAGTGTGCTGGGAGACCACAGCTTGGAGGGTCTTAAAAACCCTGCCCAGCTTAGGAACCCTAAGGCCATGGCAGGTGGAAGCTCGAGAGAGGGCTGTCCCAGACAGTGTTGGCCTCAAGGGTCATATGGGTGTCCCTGAATGGGAAGACAGGCCAGGAGGCAGGGCAGACTCTGGAAGTCCCTCCATCCCAGCTCTGCTCTCCGGGAAGCCAAGCTGACTGTAGCATCATGGTGGTACATCCATGCCTTCAGGATGCTGGGAATCAAGATGCAGCATGATGATGTCACCGAGGGCTGTAGATGAAGCCTCAGAACCACTTGGGGAGCTTTGTGAAATGCAGTTCCCTGGGGTCCACCCAAACCCCCTCCAGGGCTGGAGCCCACCCATGCGCATCCACACATCGCTGGATGGTTCTGAGGCAGCTCCTCTCTGGACAGCATTTAGGAGCCTAGGCCCTCCTTGGGGAACACTTTCCACCTTGCTCACGCAATCTGCACTGATATTCTAAAGGCTCATTTCCAAGCACCTAGATCCTGCCTCTCCATCAAAACCACCACCCTGCGCACACCCAGGTGAGGCGGGAAATACCGAGAGGACAGATGGCTTAGGGTGCTTTCCGTTTTCACTTTCCTGAGGATTAGATTTACAGGCAGTGCTGACGATGCTTTTTCTTTGGGTCCATGGGCCCCCTCCTCTAGCCCATATGACCCATGTGCTGTCCCAGCTCTGCCTTGGGGGAGACCCAGGGGCCTTCCTGCCCTTCCCTGGACTCAGCAAGTGCAAGATTACCTGCTCACTGATAGGACATGAACTGTTCTCCACACTTACCAGCACTGGGTTTGGATTAAGGTTTGTGACTACCAAGTGCCCAGAGAAGGCCTCGGCTTACCTGACTGTGTGGATGGCACTTGTGTGGGCAAACAGAATGCCTGGGGGTGGTGGGTTGCACAGGTTCACAGGAGCATCCCTGAGCTGCTCTCCAGAGGCTGCAGACCGCCCTCTCTACCACCCTCTCTCCCCTCCTCAGAGTGCTGGAGCTGGGCCAGGACTCTCCATGCAGGACGAGACCCTCACAGGACCTCACAGGCCTGACTCTGGCCTGGGACCAACTCCTTTTCTGCAGCTGTCACCAGCCTCCTCTCCAGGGCCACCCTGAGGCCTGACGGTGTCACCCTTATTCCCAGGCCCTGGGTCCCTGGGCAGGGTCAGGCTCCACGTGACCACTGAGCCCCTCCTGGAAAGCACTTCTCTCAGTACTTACTCCTCTTGTTTCAGGCAGTTTTCGTTTCTCTCTTCTTCCATTTTCTCTTTCTCCTCTTCTCTTGCCTTGTCACTGATGATACAGGGTAACATTAAGCAATTTTCCTAAACCACAGACACTACCACACAGAGAGGGTAAGCTGGGCTGATGCAGAGGAAGAGGCCTGGGGTGGGGAGTGAGTGTTTCTAGCATGCTGGGGTGAAAGGAGTTACTGATTTGATAACAATAGTAGTAGTAATAATAATCACCACCATCATCATCATCCTGAAGTGTGAGGTGAACCAGCCAGTGTGGCTCACGGTGTGCACATTGAAGTGTGCGCAGTGGTTCAGCCTTGCAAGTGTTGTGCTAGTTTCAGCCCATTTTCATGAGCCCTGAGGACGTCACAAACAGCTAAGACTGGAGACATTTTGAGGTAATGGGAAGTAAACCCAAACCCACACTTTTAGTGTGAAAACGTCACTGAGCGTCTTGGAAGTCACCTCTAAAGCACTTTGTTCTGAAGGAAAGGGCGTGGCCCGTTGGTTGTTCTCCAAATCTGCCTCTGATCAAATGAAAACCTGGCCTTGATGAGAAGGCTGGGGGCAGGAGGGAAGCCAGCCCCCACAGGTGAGAACAGGTTCGCCACAGGTGGCTCATCTTAGAGTCGCCCAAGACTGTGGGCGGAAAGCCGTGGGCCCAAAGGTCCCGTGAGTGCAGCTGCCTGCTTCCACAGGGCTTCACTCCGCTTCCTCCTCTTTATCAGCTGCCCTTTAAGGGCTGGGCACAGTCATGAAGGTTCTCTGTTAACAGTTACAACAGTTCGGCAAGTCAGGCATTGCCACCCATTGAACAGATGAGGAAAAAAGGAAGGAGGGAAGTGACCTGGCTGCCTCAGGGGTCCCCGCCAGAATCGTGGGCCCCTCTGACTCCCTATTCCACACCCTGGAGGAAGACACTAGATAAAAAATAAATGTTGGCTCATTAAACACTCATTGAAGAAGATCAATGCAGTTTACATAGCATTTCCTAAGGAAGTAATCAAAGCTTTGTGCAAACAAGCATACAAAAGAATAGTCACTACCATTATTTATAATAGTCAAACAGTGTAAGTAAGCAATCCGATCACACAAGGGTAGGAGACTCATCATCCAACAAGGCCTCTGCAAATGTCATTGAAGAGTATTCAGTGACATGGGGAAATGGTCCTGATGTTCAGCTAAGTTACAAAGCAGACTACACAAGAGTTGATAATAATAGCTGCATTTGTTTGTGCTGCTGGCAGAACAAATTGCCACAAACTTTATGGCTTTAAACAACCCAAAGTTATCTTGCAGATCTGTGATTAGAAGTGTGGTATGTGTCTCACCAGGCTGAAGTCAAGGTAGCACAGGGCTGTGACCTCTCTGAAGACTCAGGGGGAGAATCCGTTTCCTGCTCTCTTGGGCTGTTGGCAGAATTCAATTCCTTGAGCTTATAGGACGAATATCCACACTTTGTCGCTGGCTGTAAGCCGAAGACATTCCCAGCTTGCAGAGGCTGCTGCATCCTTGGTTTGTGGTACCCTTCTTCCATCCTCAAAGCCAGAAGTAGCAGGTTGAGTTCTTTTTCAGATGCTATCTCTCTGGTTCTCTGCAGCTGGGGAAGGTTCTGTACTTTGAAGGATATGTGTGATTCGAGGAGGCCTACCTTGATACTCTAGGATCAAGATCATCTGCTAACTCAAGGTCCTTAAACCTAATCACATCTGCAAAACTCCTTTTGCCGTGTAAGGTGATATAGTCAAAGAAGTGGGGATTGGGGCCCAGGCCTCACGGGGAACCATTGTTCTACCTACCACTACTTTTATGGGATGGCTGCTGCTCTCCAGGACAGGCCCAGCCTTCAGGTATCCCTTCAGGTTACCACCAGAGTAACCCCACAGGGATCTCTCTGGAGCCGCGCCATCTTGTGAGAACTCCTGCTGCATGACGAGCTTCTCTCCTTTTGCAGTTCTGATGGCAACAGCAGAACCTCTTTGGCAGTGCTTTGCAGACCAAGATTGGAAAGTTCGTGGGTAAAGGTGTTGCAGCTTGCTACAGCAGACTTGAGGTTGGTCCAGCATCCACCCAGGAACCTCTGTGCCCTCATCGCCGTCATGTCTCCCCAGCAGTGGCACTCTGAGCATTCTTTTCACTGCCCTCATCGGGGTGAGCCCTCAGTCTTCACCCCGTAACAAGTTGTTGTCCCCTGTCACGTGAGGCAGACACCAGGCATGTTTTCCTGGATACGTTTTTAAATCTGGCCACCAGACATCTTCTGTTCTGCGCAGGCCACCATCTTGCCCTCAAACTTGTTCGTTGGATGTGAAGGCGAACAAGGTGATACCCTCTCCGTGACCATCATACTTTTCACCAGAGACTCAACATCGTTGTGAGCAAATCAGTAGTTATCCCTCAAGTTGCTGGCTGCTTTTAGAAGCTCAGAGTGAGCTTTACTGAATAAATCCTTGAAGAAATCCACCCCAGAAGCATCCTTATCACTAATGAACTTCTCAACTTCTTTCTCATCCCTGAGAGGAGCTGAAGCTGGCCCTGCCTGCTATTTAGGTGATTGACAATTCCATCCAAGTCCCGGGCCACCATGAGCACCTGCTTCTACACCATCTCCAAATACCTTCAGGGCTGACTATCCACTGCCTTCATACCTACTACAGGTGTTGGTGTTGGCAGTCCAGTCAGCCCTTGCTAATGGAACAATTCCTTTTAATCTGGTAGCTGCAGCTTCTTACTCAAGGGAAGTTCCTTGCAGGGTCCACACCGGGGGGCAAAGAACCTGACAGAGCATGAGGGCTGCAGAGCCCACATCAGAATGCGACTCTGTAAAGAAATTGTTGTCCGTGAGTTCCAGAACATTGGAAGCAGCTGTTCTGTGGGCCTGTGGCAAGAAGCAGGATGGCGGAGGCACAGAGAGGCAAGTGAAGTGGGGCGGCCAGGAGAGTCAGGCTCAGTGGGAACTGCAGAGGCCTGGCCAGCAGCTCACACAGCTGGCCCAGGAGGACCTGCAGCCTGGGGTCCCAACCCCTAAGCCCAGTTCCAGCTGCAGTCTAAAATTAATCTGCTTAACATACTAGTCAATATTTATTGAGCACTGACTATGTACCAGGCACTGTTCTAGGCATTTTACATATTTTATCACATTAGTTTTCATACAAACCTGAAAGTAAGAGACTATTACAATATCTATTTTACAAGTCAGGTAGTTGATGCACAGACAGGTCAGGTAATATACCCATGGTGACAAAGACCTGAGGTGGCTGAGTTGGGATACAAATGCTCTTAATCAGTATGTGTATTAAATACAGTCTCTCTATTCAATTTTCATACTTAGGAAAAACTGGGTAGTATCTTTGCCCACATGTTAAGAAGGGTTTTCTCTGATAACGGACTCCACTGTTGACATGAGTGTAGTTTTCTGTGGGTATATGCTCATGTTTGCTCTTCTGTGTTTTGCAAGTTTTGACAATGCACATATAAATACATTGGATAAGAATAAAATTTATCCAACTTTAGTGAGAAGAGCAAGTCTTAATATCAAAACACCAGCAGAGAGCGCTGTCCCCACACTTATTGGGCATGCTAAGCCTGCTGGGGGTTTTAATTGCACCAGGTACCGGCTTCCTTGTCCAGAATTTTGCCCACTCCCCCGCCCTGTATACAGGCTTTGGCCTTTCTTCTGGCTACCAACCTGCCAAGGGCCTAGGAAAAACCCTGTACCATCCAGCTGCATTTCCAAATCCACCCAGCACTGACCCAAAAGACCTAAATACACATAGCTTCAAAACAATACTGGTTTTGGTTGGAACACTTTGATCCTGGAGGGAGGTTCAGGACTCATGGGACTAAAGGAAAATGCCAGAAGTGAGGTGGAAAAATGGAGATTCATGTCAGTCAGAGTTATTTCTGCATCTCTGTGTCTAGGTGGCCCTGTTTGGGACAGTCTCCAATTTTGTTCCTTGGTCCTTGGCTGCAGTGTGGGCCCACTGATGTAATATGAGCCCATCTGAAAGGTTTATAGGAGCTCAATGCAGCCAACACCATCCACCCCTACCTCACCCACATGCCAGCCCCAGGACAAAGAAGCCTAGAGACCCCCAGGACCTCTGCCCACAGTTTCTAGTGCCTGAGTCTCTCCATGACTGTGGGGTTCAAAACCTGGTTTCAAAAGTATTTAATATCAGATTTGGTTCTAAGTCAAGCACATACTGCAATAGCTATTGTTTTGTAGCTGAAATAATTTCCTTTTTCTTGATTGCTGGTATTTGGGTCTCTGGATTTGATGCTTAAATTTGTGCAAACAAAATGCAACTAAGGTTCATGAAGGGTGAGGGAGAAAAGTTCTACTGGAGGGAAAAAAAGGAAATAACAAAAAAAGTCTTGGAAATAAAAAAAATGTTATAAAAAAAAGTCTTGATGCATTTCTCTTTCAATTGGAAGTCAAGAAATTGGCATTTCTTGCTGATCTTGATGGTTTTTCCCTCAGCTTCGACCGAGATGCTCTCCTCTACCTGTCCCCATGGTACTCCATGGACAAGGCTAGAGAGTGGTGTGCACGCACTGACACACATGTATGATCACACATGCACATTCCTCCTTGGGCTCTTGGGTGGCATTTGCCGTGACCACACATCACACTGATCTGCTGGCTTAGTGTCTGGTAACAGAAGGTAATTACAGTGGGTCACCATTTCTAGAGGCTATGCCCTGGAAATATTTAAATTTCTTCTTCCCACTGCCTTGATTCCACGTTCCAAATTGGCCTGAACTGACCTTTAGGACAGGAGCATTTCACTGGCACACGGGAGCCTGAGGTTCTGTGAAGGAGAATGCCCGATGCTCTGTAAGGGAGCTCCAGATTTTCACACTCAACTGTACAGCAATAGGTGTGCAAACTGAAAACATCAATCCCATCCACCCCTTCTTTATAGATAAGAAAACTGGAACAAAGACATAAAAGGACTTGCCCTAAGAAGTTATACAGACCAGGTCCCTCCCCCGTTTGTCCACAGGAATGGAAGTCCAGTGAAAGGAACAGGATTCTGGAATGGTCTGGCAGTGTTTTGAGAGGATGGGAAGCAGGGATACTTAAGGAGTGAGGCAAAGGTGGGGCATCCATGGGGAGGAGGGAAGGCGGGGGCTCTGCAGGGAGAAGAGGTATTCACTCCTTCTCTGAGTTGTTGCAGGTGTTGGCACTGTTCCTGGCCAGGGGCCAGCCACTGCAGGAGGCCAAGAGAATGAAGTGTGGGAACGTGGACTCAGCTCCAATTCAGGAGACAATTTGCCCCAAGTGGCTGTTCTAGTACACCTGCCTACCCTGTCTCCTGGGCCTTTCCACACAGCTTGAAGAACAAAGAGTATTAGGGACTAAAGTGTTTTGTGACTAGTCCACTCTGGTAAAAGCCATGGTGGATGAGGGGGTGAATGCCTGGATAAATGGAGGCTTCTGAATAAATGGGAATCAACTGTGGGACTCCTCCCAGCATCTGGCTCAGACTTCACTCTATTTCACTCGGTTTAACCTTGGGGAAATGGCAGCAAGGGTACAGACATGGACCTAATGTGGACCTGCCTCTGGGGTGTTCTCAGGTAAGGCAGGTCGAGCACCTTGTGCACCAGAATGGGCATGTCAGCAGCAGTGACAACCTGCTACCCTTGTTTGCACAGGCCCGGCTCTCAAAGGGCACCTCTGCTTGAAAATTCAATCATAGCTGTCACTTCCAATTTGCAGGGCAAACATAGATCGTGGGCAGCACTGTCCTAGTTCTTAGTCTCTCCTCTCCCATCCCCTGCCCTCATATTCATCTTAAAACTTCCAGACCTGACACCCCTGATCTGTGTGAGAACCTGGAAGGAGGAGGAGCTGGTCTTGCAGCCAACTAAACATTTATTTGCAGCTGAATTGCATAGTACTTCATGGCCAAAGGTATTATCTCCAAGTGGTCAACTGCCAGGGCACATTTTTGGTACTGCTGGTGTTAGGAACTTGCCTCACAGAGCCAGAGGGTGGCTTGCCTGTTTGTGGTCACTGCAGACACTCATAGGAGACCTGGAGAGCAGGGCCAGTGGCCAGTAACACCCTATCCTAACCCTCAGGGGCCTTCTGCTATGATATTGACCACCCAGCCAAATGTCATCTTGGGACTCCTTCTTACCCTGCCCAAGTCTCCCTCACCTCAGCCAGGATTATGTGGGGATTGGTTCCAATCATCTGAAAAGCCAGGAAGCAAAACTTCCCTGTGAGATTGTGAAGGAGCAAAAGCTTAGCTGCATGGGATGCAGTGGCCTGTGTTTATCGCACCTGTGTGCTGGCAATCCCACAAGCCCAAACCCACCAAACTAAGGACACATCTCTGCGTACATTCTGCTTTGCCAACGGGAATTTGCTTCAAAAATTCAAAGTCTTCCTCTCCCAGGAAGCCTTCTTAATTGATCAGCTACCATCCAGCACCATCAAATTCTCTACGCACTCTGAACCTTCCCGAAAGTGACCAGGCATTTGTATACAGCCAAGCTGGGCCCTGATAAGGTCCTACCTTAACCCTCCACTCATCTGGTCACATTGGGAAATCGACAGAGTCTAATGTTCATCTGCATTAGTCTAAGGATGTAGAGAAATTGATTTGATCAATTTAGCCAAAGAAGTCTTTGCCTCCCCAAAAAGAATTGAATGGGTCTGGTTGGCTTGCTAGCAAACTTCTTTCTTTCCTCTTTCCTTCTCTTGCTCCTCCTTCTTCCCCACCTTCTTTTTCCTTAGCTGCCAACCCTCCCACCCCCTGCAACCCCCATCTTTCTGACTCAGCAGTGAATAGCGCTCAGGCCTTGCAGTCAGGGAGGGCCTGTATGGTCTGAGGTGCTAGGCCCTAGCAACTTGGGACATCCTTGCACAGGTTCTAGCCACCACCCAGGCCCTCTATGGCCCCCTTACCAGGGAGCCCAAGAGGTTGCAGTCCAAGCTCATGTGAAAACAGGAGCCCAAGAATATCGCTCCAGGGGGCCTTTGCATCCAAGTCGGCAACTCTCACAGCTCTCCCCAGCAAGAAGACTGAATGCAGGTCTCCTAAAGTGATCACTAGCAAGAAATTTCCTTGAACTCTCATATTTCATCTTAAATACGCATGTACATTTTGCCATCTACTGCATGTCCAGAAGTTAAATGGAAGCTCCAGAAAGAGCCATCCTGTGTCCCCTGAAGCTTCATGACCTTTATCCCCAGGGGCCCTCCTGTGCTCATATCTGATGCCCACAGTTGAGCACTTGTCATTTGACACAAAGACACACAGCATTTTCTCCAGCAGGTATATAGAGACTCTGTTCTGCAATGAAGCACTTTTCAAGCCCCTCTTTTCAGAAAGCAGGTTCTGAGCAGGAGCCCACCTGTTCGTGAGGCAGAGGGAAGATCAGTTTCTCCTGCATGCCTCTCCTGCCCTCCCTCCAACTGCCTCTTAGGTCCTGGAGACCCCTGCTGCTCAGTGACTGTTGATTCAGCTAGTGGTGGCCCAGGGGTCTCCCCACCGACCATGGCTGGGAAGATTTCTAAAGAACAAGAGAAGAGAGAGGCAGCGGCTATGTGGATGCTGGGGGTGGGGTGGGGGTGTCAGTCGAGCGCCTGCATTCTCTACACGTCTGCCTCAGTGGCACTGGCCACAAGCTCCCCACTGGGCAGCAGGTCAGGGAAGATGTCCAGGACCCTTGTTCTGCAGACTCTTCTCCTATCAAAAAGCAAATACTTCCCCACCCTAGCTTTTCCTGGTGTCCTCCCCCCATGGTTTTTAACCTGATCTGCAATATGAGTGGTTCCCCTTAAAAATTCTCACCAACATTCAACCTTATTCCCAGAAAAATGCACGCATACCTATGCATTAAACTGGGTACCATTCAAGTCCTCCCAGAGGCTCATGGTATCAAGGTGGGATTGTACCAAGTTGGGTTACAGTGCAGTCTAGGAGGAAGGTCGTTTGGTGGACAGAGATGGGTGAAGCAATCACCCCCGTGTGTGTTTCTGAGAGCACCAATTACAGGAGATACTAGCTGAGCTCTGAATAGGATGAGGTCAAGGTTCACATGAGGCTGGGGACTCCGGTTAAAGGATTTCTCTCCTGCAGGACTTCTTGTACTTGGGCAGTGACACCTAGAGCACTTGGTTCTCCCCCAGGACAGAAGCCTTCTTCCAGGAGAAGCTTACAGCTGAACTAGCAAGCAATGCCTCTTGCTGCCTGTCTGGTATGTGTGGTTCATCCTCTTTTTGGCTCCTTACCTGCTCTCTCTGTTTGGTGACTCCTGGCCACTCACATTGGCCTGGGCATTGCTTTCTCGGCTGGATACCTCTTTGAGCTCAGCTCCACGGAAACGCTCCAGGAAGAAGTCAGGTCTCTGGTCCTGGTGGTGTAAGTGCCTGGAAGTCCACCTATGCAGTGAGGCAATGAAGCGCCACAGCCTGGAACGGCACAGACGGGCAGCCAGTGCACAGAGGAGGAAGAGGAAAACTCTGTCTCTTTCTAGGTCCCAGGCTCAGGCAGCACCTCGCTTTGCTGGGACCTTTTATTCCTGTTTCCTCTGACACCTGCACCCAGAACACAGCTTCCTCCATAGGGGACATTGTCCTCACAATGGCTTTGTCTCCCTAACACCTTGACTCCACAAAGGCATGAGCCTTCAAATGAAAATGAACCAGCTTTTCTGCTCACTGTTCCTTTTGCCCCTTGTGAAACTCTCTGTTACGGCTGGTGAGCATAGTAAAACATACCATTTCCTGATGGGGAAACATTTAGAGCAGGGTGTAAGGAATCAAGCCCTCAGATACAATTTTTAAAAAATCCTTACCTACTGAGAAATAGCGACGTGAGCAGGAAACATCAGTCTGTTGCCCCCCTTACGCATCCCTGACTGGGGATCAAACGTGCAACCTTCTGGTGTAGGGGATGCGGGTGATGCTCCCACCAACTGAGCCGCCTGGCCAGGGCATCCTCAGACACAACATAGAGTCTTCCCCCAACCCTTGTGCTATGGCTTCTTATACAAACTCTCATTTTCTCACCAGCTCACACATACATTCCGTTGCACCTTCCCTTGACCCTTCTCCTGGAGCCAGACCGTATCAGGGCCTCAGGCCCTGAGACCACTAGTCCACGTCTGCAGTGTTAGTCTTAGCTTCAGCTTCCCTGAGCCCAGCCTCCTGCTGTCCCCTGTCTCTGCCAGGGCGGATGGGAGGAGAGGCTCAGCTCTTTATTTCGGTGTCTGGTTTCCCTGACTTGGCACCAACGGTGTGGTGCACGCCATAGTCCCCAATAAAAATAGTTCTGAGCAACCTGGAATAAAGTAACGAATTGTCACCCATAGTGACCCTAATTGCACTCTTGTGACCGTATCTAAGGGAATAAATTGAAGCAAGAAAACATCCCAGGAACAGATGCTTACAGCTGCTGTGGACATCTGTCAAGCTTCCTCTCAGCCCAACTTATCTTCTCTGGATGCTCCCCCTTTCCACATCTTCCCTCTGCCAAGGAGGTGAAACCAAGGCCATACCACCCCTCCAGCCTCAGCCAAAGGGCTCAGAGATGGACAGCTGAACGTCAGAGTCACTCACGCTACTGACCTAAGAGCCACTCCAACATGGGGCTGAATGTTTCAACTCAAGATCACATGGTGAAGGCCATATTCAGCCTGTGCCTGCTGATGTGTGAGCAGAGAGACAGAAACAAAGGAGACAGGAAGAAAAAAAGCACCAAGACCTAAAAGTCCATGAGAAAATGAGAGGGAGAAGATAGAGCCTCCCCTTATGAGCCCCACTAGCTCTGTTTCTATGAGGTAGCGTGTATCTTACCTTCCACCAGCACCCTGCCCCAGCCCTGTCCCAGGTCTTATAGTTTGAGCTAGTTTGAAGGCATTCTCTTACTTTCAATCAATGAGCCTTAAGACAGCACTTCATTAGTAAGACAAAAACACCACAAATCACTTAAATGTCCAACTATAATGGAATAATGAAATAAACAATGGTAGCAACCTTCAAATGAAAAATGTGAAGAATAAGTAAATAAAAAATTTTGCAATTATCTTAGGCAAAAACTGTAGAACACATGATTATCGAAAATAACTATGGCTTTGTTAAAAATATTGGTGGATGGAAACAATGAGTCCGGATTTGTGGACCCCTGCTGGGAGTCAGTGCCTGGCTTTGATGCAGCCCCTGCAGCCACTGGGGCCAGCGCGGGTAGACACATTTCTAGACAAGACTTGAAAAGATGCAATGATTTCCCTCAGGTGGTACAGCTACTGAAGCCGAAGTACAGATGGCACCGGAAAGCAGACAGAGCTGGGTTAATCTTTCAAATTCCTTCACACAGACACATGCTATCTGGTGAGGACCCGCCAGGGGCAGCTTCAGAAGTGCCAGTGTTGTGGTGCCTGCTGCATGGTCCACCCAAGGGTCTCCCATGGCTGGATGGACTTTTTTCCTGAATTTTTTTCTGAACCTTCCCAGGTTGGCTTTTTTTCCGAATTCTTCCAGAATTGAGCAAATCCCTCAATATCACTTTTACTAAAGCAATTTCAGATAAAGGCAGTTTTTATTAGACTTTTCTGAGCTCGGAACACCTGACCCAAGAATTACTCACTGATGGATTTCTGACTGCTTTGCTCCTGCCTCTTTTTTCTCTAAATCTTCAACCCACCCCCACCACCACTTCTTTCTGAGATGCATCTACTTCCTTTCTGCCACAATTTCCCCCTTCCCAAGATGAAGGTTGAGACCCATCAGTTACCTGGCAGGATCCTGGCCCGTGAAGGAGCCTTGCCTGGATTCAGACCCTCCTCTGGTCTCCATGGCGATCCCTTGCTGCAGTCCTGATGATGTCTTCTCACATGGCAAGTGGGTCCTAGGAAATCAAATATGTGGCAGGCTAAATTGATTTCAAGCTCATCCACCTCCCGGACACACTCAGGAATGAGATGGCCAGATGCCGTGCTTAATGAGGACAGCTGCCATCACAGGGCCTCAGCCCAGGGGCTCTCCACTTCGGGTCACGCTGCTGTAGGCCCTGGCTCTTAGGGTAAATGTAGCCTTTCCTTTACAGCAAGTCCGACTGAGGAAAGTAGCTCAAGACCAGCTGTTTGCTACCATGGGCTCAGTGAGAGGGCCAAGCCAGCGGCAACTGGTCCTCATCAGAGCACTGGGAGGGGGAGGTCCCAGTACCGCCATCTCAAGCCACAGCAGCTGTTTCCACACTGTGATTCCAGAGGACTTTGGTTCAAACTCATCTCTGCCTAAGGAAACCCTATCTTCTGAGGCAAGATCAAGTGCCGCCACCTTGAGGAGGCCTTCCTTAGTGTTTACGGAATTGCCTAGAATAAGACCAGTGTATCTGGGAATATTTTTCTTTTTCCCCCTTTCTTGTAAAATCTCCTGGGGCTGCCGTTTGAGCAGCCTGATCAAAAGCTATCCAGGCACTGGCCTTTAGGGATTTACACTTCATTCTGCGAGTCTTAAAGAGCCCAGGCAAGACAAGTTAATTCTATCTCATGATCTATTCCAACCCAATCAGCCTTCTTAATACAGTGATAAAGGCTGAAGGAGGAATGAATGTCAGAGGAAAAGGCCCCATTTTCCCCAGTGAGGGATTAGAAGTTAGAATCCTGTACCCATGTCCCATTGGGGCCGTCTTTGCACAGCCTCTACAGCTAGCAGGGTTCCCCTCCTTCAGCTTCCCCATATCAAGGCTGCTTCCTTCTGCTGGAAACGCAGTCAGACACCTCCATCTTCTCCATGGCCACCTTCCATGATGAGACAGCTCTCATACCTGTGCTGCCTTTCCAACCTGAAACCAGCCATTCTTCACCAGGTTCGAGTCTCTTCCTGTTCGGTCATTCCTCTGGGAGCAGGTTCCTGCATTCCCACCTGACTGAGCAGGGAGACAAAGACCACCCTGCTGTTACTGGACCCCAAGCCAGAGGTCTTTATATGTTTGTGGGTTCATGTGCTTTTGGTGCCCTCAACAACAACTACTATCAGCGAAAACCCAAAATCCTATAACATGGCTTCGGCTAAGCCAGAAGGTCCTGTTTTATGTGTGTACAATTTACTTGTTGGAAGTAAGTATTGGACCTTCCATTTATCTGAGTCTTTCCTCCCATCTCCATCTCATTCACAAATATAATACACAAACTCTATGCCATTTATTTACTGCTTACTGTATGCCAGCCACATACATTTTACCATTTAATCCACATAATAACCATATAATAGCGGAAAACAAGGTTCAAAGAGGTTAAGTAACTTTTCCAAGGGCATACAGCTAAGTGGCAAAACTGAGATTTGAATGCCATTTCATCCCATTTCAAAGCCTGCTTGCATCCATGCCACGAAATTGCCCTCTTTATATATGGTGCCATTTAAAACAAAAGTTCAATAGGACATGGCTGAGGACTGAACCCTGTGGCATACAACCAGAGACTCTGATCCACCCAGCTAGCTGCACTGTGTAGGCATGGCTCTTTATTTCTAAACCACTTAATTGAATCCTACCTTTATACCCACAAGAGACCACTAATATCTCATCCTTATACACATAGGCCTTATACACTCTGTCAGGCCTTGCCACGGTTAGGAAGCTACAATTCAGTTGCCCTTCTAATAGTCTGTGTATTACAAAGGAGGAATGCACATTCCAAGGCACTGAGGTCCGTTACAAGAGGAGCAGACAGCCCTTGGATCCTCGCAGCTGGCCTGTGGGGTTGGTGAGAGGGGGTAGCACATGGATAGGGGCCTGGAGCTTGGTCATGGCACGAGCACCTGGAAGGTCTGGAGGCAACCCCAAGGAGGACATGTTTTGTCCTCACCAGCAGGTCCTCAGGGAGTTCTTGGCACCGATTGGTCAGCCCAGCATTTCTGCTGGGTCTGGTTTCTGTTAATTATGAGCGGTGGAGGCACATCCTGAAACCAGATTTAGTTGCATTAGTAGCAAAGGGTCAATACCCATGTGGGCTAGTGAGGAGGGCAGAACCCACCCCAGTTTCAAAGCAGGCCTGCTTCTGGCCTCAGTGAGAATGATTGTGTGTGGACAGGACCTCTGGAACTCACTCGGAGGAGAGACGGTGGAGTGAGAGGCCTGGGTCCAGTCCCTACCCCAGCTTCTATTAGACAGGTGTTCTGTGGGCTGGCCACTCATGCTTCCTGAGTTTACTTCCTGTTCTTCAAAGGTGAAAGAAAGGGGAAAATGGGATTTCATATTGATTTAAAGTGTTGTTAATAGACTGAGTCCAGAAGGCACATTTAGCTGTGAAGAATGGGGCTATTAGTGTAGTAAGCTAGTTATGTTTAACAAAAGAGAAGGAAGAAAACTGGCTGAGCCTGAATTAGGAAACTAGTTTCACAGACACTCCAGGGAATGGTCCAATTGCTCAGGGAAGACAGGCTTTCCAATCACCCCAGGGAACAACCCCTCATTTTCCCCAGATTAATGGGGGAAGGAGGAACGGTGAGGGGGAAATTCCTGTATGGAAGCATGCACAGTAGGAGCCAAAATGGTGACCACAAAGGGGTGGAGGCAAAAATGGGAAAATCTGAGGAAAAGATTGGATAGGATAAGGATGCAAACCTGGGAAAAGCCAGGAAAGAGACTGGATAGTTTGAAAGAAAGTTTACCCCTCCCCAAACTCAAGGAAGTCAAGGGAAGCTTAAGGAAGGCCCCCATCTCTCTTTAGCAGCCCCATGGGCCAGAGCACAAGGGCAACCTGGCCAAATGCCACTGAGTCTTGGCAGTGGATGTGCAGATAGGGAATGAGGCACAGGGAAGTTTAGTAACTTGAGCAAGGTCAGCTGTGGGTGCTGGGGTGATGCAGCTCTGGGCCCTGTTGATCCTCCTGGGCCTGGTGGGCCTGCTGCCCCTGAAGCTAGGCTTCGCCCACAGCATGACAGAGCTGAACAACCTGGTTGTGGATGAGAGACATGGGTGGTGAACCTGGAGGCAGTGAACTCAATGTACCAGCTGAGCACTGGGGAAGTGCCTCATGGAGTGTAGCAGCCTTTTCAAGGGAGCTCTAGTAAATCTTGCACTGTGTCTTAAAGTCCCCCTACACATGTGTCCCTGAAATTCCTTTCCTGTGACAGCATGGAACAATCTATTTCCAGACTGTTCTTCCTCTGGGAACAGGGGGAGCCTCATATGATCTAAGTTCATGGAACCCAAAGGAACCTTTCTTCCTGATGCATCTCCGCACTTGGTTCTTGATGCTTGAATTTCTACTGTGATGTCTTTCTTTTAGGCCAGAGTTCCTATCTTCTTAAATGCCTGGTGTATTTAAACAGTAAACCCAATTAGTTACTCCTTTGAGGTGGAAGGGAAGACGGGAAGAGAGGAGAGGAACCAAATGTCTGAAGTGACATTTATAGTCCCCAGGGATGCACAGGTACTGAGAAAACAGAGACACATTTGGCAATCAATGCAAAAACGGGACCTAGAACCTTCCAGGGAAATTCAGAGGCAGGACAGACTGGGAACAGGACCTTGGTCTGCCCGAAGCTGGCTAAGGGACCTGGAGCAAGGACTTGATAGGGCCTCAGTCTCTGCAAAATGGGCAGATCAGGCCAGCACTACCCTGAAACTGCCTGCCTTCCCACTCACAGACCCTAGGTCTAGGCGGTGATGGTGTTCTTGCATGAAAAAGCCACATGAACATGGTAATTAGCAATAACAAGAGCAAGGAGCGCAACACAATGAGGTAACTCTTTTTGAAAGACAAGGTACTTTCCAATGTACAATGCTCACCCTCTATGTTTTTTTATAGAGAGGAAGTGATGTCTATGAGGTACATGTGTCCTCTGTCATTGGGAGAGGACAGAGGTCTCATCAGAACTGGAAGTGGTAATTAATTAACTTTGCCCTCTATGGAGCATCTGGTGTCTTCCTCCAGTGACTTTGGGGCCATGAGAGTTAACAGAAGTGACCTTTTAGAACAAGAGTGAAGAGTATGATGGTACGTTATATTTCTTTTCTTCCTTCCAAATCCCGAGGAACTTGAGTGACCAGCATGCACTGCCATTGGCTGCATGTGCCCAGGGCCAGGGAACTGAAGCCACTGCATTCTTGCCTTCCATTCTGTTCAAGCAGCTGCAAACAGTTTTCTTTAGTGGTAATTCCTTGGGACTCAGCTCAGGGACCAACACGGAGAAAATGTCTTTTCTGTAGGACACAGATCCCTTAGCCCCAGAGCTCACCTAAGATAGCTACCCCAGGACATTGGGCTGGGACCTGGTGTGCCCTTGGTCCCAGTCACAATTTTCTGCCTTAGATTCTGGAGTCTTTCCCTACTGTGTCATCTTCAAAAATATACAAGGAAGCTCTTAAATAATCATCAACCAAACAGATATAAATAGAAAATAAAAATTCCAAACTTGTAATTTTGGTATTTTCAGAGAGTAAACTTAATTTTTTTGTTAAATGAAATGTTTTCATTCTTCGTAATGACTGGTCACTAGGTAAATGACCCCAATGATTTAAAAAGAGAAACAGAAACCTGGATCTCCAATTTGGTGCAAAAAAAAAAAAAAAAAACCCAAAAAACCAAACCCAGAAACCCTGGGGGCAGAGCTCTCTCAGGAGAGAAGGCCCCATGTCTCCACCCACTTGGGGCTTCAGCAAGGGGCCGGGACACACAGGCTCCTGGCACAGCTGCTGGGTGTCACTGAGGATAAAGAGGACACATGTTCACAATATTTCTCCCAAAAGCTTTCTAAAAAGATTTGAAGTTTAAGGTGAAGATATATGGTTTGTTCAAACACTATTTCCTCCCCTAAAATAGTGACTTGAAACTTTAAAATGTTTTCTCGTATGGGCCAGAATCCTGTGTTCAAATAAATCTTACCGGGAAAATTAGTCTGTGACTAGACAGATGCTGGGCTGCATTGGGAAGCAGGAGACGGGCCTGGACTCCACTGCTCCACTCCCAGCCTAAATGTGGGTCTCAATCCTTGGTGATGCCAATGGAAATTTCCCATTCTGGAAATTTCCATGTTTACCTACTCCTGCTTTCATGAGATAAAGCACAGCACTTCTCTCATGAAAAAAACATTCTCTCTCTCCCTCTCTCTCAACTCTATGCAGTGTTTTAATGGGATTCGATATTAATTTGCTAGCAAGATTTTCCCAAATGAGCTGTTGGGCAAGGCCTCAGGTGGAGTTCAGACAGACTTAGCTAGTGGTCAGCCTGAGAAAGCATGACTGGGACATAGTCAGGAAAGGGCCATTTCCAGATGTTGGAACAACTGGGGCTCTCTGAGGAGAAGAAGGTGTCCAGCTTAGGACACAGAGAAGGCCCGCGCGAGGGGGACTCATTTCCAAGACTGACAGTGAGTGTTCAGGAAGCACTTACTGCAGACAGGGACGAAGTCAAGAGCTCTCACCTGTTTGAACCTCACTGCAGGCCTCTGAGCTAAGTGCTAGTACATCATGCAGATGAGGAAACTGAGACTTGAAGCAGTTAAGCATCTTTTCAGAGCTGGTCAGTTATGGAGCCATTGTTCAGGTCTGAAGCCTGACCTGTGCTGTTAGCCATCATGCTGGTCAGGGAATGGGGGGTAGGGGGGACCCCTGGAGGTGGCAAATAGCATTGTTGAAGGGCATTGATTCAGAGCCCTGACCTGTGTGGATGACTGACTGACCCAATGAGAGAATTTTAACTGACATGAGCCCACAGTGTGTCTCTTGGAAGCCAGAGGCCCATCACTAGGTGTCAGTGTGACTTAATAAGCTAGCAATTCCTTTTGCAAAGGCTCATCTTCCAGGGCCCCTTATGAGCCCTCTTGAATGTCAGGGCTTGCAGGCCACTGGCCCAGGAAGAGCCAGGATCAATCAGGCAGAGCCAGACCCCTGTGATGTCTGTCATTCTGGGCAACAGCCCCAGCATCACTGGGCCTTCCTTCTCTTGAGTATCTCACTAGAAGGAGCCAGATTGAGACTCTGCTGCTCTTTTCAGCCCCAGAGAGTCTGCAGACTCCAGGAGACACTCTGGTTATGTCCCACTGGAGGCAAAAGGGAGCAGTGAGGGAAAGTTCCATTTTGTTTTAAATTCTCCCTGATCCTGACAGCCCAAGACCCTGGGAGCCAGATGCTGCCCAGGGAGCCTGAATTTACTGCTGTGCCCTGAAAGGATAAAGTCAGCATCATTTGCTATGGTGGCACCATTTGCTGAGCAGGCCTGTGACCTTGTTAAACATGACTGCCATTTTACTCTTCTGAGCTTATGTCCCCAGGACTGGAAATTACTGGAAAGCAAGAACAGAACTGACTACTCCCTACAGCCACAGGCAGAAGATAACATTGGAACAAACTGCAGCCTCGAGTTACAGCACCCCAACAGCCCAGGGGCCACACAGCAGCCACCCCCACCCTTTTTAAATCCAGTTGTAATCCAATAAAATCTCAAAGCCCCCACCCTTCAGTGCTGGTGTGTCTCTCCACACCATGCCCCTCTCCTTTTCTGGAGAGTCAATGAGAACTTTACTCTCTACACTTTCTTTTTTTTGTGACTTCTTTCACAGCCTGTGTCACCCACCACCCTAACATGCTCCATGCTTGGGGCTTTTCTCCCCTTCTCCCAAACTCCTTTGAAGCCCACCTTCAAGGGACTTTATTAGCTCGGATATGGGAAGGACACCATTAAGGTATATCAAAGTATTAATAGCAGATTAGTGTCCTAAAAATGTTCTGTTTTCCTTTAAGTAAGGGGCAATGCCTTAACCTAAAGGAGTAAGTCCCCAGTGGTGGTGAACAGATAATGACAGCAGGCCAGGTAGGAGGAAGCAATGTGAGGGGGTGGGGGTTTCTGAAGCCCCTGAATCACATCAAATTTCCCAAGGCTCCAGCACCCTGTTGAAATGGTTGGAGGGAATAAATCTCTGTTGGGATGCTTGGAGATTTTCCTCCTTTTGCCTGAATCCCACAAGGTGGGGGCCAAGACCTATATAAAATTTCTTTTTTTTCCAAAGATTTTATTCATTTGTTTTTAGAGTGAGGGGAAGGGAGGGAGAAAGAGAGGGACAGAAACATGGATTGGCCAACCATCTCCAGCATGTGCCCTGACCCAGGAATGAACCTGCAACCCAGGCACGTGCCCCAGTTGGGAATCAAACCAGTGACCCTTAACTCTGCAGAACAACTCCCAACCAAATGAGCCACACTGAGCAGGGTTGTATAAATTTTCAATAACAGGGACTCAATCTCTCTGGAAATTGTTGTCCAGAGTTTGTTAAGGAGCTGAAACCAAGAGCCCAGACCAAGAAGAGGCAAATGTGCATCTGAGTGAGGAGAAAAGATGGATGAAGGCCCAATGCCAGTGACGTGGGAACTGAGGGACTGTCGTTGCAGTGCTTTGGCCATCAGATAATGTGCAGTTATCATGGGAGGGAGAAATGTTCAGTGTTATATATGTAAAACAAAAATAACACAACTATTGGAAATAAAGTTTCTCATGGTTCCACTTAATCAACTCATTGGGAATTTAACAAGTGTGAAAAGGTAAGTCCACTTACACCAAATAGGCACTCTCCCATTTCTTCACTAGTATGTCAGGAACTTGGAAAAGAATGCTGCTCCATTTTGTAGCTGAAGAAACTGAGGCATGGAAAAGTTTAGGTGAATTTTCCCAAGTCTTCTAGTAAGTTAGCAACCAGACTACAAGTAGAACTCAAGGCCATAGATTTTCCTACAGCTGTGTTGGGGTGTCATTGACAGGGTTAATGGCTTTGTTGGCAGGGCATGGCCCACTCCCTATAGGCCCATGAGCACAGGGCATCCCCAGTGCCCAGGACAATGGCTGGTGTACATATAGAGTCCAGTACATGTTTGTTGTATACCTGGGAAGGTGTGGCATGTAGGAGACTGTTCTGCATGGCATGGGCCCAGCTCCCACTCAGCTCCCACTCAGAGTTGCACAGGACCCATGCCCATGGATAAGTTCTCCCGTGGGGAATCAGGCCTGCAATGTACCTAGGCCGCTTTGAGACTTGCTTTTGCTAAAGCTTCCTCACCCTGAATTGAGACAGCAAGTGCTTACTGTAACTTCCTAAAATCCAAGCTAAAACTCCTCAGTATGGAGTGTAACTGGTTCAACTACTTTTCTCTTTTCATTTGCAAATACCCTTCTTCTGTGATGTGATTAGCAGCATTGAATTGGCTCCTTTGTTTTCTGTAAAAGGTAACCACCTAAAGGGAACCTGTGCATAGTAAATGAGGACCATCAGGTAATGAGCCCAGAAAAAAGAAATAAAGGCCTGTCATGGTAGAGGCCGCGGCTTTTGGCTCCTCTTGAGAGGGAAGCCACTCGCCCTTTTCCTCCACAGGACTCAGTAGTCCATGTGAATGTCTCTCCCACATCCTCAGTGTCACGGACCCCACGAGCCGGGGTCTGCATCAGTGGTGGTTTGTTGAAATTTCTACAGTAGAGCTGAACCTGCCACATTTGAATCTTCATTTTGTTACTTTCTAGAAGTTACATAACTCTTGGACCCTTATTTCCCTACATTTCTAAAATAAGACGAAAAGCTACTTTAGTGTAGGTTGTGGGAATTCAGTGAGATGAAAAATGACGTTAGAAGGCTTATCGTCAATAACCCCAGCCCACTGACCTGTGGTTGGTGACAGGTAAAGGCATTTCTTACCCCACAGTATAGATCAGCTATGGGAATAACCTTTTCCAGGAATAAAATAAAAAAATCCATCTTACCTGTTGAGGCCGTTTTCAAGGTGATCAAGGTCTCTGTCTGTGGTCCTTACCACAGGATTGGGCAGGTTGTGGTGGGAGTATTGAGTGTTAATTCTGGCCATATTCTTGCTTTGTCACATTTAGCCCCAAGGTGGTTGCTGAAACATGAACACGCAGCAGATATGATCAAAACAGGAAGCAACTGCAGACTCAGCTCATCCTATGTGAGGGCTACTCCCCAGGCAATTCCTCCTCCACTTTCTCTCACATTTCCTGCCACACTGTGTTTCAGTTGGGTATTTCTGGGCTTTGCTTCCCTATCTGAAGCATAAATAAAGTCTCCTACTTCTTCACATACGCTGCCATGCCCAAGAGCTGCTCCAAGTTAAGTGCTGATCCAGTGGATAAATGAATGGCCAAGTTGCTTTGCTATCTGAGGAAAGAAAGCTTAAATCCTCATTGTCTGGGGTAATACGATATCCTTCTTGAGTGTGGTTTTCTCTTATAATTTTGCTTATGTTTTCATAGCTACCCCAAATCCTGTTTTAAAACAAACATAGAAAACTAATAATAGTTGACATTCATAAAATCTTTGCAATGTGATGTTAAACCCAGTATACATTTCATCTCATTTAATCTTCACAATAATCTCATCAGATATTTATGATTTTTATTCCCATTTAAAAATGGCTACACTGAGACTCAGAGGTGTTAAGCAGGTTGCCAAAAGAAGAAATAGATAAAACCTGTCAATGGCATGACCCTGCTGCTACAAATCAGACCATGAATACTGTCCCATCAGCAAACATTGGAAGGTGCTCCTACGGTTGATGAGAAAAGACAGCTGATGTGGGTGCAGGGCTGGTGTGAAGAACTTGAACACAAAGATCAGTCAGTTCTATGATTTCTGATCAGAGCCTTCCAGGGGAAAGGTGAGTTCCTGAGGACGGTTCCTCTGAAGCAGACGAGCACTGGGTCTCTTGAGCAGCCATGTGGCTTCAGTGTGTCAGGTCTCAGTGAAGACCAATCCAGTAGAAGGTAGTGATTTCTAGCAATAACCATGTGGCACACTTTAACACTACATTAACTCTAGACCCAAAGGAAGGTCAGTGCAATGAGCCCAGAGCATGGCACCAAAGCAGCCATCATAAGTGTGGTCTTGGCTAACCAAGGTCGACTCACCATGAGTTACTCAGGGAAGCTAGCTCAGATGCTCACAGTTCATCTCCGATCTCTGATAGTTTATGATGATAAATTTTATAATTTTCTCAATGTTTTGATTTTTCAAAATTTTATTCATTTATACAACAGTGAGTTTCTGGCTGATCACAGGACATATGAAGACATAGAAGACAAAGACTGTTCTCAAGGATCTTACAGTCTAGTGGGACAGATAGTACATCCAAGGGTCCTGCAAGGTGTGTCTAGAAGGGATGCACTGGGGAGGCCAAATTCAGGGAACATAAGTGGCTACAAGATGAGCAGCTAAATGCTGCAGTATCTCAAGGGAGAGAGAATAATTGTCTGAACTAGATTTGTGGTAGTGACTCAGAATAATTGAAAAACTACCAAATGGATAGACTCTCTGAGACATAGAATGAAATTTAAGGGATAAAACTATAAAATTCCTAGAAGAAAACATAGGTGCAAATCTTCACAACCTTGAGTTAGATAATGGTTTCTTAAATATTACATCAAAAACTTAGTGACAAAAGGAAAAATAGATTTGACTTCATAAAAAAAACCTTTTTGTATCAAATGACTCCATCAAGAAAGTAAAAAGATAGCCCACAGAATTGGAGAAAACATTTTAAATCATATATTGGTAAGGAAGCAGTCTCCAGAATATATAAAGAACACCTACAAACCAATAATAGAAAGACAACCCAATTTATAATGAGGAAAGCAATTGAGTGGCTTTTTTTTCTGAAGAAGATATACAAATGACCAACAGGTGCATAAAAAGATATTTCACATATTTAGTCATGTGGAAATGCAAACCAAAATCATGGTGGGATACCACTCCACACCAGCTACAATGGCTACAATAAAAAAGACAATAGCAAGAGTTTGTAAGAGAAACTGGAGACCTTATACACAAATGGTGCCAGTGTGTGCTCTCTTGATGCATCAAGCCCCCCCGCCCACCTTTCTCCTTTCTCTCTACCTTGTTCTCAGCAAACCTCTTCTTCTTCCTTTTCTTCTTTTTTTTTAAGTTTAGCTGTTTTTTTAAAAAAGATTTTATTTACCCTCAGAGAGAGGGAAAGGGAGGGAGAAAAAGATGGAGAGAAATGTCAACATGAGAGAGAAACATCAATCAGCTGCTTCTCACACTCGCTCTGACTGGGACTGAACCCACAACCCAGGCATGTGCCCCACCAGGACCTGAATGGGTGACCTTTTGCTCTGTAGGATGATGCCCAACTAAGTGAGCCACTGTTTCAACCAAGTGAAACACTAGTCAGATCAAACCTCTTCTTTTTTGAATCTGTTCTGCTTCCTCTCTTCATTTCTACAGAGGGGCAGGGGGTGGTGGTGGTCAGGGAGGCAAGAACCGCTTCACTGGTGACAATTTGACAATGAAAAAAGAATAAAATGTGCATGAATTGAAAACATTATGCTAAGTGGAAGAAGCCAGACATGAAAGGCCACATGTTGTGTGATTCCATTTGTATAAAATGTCCAGAATAGGCAAATCGTAGAGTTGGAAAGTAGGTTAGTGGCTGCTAGGGGCAAGAGATGGGGGAGTCAGAAGGAGAATGACTGCTGATGGCTACAGAGTTTCTCTTCCAGGTGCTGAGAGGTTTTGAAGTTACATTGTGTTGATGGTTGTGCAACTGAGAATATACTAAAAATCACTGAAACATATATTTTAAATGGATAACTTTTATGGCATGTGAATGATATCTAAAGAAAGAAGTAATATTAAATCTAAAATCAAAACACTTTTAAAATGCAAAATTTGAAATATCTCCTACAAGGAGCTAAAAAAACCAGAAATGTAACAAATGGGAGAAATATCAAAATATAATAATAATAATAGTACAAACCACAACAACAGTTTTGAGGGCCCTGCTCTACAAGTATTAATTCATTTAATCCCACAATAATACCATGAGGTAAGTACTATTATCATCTCTGTTTTATAGATGAGCAAACTGAGGTGCACAGTTCACACAGCCAGGACTATAGCAGACAAGCTAAATTGTACAGACTGCAAGCTTAATCTCCTGACTCCCAATAAACAAGGCCAATTTCTGGGACCAGTAAATAAATACCAAAGCTTCCTTCATTTGCCCACGAAAGGTCCAAAAGGGCAGCTCAAGTCTTAGACCACAAACGTATGTTCAGGTGTGCTTAGGGCTGAGCCAGGTGAAGAGGGATATGGAGGCCAGAGTCCTTGTTCCTCTTTTCTGTGGAGCGATGTGTACAGGGGTGGGCAAAAGTAGGTTTACCAGTGTGAGTATGGGAAACACAGTTTATTCTTGTATTATTATTTATTAATTATTGTATTACTTATTTGTATTACAACTGTAAACCTACTTTGCTGACCCCTGCAGGTATAGGCAACCCCAGGAATGCCCCGCATCAAGATAGGTAGAAGGTACCTGAGTTAGAAGAGTTGAGTCTTGTTTCCCAAAACACCTCTGATGGCTGTGAGCTAGCCCTCTCCCTCCTGAACTCTGTGTGTTTTTATAATGCAAGCATATTCCAGATGCAGGTTTTCAATTCTTGCCTGAGAATAAAAATTAACATTGTTCCCAAGAACAGGAAGATATTTGGGGTGAAAGAGAATGCACTGGAATTACAATAAGGTTATCAATCATGTTACCCAACCACCAGACAGAGGACTGCCTCATGCCTAGAAAGTGTCTTAGTCTTCAGCAGAGGTAACACAGAACTAACAGGACTCTGGTTTCCTCCGCTCTAAGTGTGCTCAGTTTCAAAACAACTGCTTTGTGATAAGATTCAGCTGCTTGGGGTGAGATTCCAAGAAGATGAAACTGCTTTCCAGATGTTGCTAGAGCTGGAGAACCCAGATCTCTGTAAACAGGCCTACAGATGCTCTCCCCAGAAGTCCTTCTGCTCCCCACAACCATCCCACACCCCCAATACACACACACACACACACACACACACACACACACACACACACACACACACAAGAGACCTCCCTTTCTTCTCCCAAGGACCTGTTTCACAAAGCCTAGCTGCAGACACAGGTGGTAAAGTGTATGTGTATGTTTTCCTTAATTAACTTTTGAGACATGATTATAAAAAGAATACACTGTCATTATAGAAAATCGTAAGATATGATCATATCTAACTTTGAGTGCTCGCTATGTCAAGTGCTATCTATGTGAAGGAAGAAATTCCATTTACTTCATTTACTCTCCTAAGCAATCCAATGAGGTAGGTACTATAACTATTACTTCCAATTTACACATGGAGAAACTAAGCCAAGTTGGAATGGTTAAACAACTTATTCAAAGTCACCTAGTAGCAGAACTGGGGAATGAAAGTCTGTTTCAGTTTAACCCCTACTCTACATTATTAAAATACAAGGTGAAATGTAGGAAGTCCTGCAGAGGGGGCCAAAAGAGGCCTCCTTGAGTTCTACTCCCACCTTTGCTCAGGCCATGTCCCCCTCCCTGGGACTGTTGAAATGATTCCCATTGCTCATCTCCCACCCTCAATCTCACCTCTGCAACCCATCCAAAACCTGGCACTTAGGCAGTGCTCAGTAAGTGTGGAATGAACAAATGAGTGAATCTTCCTCACTGACACTAGGGTCTTTCTGAAAGGTAGTTTTTAAAAACTTTTTTATTGAAGCATGATGTATTTACATAAAAGAATACAAAGCATAAGCATATAGCTTTATAAAATTTCTGAGTGAACACATCCATGTAACCAGCACCCTGATCAAGAAACAGAACATTTCCCCCGCCCCAGAAGCCCCATTCCCCAAACCCTTCCCAGCTGATATCTGCTCAAGGCTAATCATGTTCTTGACTTCATCATAGATTAGTTCCACCTATTTTTGTACTTTTTACCAATGCATATAAATAGATATAGGTACTCTTTCGTATCGGAAAAGCAGTTTTAATCATGTCACTCAGATACTTTCAGAGGTTGCCTATCTTTTCTAGAATAGAGTCTTAACCTGACATTTAAGACTTTTTATAACCAAGATGTCACCCCTAAATGGGGTGCTCCATTTAAGCCAAATTACTCACCCCTTCCTTTGGTGTGTCATGAATTTTCTTGTCTCACCAACTGGCAGAAACTGGTCACCCAAGCTTACCCTGTGCTTTCCTGTATTTTTGCTTCCCTTCCAGGCCAGGTGAGAGCTGAGTGATAAATTCTGGCCAGTGTACTCTTCCCATGATTCAAGTTCCCCCAATGCCCATGTCAACTGAGTGCTGCTGGTGTCAATTGGATACCAACAGGATCCCCAAATTAAGGTATGGTGAAGGAGGAGACTTTATTCAGTGCAAACAGCTCAGTCGTGATACAGCAGGGCTATGGAACAGCATGTCTGTAAGGCTGCCCTTGCCACTCAGGTATGCTGAGACAGGACCACTCAGCTAGGGAAACCCAGGCTTCAGTGGAAAGAGAAAGTGTGCTCCCAAGGCAGAGGAAACCTGACTTGTATAGCAGGAAGTCTCCACTGCTGGTCCGTCATTGGGCAGTCCTCATGCAAGTGAGGACACCAAGTCTTCCAGTTTCATTGGTCCAAAACATACTATCCGATTGGTCAGAATGGAGCCACTCTGATTGGTAGGTGAAAATGTTAATGAGGTTATAGCTGTGTAGCTCCAATTGGATGGGAGTATCAGTCCTATTGGTTGAAATACTATTCCAGGAACTCCTTTATAAAGGTTGGCTCAGATGGTAGAAACAGTGCAGGCAAACAGCTCAGTGCACAGGCAGGTAGTTTAGTGTAGGCTTCTCTCTGAAGCATGGCTTACTTGAGAGGCCCTCATTAGAAATGACTACTAGGCTCTTTTTTTAAAAAAAAATGTTAATTTTGAGCCTAACTAGCCATCAGGAACCCTTCTTGTAGGTATTTTCTTTTTCAGGGTCGACACTTATAATGTTGCATAAATGACGAGTTAAGCCACTGAGGCATTCTGAGCCTGTATGTTACCACGTCAGGGCCTATCTGCCCTTCAACTCCAGTATGATCTCCCCTGGGAGGCCATCCCTGACCAGGAGTCAGTCCCTCCCGCCGCCTCTCTCCACTCCTAAGGCACTGTGATCACCTCTATTTCAGCCCAGAGCACAGGCTAGCTGACCCGTGGTGTGAGGGCTGGTCTCCCACACTACACCATCATGTCCAAAGTGGACTGTGTTTGTTTAATTCTGTTTCTCCCACAGGATTTAACCTTGTGGTTTGTGCTCAGGAGTAGTCAGTGTGCTGCTAGTATGAATTAGGTTAGAGGGAAAAATCATTTACCCCTGGTTTCAGTTTATGCATTTGGAAGATAAGGGAAAAAAATCAGGAGGCCCCAATGGTTGGTAGGGATTAGAGAGGGTTTTGGGTGAGTAGGCTGCTGGTGGGGGAAGTGGGAGTGGGAGAAGTGTTTACAGGGCTTAGACATGTCCCTCCCCAGTCCACCAGGAAACCTAAAGAAGCCCATAGGATCTGGGGGAGCTAGTGAAGAGCCTGTGCAGCTCCCAATTTTTTATCTCCTGGGTACCCTGGGGACAGGAGACTGGCACTGTGGCAACCCTGTTATTTACCACATGCAATCCCTAGCAGATAGTGCATGAGAACAGAAAAGGCATAAAAAGAGGTGCATCAAAGGCAAGGGACACAGGAAGTCCCGGCCAAAGTTCCAGCTAAAGTGATCAAGGTCTTGTACTGACCAGCCAGTCACCCAGAGAGCCACCTTTCACCCTCTCCCCGAATCAGCGCTGGAGGGGAGCCCCAATTTATGAACAAAGGCTGAAGAGGGAAAGTGTGTGCTTGGGCATTTGTGTGATAGGGAGTGCATGTCTTCCCCACCTGACCCCTGTCCAAGGATCTCCCACCAGGTCACTGAAGCCCCAGGTGAGTTCCCTGTCCTGGCAGAATTCTCTAGAACACAGGACTTTGGTGTAGGAGACCTGTTTAAAAGAGTGGTCACCTCCCCTCTCCCTGCCCAATTTACATGGCCCCCTTGAATGATTTGTCACTTAGGGAGTAGTGTGACCCATGTCCAGACAGCGACATTGTTGCTAGTTTTTATGAATAAAGGTATGTGTATGGGTGTGTGGGTGAACATGCGCTCCTGGCGCAGGTTGGGTAGGGCTGGTAGATAATCCCCAGAGAAAGTTAGGGGGCTGGGCTGCCCACTGCTAGATGCAAGCCCAAACCCACATTAGGGGGGACATTGTGTATGCGTTTGGGGTGGCAGGGACGGCGCCACAGTCCAGCTTTGCCCTCTTTGATGAGGGGCGCCCACCGTCTGGCTGTGGGGTTTCCGGGACGAAGTTTGCGTCTGCAGAGCTACCCGTGGGGAGGTCCGAGGCCTCCCAGCCAGTGATGGCCAGCCTAGGGATGTGGGGATAAAGGCTAAGCTGGGAGAAAAGCTCGAGGGCAGGAAGCTGTGAGATCATCCGGTTAGGGGATTGCAGAGGATCAGAGGGCCCGGGTCCCTGCTCCTAGCTCCTGAGCACTAAGACTAGATTTCGAATTATAATTTTATCATTTTTAAAAAAGTGACTGCTGACTTCCCAGAAGATTTTTAATTCCTCGATTCCTCCTCAGCCCACCTGCCTGTTTGGATCCCCAAGGCTGAGTAGGGTCCAGCGGAGGCAGTCCCCGATCAGGTCCGCTGGTTCTGGGGGCTCTCGCTTCCTCCGACCCATGGACAAACCTCCCCAGAGCGTCGCGGACTGGGGGAGACTTTGTGCAGGTCCCCAACCGGGAGCTGGGAAGCCAAACGGTCGACAGTCCCTTCCAGGACGCTCTGCCTACGGGTATAGAGGGTCTTGGGGAGGTGTCCAGGAGGTGGTGTCGCCGTTGGACTCCCTCCCTGTCCCCACTGGGAGACTGCCCATGTTCTTCTGCTTCCTGTCCCAAAGGCTCAGCCCGGCTTGGTCCAGTGCGGCTGCGGGACGTGAGCAAAAAAGGGTGCGAACGAGTGGGGGTAACAGTGGACGGCTTCTTGTCCTGTGACTCCGGCTACAGGGGTGTTTGTGACAGGGGTGGGGCTAGTGAGAGCAGAGCCGGAGCTGGCCCTTGCTTTCCGCCCCCCTTTCCTCTGCCGAGAGGCAGCCCGTTTCAGCACCGGGGACGGGTGACAGCGCCGCTCCCACAAACACTCCCCATTCTGCTCCCCAGCGCGGACTTTGTTTTAACCCCCCTCCAGGCCAAGTCTGCTTCCTCAGCACACCTCCCAGCGCCCCAGCACTTTCAGCTCAGGAGCCCCTAAAATCCTTACCCCACCAAAGTTTGAGCTTCAGCAGTGCGCCTGTCTGGCTGAGCGTCTCCTCCTGCCTCCCTCCGGGTCTGGGCGCACCGGGGCCCCAGGACCCTGCTCTGCAGCCGGAGCCTGTAGCCTCCCTCTGAGAACGTGGGTGAGGCTCTGGAGCCTCAAGGGCGGTCCCGGAAGAGGCGGGAGCCACTGGGTCCTGCCTGTCACCATCCCCTACCAGGGAAGAGAGGGGGAGCCGGGAGTAAGAAAGCAGGGAAGTCCACCTGCAAATCCTAAACTCTCTCCTACCCGCGAGAGGCCGCCGTGGACTCTGTCCTGGCATGTTTTACCAGTAGTGTCGTCCACACTAGATGAAGACACAGTGCAGATCTGGGAGTGTGGAGTTTAAAGGTGGGAATAATACCTCTTTACACTTGTTAACAGTCTTAGGGAGGGTTTAGACACAAATTTCTCTTGGGAATATTGCGTGTTTCCCTTGCAAAGTTTTTGTTTTCTTTTATCACAACAGACAATACCAGATTCCCTGAACTAAAAGTCAAAAGCCACCAATCCAGCTAGTCGTCATTGCCCTCTATGGAAGCCAAAGGAACTTAAACTCTTTGGGGAAAGAATAATGTTATTGCACAACGCCTCCACATTTCTCCAAACTCACTCTCCTCACAGAAGGTTTATGTCTAAGTACACTCATCTCCATCCAGGATGAAGAACTAACCTAACCGCACCTCCCCCCACCCCTACCCTCACTCTGATTCTGGATGGCAGGAGCAGGTCCCAGGAGGAATCTGGTATTCTTGTCTGGGACAAGATCTGGAAGCCTCTTGGTTCCAGCTTTTGATGACTAACAGACACAACACACTTATGGGAAAAAACTGCACGAGCAGATACCATAGCAGGCTGAAAAACGGAGGCTTCTTTAGGGACTTGGAGCACATGGTATTTCCAGAACATATCTATCCAATTGTCTATTTGTGGGGCAGATTGTCTTTAGAAGGCTTAATTTTTCAAGTTTGTGCAACAAGTATGTGAAGGAAGAGATAAGTGTACACTACACTATTCACTGGAGAAATAAACAGTTAGATTAACACACACACATCTTGAAGAAGGGAAGCAAAACCTAGAAAAACTTACCCAAAAGTCAAGTCATGCTTAAACATTGGGAGTCAAGAGACTCTGGTAGTGGGAAAGCTAATGAATTGGAAGTGGAGAATCAACAAAACAAAGTTGAAGCCACAGAAGCTGAAGGAGAGGAGAGTTGTTGCCTTACCTTTTGGGTTCCTGGAAGAAACCCAAAATGAATGTAACACAAGAGAAAACATCACTCATCAGCCATGCGTCACCAAGACCCTTAGTGTCCTTAATCAAGAGAACCTCCAACATACATCAGTTACCCTGAACAATTTTTTTACAGTTCTCATTGTTAGAAAATGCTTTATTTTCTCTAATCCCAGTAGTTTATGGTACAAATTAAAGCTGGTTCCTGTTGGCTTGTCTTTGGGGAGGCAGATGGTTATTTTCTATTGTCTAGAAACATTTCGGAGTTGATTTTGGAGAAAGTAGTAGTTACTATGAAACAATTTAAGGCATAATCCTAAAAATAAAAAAATCCTTTTGGGTTTTGTTTTTTGAAATTCAGAACATTTGTAAGATCTGGGGGTATAGTGGAGGAAGAAGACCTTATAAAATTAACCATGAAATGCATGAAATGCTGACATGCACTGAGTCTGATAAATGAGGTAGAGCATCCAGTTTGGGATCAAGCACATCATTGGCCCTTAGGAAACAATGTGTGTGACAGTAGTTATCACTGAAGAACTTTTGGACCTGAAAGGTGGAAACAGAAAAACAGACTGGAAATTAGCAGCAAGAGCCTGGAGGGGATGTATCTGTGAATTTGCCTGCAAAAGGCATCCAGCAGCAAGATCCTGAGCTGCCCAGATGGAGACCCAGATTTGGCTAAAGACTCACAGGATGGGGTGACCTCTGGGGATCTGTCCTGTTACTCAGGCTTCATACAACCAAGTGTGTGTGGGAAAGGACATCAATCCTTTGTCAAGATTTAGGGCACAATCAGCACCCTGCAACCCCAGACAAGTTAGCGGGATGTCTTAACAGGTCCAAGGCAAAGAGACCTGGCAAAGGGAACTTCAGAAACCCAAGGCCTGTGCCAGAATAGGGAGACCACAGTGAGAAGGGAGCTTTAGAGAAGGCACCACTTCCTTGCTCTGATGGGGCAGGTGAGGCTGGAAGAAGGGGGAAGGACTAGGTGAGTCCCAGGTTTTCTCAGCTTTAGGAAGTGCTAAGGAATGAACGGTTTGTGTGGCAAAGGGTGGTATCCAGTCATCAGGAGCTAAGGAAGGCTGACCCCAGGGACCCTGGTGAATCCAGCTCTACCCACCTGTGATTTCAGTGCTAGAGAAATAAAAAGACAAAAGCAAGCCATGCCTAGAGGGATTGCATCCTGGTATGGACATGCCTGGTATGGACATCCTGGCCTGGATCATGCACAGTTATGGCTCTGGAGATTCCCCAATATGTAGTTTTGTTTTTAAAACTTAGAAAATGTGATTACTGTTTAGATAGTCTTCTGGGATTTGCTCCCCCCCAAATCAATATTAAGATTCAGTAATGTTGATTGTAGCTATAGTCCTCTCAGTTTCACTGTGTAAATATGTAATTTGTTATTTATTCTTGGTGTGTATTATACTTTCTGATTTAAAAAGTTGAGAGGAACTAAATGTTTGCTATTCTTAAGCGAAATAAGCCTGGCAGTGAAAGACAAATATCATATGATTTCACCTTTAACAGGAACCTAAACAACAAAACAAAGAAACAAGCAAAATATAGCCAAAGACAATGAAATAGAGGACAGGCTGACAGTGATCAGATGGGAGAGGGGAGGGAATTTCAGGGGAACTTCAGAGGAGAATGGGAAGGGTTTACAGGAACAGATATAAAGGACAAAAACTAGGGGGGGTTGGAAATGGGAGGGAGGAGGGGAGGGATGGGTGGGTTGGCTGGAATGGGAATAAAGGATAGGAACTGTACTTGAATAATGATTAAAAATAAATTTTAAAAAAGAAAGGGAAAAAATGTGGTGGGTACAAGTAAAATGTTAAAAAAATAAATGTTTGCTATTCTAATGACATAAAATTTGCCTAGTTCAAAGAAATTTCAGATGTGCTGGGCCCTGATATTTATGAGTTAGGTTAAAAGGCATATAAATTGTAGCATACGTGGCCAACAAGATAGCACTTCAGCTGGGGACCACATGGTGTGCAGCGTGCTAAAGAACACATAATCTAATAAGGGGATAAATCAGGCTAGCAGATGAAAAGCAGAAGTGCAAAGAGATAAGCCCAGTTACCATAAAGGGGAGGGTGCGGGTCTGTTTCCAAAGATGGTTTAGGTGCTTGGCAAGTGATAAGGCAATTTGTAGGAATGGCTGTTGAGAAATTAAATATTTATATGGAGGTAGGCAAGGTTCACATGAGCACCAATGATGACACATCAATTTCCCCAGCAGGATTTCTCTGTCAGTGCAAGGTCCTCTGGGGGGAAAATGCCCTGAATGGGGAGAAGCTGCTGGTTTTGGTTTTTAAAGTCCACTTTGCCTGCTCCCTTCTCAGGCAATGGAGAGAATGGCATCTGTCTCCCTCACCTACCTGGCAATTGGGAGAATAGAAGGGAAATTAAATGAGTGAGATTTGAAGAGTTATAAACTCTATCCAATATCATTAAGAGCTTGAGGAGGACTGTAGTGCTGTGGGATATAATCTACCTTGTCCCCTGGAAACCCCCCTTTAGGTCAGCGTTGTAAGCAGTGAACAGGTAGAGGCTGTCTACAAGGCCCCAGGGTCAGCCTTCCCACTCCACCCAAATCTCCTGTATCTGACTGTCAAGGCCTGAAATTCCACCCTCCCTCCATTTTCAGTCTGTGATGTCTTTAAAATGCAGATAATTCCAATATAGAATGCAGATAAAGAATCAAATAAAAAGTCTGGTAAGAAAGACTGAGACGAACATTCAATGATTCTGGAAACCAGTGAGGGTGGGATGGTGTAGATGTCATGGCAGAGGGGACAGGGCCCAGATGGTACAAGTGAACCCCAAGGGCAAACTTGCTCCCTCTCACAACTGAGCCTGGTCCTGGTCCAGGAAGGTTGCCTGAGTTTTCCTTTAAGTCCAAAACCTTCATTTTTTACCTACAAAAGAACAATCATCTTTGCTAATTGTTAAAGCTGGCCAATGTGTACTGTATGCAAGACTATTTTAGTGGATTGTAACATGAAGGTCATCAAAGGTGCTCCTTAAGAGATGTGACTTTCCTGGGGCTCAGTACTGCTCAAGTCAACGTTTTCATCAAGGCCTTGGGTAAAGATATGGACTCTCTGTATATTTTAATGTGGGCAGAATGTACAATTAACATGCTCTCAGGAAATATGCCAAATAAAGGGTGTAGATCGGGATCCAAAAACATAGAGAGACTTTCATGATGGTATGAATACGTAGATCAAGAAAATGTACAAGGAACAAATGTAAGATTCTGCATTATGCTCCAAAAAATTCAGCCACCCTCCCACAGGAAGAAGAGACGTGGCCTAGTCAGCCTCATTCAATAGGACTTGAAGCCTCAGGATGATGTGTCTCCACAAAAATTGGCCAAAAGCTAATGAGAAATAATGCTGACTTAACAGAAGTGTATCATGCAGAAAAGAGGTGAGCCTTACTCCGCTCAGCTCTTGTCAACAACATACCTGGATTATTTTCATTTTAATTGTCACATTTTAAAAGTACTAAGTGCCTAAGGATTCCAAGATGGCTGCAGAATATTTGGAAGCTCCATTTGCTTCTTCCCAGATCCAGACTGGACTTGCAGCTAAACTTCAGAAAAATCCACTTAAAAACCCAGTTGAAGTGTAGCTAATCTAAAACTTTATAAACAGGAGCACCGAGGGAGATGGGAAGCGACAAGGAAAGGGTGAGCCCACTTCTGCAGGTGTGGTGATGGGGGAGCCACAGGGATATTGCAGCAGCAGAGCTCCCTCTCCCTGGGAACCATGGAGTCTCAGCCTCACACAGGCATCCCAGTCAAGAGCAATAAGAGACAAGGAAGTGAAGCCTGTGTAGCAACAGGTGGTGGGAAGTAGTAGGAATTGGATTCACCTGGGAGGCTCCAGCACAGCAGCATCCCAGGGAAGGATGGAGCCCATTGTTCCAACACAACTTTAAGAAGTTCACTCCAGTCTGTGATGGCTGGAGGGGCCATGCAGCAGTTCAGGATCTGAGCAGGAGTCTATTTCATACACCCAGCAGTGACTTTGAAGGGCCCTCTTGTGAGAGGGTGCAGCCAGGGGGCCCCTCAAAGAAGGATTTGTAGTGGAGTCCAGAACTCAGGGTGTCCAGGAAATATTAAAAATATGGGATGTCCTCACCCCCCAAGTCTGAACTGGGAGATGGGACACATGGAGCAGGGCTATTGAGAACTGTTTTGCATTGCAACAGTTTTGCAAATAACCTCTAGAATGGTCATTCAACATATCTATAACTTTTGACCAGTTTTGTGGATATGTTAAATAGCTGTGGACATGCTTTGAGCCAGGCAGATGGGAGTGACTTCCACCCAGGATATAACTGGGAGGCAACTCCCCCTGGTTATAGAGCCTGCATAAGAGCTTGGAGATGATTGGCTCCATGCCACAGGGCCACACCTGCCTGGACTTACTATGGCAGCCCTGACAATCTGGAAAAATATGGGAATGCTGGCAGGTGTAGCTGATTGTGGGAAGAGTCAGAAATGGGGCTGCAAAGGAAAATTGTCACTGGGATTTAAACCTAGGAGCAGCAGCTGTGACAAGAAGAACCACATGGCTTTGGGTCTCCCTTTGTCATGCAGCTTAGGAAGCCAGAAAGCAAGATGTAGCAGCAATGCAGAGCTCTCTCTTAGCAGTTTGGAATAATGTAGGAGAGACACTGTGGGAAGGAAAGGAGTCAAAGGACACTTGCTAGTGGGCCATGAGAAGGTGCCATGTGGTTTTGGATTAAGAATTGGAGATCCCGGTGACACAACTGATGGTGCTGGGAACCGAGGGAGGCCTGCCAGCAGAGCACAGATTACTGGGAAGAACCAGGGGCTACCTGAGCCAGGTACCTCTATTTCTTTTCCTGAGATATGGTACCCTGGACCAGGCAAAGGGGGGAAGGAAGGTCTGTGTGTGTTTGTGGATGTTTTAAGGGACTTTGGATTTTAATGAAGACATTAAGTCATTGCTCTTAAGTCTGTATAACTTCTAAATAAACAATTCCTTTTCTGTTCACTAACCTCTGACATTGAGAGCTATAATTCCCTGGCAGTGGGCAAGGCAAACCTAGTACAGGGTGACCCCAGGAGAAGAGGGTGTCCATTCGGTAACATTGTGCAACCCTTTCTCCAGTGGCAAGTCAAGGAAAATCATGGGAGACCACATGCCCAGTGGCTTTAAAGTAATACAGCTACTTGTACGTGTGCAACAAAAGCCCCTCAAAACTAGCCAGGAAGAACCCGCCCTATAAGAATAGAATCCCTCTAGTCTATGAGGCCAATCTCTCCTTGGAGTTGGCCTGCTCCCATGTTCTCTGCTATAAACTCTGTGAGTTTGGTTGAATTCTTTATCCAATTCTTTGTCCTGATCACCAAGAACCTGGTTACTTGTGTCCACCTGTGATGCTCTGTTCTCTGGAAGGGCTTTGAACATAGAGCAGGTCAGAGTCTGGATAAAGGGAAGAGCACTGCTCTTGCCTATATCCAGTGCATGGGTGGTGCCCCTTCCCCCACCTGCTGCGTCACTCAGTCTGCCCCCAGGCAAGTGGCATGGCCTGGGCTGGTTTGCAGGGGAGTCGGACTTTTGGCCCATTGAAGTCTGGGTGGAGCTGGGAGTTTTTGCCCCACCTTGCTGTCCTCTGCAGTGCGCAGAGAGAATGGAGTGCCTAGCAGGATTGGTTTCTCTGATTCCCCTCCTGCTTGGTTAGGCAGCACGGAAGTGTCAGCAAGTCATGCAGAGCTGGGTTTTTGTGACTTGTAAAACGCAAATATACATATATATATATTTATCTTGATGGACTTATATATATATATATCTTGATGGACTTTAAGAAAGAGGTTGACAGTAATACGGTCATAGTAAGGGATTTTACCAACCCACTGACATCAATGGATAGATCTTCCAGATGAAATCAACTAGGAAACAGCAACCTTAAATGACACATTAGATCAGATGGATTCAAGTGATATTTACAGAACACTTTATCCCAAAGCAGCAGAATATAAATTTTTCTGAAGTGCACATGGAACACTTTCGAAGATAGATCATATGTTAAGACACAAAATAAGTCTTAAAAAATTCAAGAAGGTTGAAATCATATCAAGCATTTCTTGGTTGACAATGACATGAAACTAAAAATCAACTACTATTAAAAAAAACAATCAAATATATGAATATAGCAAAGTAGCAGTGTCACCTGACAGGAACTGGCCTGGAGCAGGTCTGCCTCGGGCAGACCTGTAGGATGTGGATTCTTGACTTGGTGTAGGAAAGAGCTCACAACGTGAGTCCAAGTGATTTGGAGAGTATGTTTATTAAGGCTGGGGACAGTGAGACAAAGGAAGGACTTAAAGTAGAAGAAGCAACAAGATAGAGACTAGGTGGTGCTCTGCTTTGGCTCCCTAGAAACATTATAGTACAGGAGTGAGCCAAGGCAGGGCTGCTGTTAGCTCACTGGGAAGTCAGAGAAAAAGGGGACGGGAGACAGGGTCAGGGCATAAGCCTGCCACTGCTCTCCTGGCCAAGTCTCATGAGGGACCCTTAAAATTTAGGAGGAAATAAAAGGTTCACACCTGGGAAGGGGCATGGTATACTCTAGAGCAAGTCCACATTGTCTTTGTCCTGAAGGCTTTTCATATTTTTTCTGCAGGTGAGAATCTTAGGGAAGAGTTTCAGCAGAATATTCATAAGCTTTCAAGGTATATTTTTAATATGCTGATGCATCAAAATGAGCATATAGGGGGGTCAGAAATATTCGTGGGTCTGCTGCACTGCTTTGCTTTTATCTTGGGTCTGCCTGGCTTTTAATGTTTTTGTTTTTTTTTTAATTTGTACTTCTCACTTCATCTGTCTTTGGGTTTACCTGGTAGAAGCAACATAAATCGGGTCTCTGTTCTCCATTTTCCCAGACCAGAGAGATTTAAGCTACGTATTCTCTGGTTAGGGAGGAGAGGTATGAACCATTCACTCTCAAGTGTCCTGGATTAGGGGAGATAAGGCATTGTGATTAACCAGCTGGCTATAAATTGCTGTTTGGCCTTGTTTAATTTTCTTGTCTCAGTTACCCCATTCTACTTGCCAGGAATTTTTCTAGATTTTCACTATCCTGTCATTGTAGGATATAAAAATTAATATTCAGAAATAGGTAGTACTTTCGTATACCAATAATGAACTCTCAGAAAGAGAAACTAAGAAAACAATCCCAGTTATCATTGCATCATAAAAATAAGGTACCTAGGAATGAGCTTAACCAAGAAGCTAAAAGAGATTGGAGAGGAAGATGGTGACGGAGTAGGAGGGAGCAGATTCTACTTCCTCCTTCACATGGGAGAAAAACCTGGCTGATCTATGGAGGAACAGAGCAAACAGCAAACAGTACCCCAGCATATGAAAATAAGAGACCAAAAATTGTAGCAGACAATGAAAAACCACAGTAAGGAGAGTGCTTCAGGTCAATAAGGTCCCAGGGACAAGCTTGGGAACCAGGGTGGCTGCAGCCCCAGGCCCGGCACCCACCACCAGGTCTGCCGCAGAGTCCTTGGGAGAGAGCCGGGTCAACTGCTCCCTCCCTCCCTGGCCAATCAAGGTTTAAACAGCACTGGGACAGACCTGGTTGCTTGAAGTGACAGAGAGGGGATCACCCTCAGAGTCTGTGGACACCGGCTTGGGAGAGTTGAGAGTCGTGCAGTGAGGAGCACCTACCTGGATAATCACTGGTCTGGCTGGAGAATAGGGGTGTACCGAGGCACAGGCTTGAGTAGGAGCAATTTCCCAAAAACAAAAACTGTTTGGGGAATACTCCAGCATCAGCCGCTTGGCCTCCTCCCCAACCAGCAGGGCAGTGATTCCGAGGTGGGGGGGGAGTTTGCACAGAAGGCCCTGCGTACCTCCATACCATTAGGAAGGGTGTGCAACCGTGCCCGCCACACTGAGACAGCCTGAATGAGCACCCCAGTCCACAGCAGTAACCCCGGGGAAAGGATACTCTCAGGAAGACCTGAACCCAACATCCAAAGTTTGGGGGGAGGCATCAGACTAGCTCTGGGGAGAGTGCATGCAAGACTGGCTGAATGCAGAATGGGAAGGGAGAAAAGCCATACCAATTGCCCCTCAGCCAGCAAGACCAGAAAAACCGATTTGGCCAGTTTGAAACCAACAAGAGGGTTTTTTCGTTGGCTTTTTTTAAAAAGAAATCTTTTTTTTTTAATGTTTATTATTGTTTTATCTTTCAATACCTTCTTCCTCTATCCTTCTTTCTTGTTTTAATCCTTCTTCCTTTCTTTCCAATTTTATCTCTTCTTCCTCCCTTCTTCTGCCTTTTTCTTTTTGAATACCTACAAGTGAGATAAAAACAAAAACAAAAAAACCCTGGAACTGAGAAACAACCAGAGTTGGACCCAAAGACGGGGCATCCCAAGAGTTGAGACAGTGAGATAAAATTCACTTTGCTATTACAGAGAAACTACAAGTTACTGCATATTTGTATTATTATTTTTTTCATTATTCCTACATCTTTTATTTTAACAGGATTTTTGTACTCCTCTTCTTTCTGTATAGTCTTCATTGCTTGGCTGGTTATATCGTATCATTTCCCAGATTTCCACTGTTCTCTCTGACATAGTGTATTGCTAATTTACTGTCCTTCAAGTCACTTGTGTTCCCTTAGCACACTATTCAAGGTCCTATACTCCCTATTCTTGTTTTCCAGATCACACACATTCTGTCATATCATTCTCATTCTAACATTATTGCAAATAATAGCTGTTCCATACAATTGTAAATACTTCACAACACTCCTCCCGGATCTTAGCCCACTTCACAGTTTCCTGAACTCTATTACTGTAGTGGTTAACTCTATTCTCTCACACACTTCACATATTTACTACTCTTTACTCTCACCCTACCTCAGAATCTGACCTCCCACAACCTCACTGCTTTCTAGAGCCAACTCACAATCCTTCCCTCTCTAACAAGAGTCTTATCTTCTTTCCATCCTTTCTAAATAGTGGCTAGTGGGGTGGAAGATCACAATTAACACTATAAATAGTCAAAGGATCTCCTATCTCTTCTCTACTGGCTGCTACTGTAAATATCATAGAATACTCTCTTCCTGTCCTACACCATTTTGCCTTCCCCCTCCAACTGATCACAAAAAAGAGTAGGTGGAAGCTGTGAACACCAGGATACCCTAAGGAGTCTGCGCCACTGAATCTCACAGGTATTCTACCACAGAAGTTCACACCATAAACCCAGGGAGCCAGAACAGGTCAATTTCAGCAGCTGAGGCTAACAAGAAGAGTCTCACGAACAATGGGAAGACAAAGAAACAATCCCCAAATGAAGGGAAAGGAGGAAGCCTCAGAAAGAATGCTAAATGAAATAGAGGCAACTCAACTATCAGATTCTGAGTTCAAAGCAATGGTTATCAGGAAGTTCAACAAGCTCATAATGAATTACCAGAAACTATGGGATAACCACAATGAACTCCCTGCAAACTATATCAACATGAAAAAGGAAATAGAAACTATCAACA
>CM052543.1:85713436-85742197 GCA_028533065.1 Trachops cirrhosus | reverse complement strand
TCATACCAGCACAATTTACAATAGCTAAGTGCTGGAAACAACGTAGGTGCCCATCAGTAAATGAATGGATCAAAAACCTATGGTACATTTACACAGTGGAATACTACGCAGCCGAAAGAAAGAAGGAGCTCCTACCCTTTGCAACAGCATGGATGGAGCTGGAAAGCATTATGCTAAGTGAAATAAGCCAGGCAGTGAAAGACAAATACCATATGATCTCGCCTTTAACAGGAATCTAAACAACAAAACAAAGAAAGAACTAAAATATAACAAAAGACACTGAAATAGAGGCTGGGTTGTCAGGGCCCAGAGGGGAGAGGGGAGGGAATTTCAGGGGAGAAGGGAAGGGTTTACAGGAACAAATATAGAGGACACATGGACAAAACTAGGGGGGTTGAAAATGGGAGGATGGGTGGGTGGGCTGGAATGGGAATAAAGGATAGAAACTGTACTGAATAATCTAAATAAAAATATTAATTAAAAAAATAAAAAGTAAATAAAGGTAATGCAAAAAGAAAAAAACATAATATCCAATATACCCATTATATCATCTACAATGCAACACACAAAAGACGGAGCCAATATGAGCAGTTCTCAAGGCACAAAGCAATCAATAGGTCAAATGCTAAGATGACCCGGTTGTTGAAATAACCAGATAAAGGCTTTAAATCAGCAATTATAACCATAGCCCGTGATATAAAATTAAGCACTTTTGAAGAGTGGCAATGTTTTTATTATTGTTGGTCAAGTGCAGTTGTCTCCATTCCTCCCCACTACCTCCCACCTCAGCCAGTACCACCCTCCACCCCTGATCCCACCCCCACTTGGTTTTGTCCATGTGTCCTTTATACAAGTTCCTGAAAAGGCTCCCCCTTTGAAAGAGAAACTATAAAAACAATGAAATGGAAATTTTAGAAGGAAATAATATAATATCTATAAGGACTCAGTAGCAGAATTGATATGACAGGAGACATATCAACAGAAATTATTCAATCCAAAGAACACAGAGAAACAAAGATTTTAAAAACAAGCAAGGTCCTTCCTCTTTCAGCTGATCCCTTCAAAGCCTAACTCAGTCATAATCTCCCTGGGAAGATTTCACCAGGCAGTTTCAGAAAAAGCAAAGGTATATCCTCACAAAGAATATTATGTAGCCATTCATATATGATATGTACAGAAAGGCAAATATTGATTATTGGTTACAGAGGCTGGGAGTGCAAACAGATCAACTGCAAGTGGGTCTGAGGACCTTTCTGGGGTGATGGAAATTGCAAACACTGGGTTGTGTTGGCAGACGGCTCAGCCAGTTTTACTACACATCTCTAAATTGAAATACGTGACTTTTATGGTGTCAAAATTCTATTTCTATAATTCCAGTTTTTATGGCAGCCATTTATGGTTTGCTCCATGTGGATGCACATGGTATTTCGCGCACCATGGGCGACAGGAGCCAGTGAGTACGGAAGCTTCAGTAAAGTAACAAACAGAAACAGACTCACAGAGACAGAGGACAGACTGACAGCTGTCAGAGGGGAGGGGGCCGGGAGCTGGGTGAGGAGAGTGAAGGGGTGAGGAAAATAATTCCTCATAGACAGACAGCAGTATGGTGATTACCAGAGGGAAAAGGGGTGGGGGAGGTAGGAGAGGGGATGGGGGGGAAATGGTGACGGAAGGAGACTTGACTTGGGGTGGTGAACACACAAAACAATATACAGATGATGTGTTATAGAATTGTACACCTGAAACTTATTTTATTAACCAGTGTCACCTCAATAAATTCAATTAAAAAGTAAACTAACTAAAGAAAGAAAGCAAGAAAGCAAAAAAAGATAAACCAAACACACCTTTTTCTTCAAACTGCTACATTATAGAAACTGGGAGTTTTTCTTCCTAGATTTTTTTACCTTTCTTGACCATTAATTTATTCATTCTTGGGTTTCTCAAAAAAAATTAGTCTTTCTCCCCAGACTGCCCAGCAGCATCATTCTCCAGCTCCTCCTCTTTGCAGACCATCAGACTCCCCTCTCCTCCACAACACAAAGCTGACAGCAGGTATTTTCACACGTATTTCAATGTCATTTGTTTGCAGTGCTAAAGCTATATCATAAATAAACTATTAAATGCATATTTTACGAGGTCATTGATAAGATTCCACTTAAGCAAGTCTCTAATTGATGAGGCAATTTACTATAGAAAACTTAAAAAACTTCAGATGGTCTGAGCACCATTTGCTCTTGGGTCATTATTCAAGTTCAGTGCAGTTCGGATATAAGTGGGCTCGCTTCCATGGCGCCCTGATGTCCTGGGTTCTCGTGTAGAGTCTCTCGTTAGACCTGTTTGGACATGCTTTCCAGGTTCATTAAAACAAGTGGGAGTATGGTTGATTTCCTGGGAGATGAAAACTGAGAGCCAGGTCCTCAGAAGTGAAGAAATAACTAAGGGGTTAGAGTCTCTTGAAGGAATTGTTGGATATTATCAAATCTTCAGCCTATGTAGCCTATGCAGGGACAAAAATGCCAGATGAACCTACCCTTTGGTCTATGATGTTCCCATTTAGCTGGCATTTGCTTGGGTACCTCCCTTCTCAAGGAATTTCTTTTTTACTAATGTAGCCAGTAGGTCAGCATTACTGGTTTATAGTGAATGTTATCTGCTTGTTCCTGGGTGTCACCCAGAGGAGGAACCTAAGCACACCTTCCCATGGGAGATTCAGAATGGCCTGAAGTCTGAAATGGCCTCGAAGGGAGGAGCCTGGCCCAGAACACAGGAGAACCAGGGCTGAGTGCTTCCCAGCTGGCTGTGTGCCTTTGGGCAACCTTGTAACCTTCCTGACCTTCGTTCAGTTTCTGCATGTGCAAAGTGAGGGAATGGCCTAAATGATCTTCAACCTCCTCTAGTTCCACACTTTTGTCCAGGAGAGTCTAGGCCTTGTAGGAGACCATTCTGCATGGTGTGGGCCCAGCTCCCACTCAGAGATGCACAGGACCCACGCCCACAGATAGGTTCTTCCAGTGGGGAATCAGGGCTGCAATATGCCTAGGCTGCTTTGAGTCTTGCTCTTGCTGAAAAACTCCCTCACCCTGATTTGAGACAGCAAACATTTACTGCAAAGTAACTTCCTAAAATCCATGCTAAACCTTCCAAGGATGAGTGTAACCGGTTCAACCACTTTTGCCTTTTCGTTTTCAAATATCCCTCTTCTGTGATGTGATTAACAGCATTGGCTCCTTTGTTTTCTGTAAAAGGTAACCACCTAAAGCCAACCTGTGCATAGTAAATGAGGACCATCATGTAATGTGCTGAGAAACCCAATAAAGGCCAGTCATGGCAGGGGCCAAGGCTTTTGCTCCCCTTGAGAGAAAAGCCATGCTGTCCCTTTTCCTCCACTGGACTCGGTAGTCCGTGCGAATGTCTCATTTCATCCATAATGATGCGGACACTGCGGGCCAGTGTCTGCATCGAAGCTTCATTAGGCCTTTCTGCACTGCAGAAGAAACTGTCAGGTGACCTGTAAACAGGGACAAGAACATGAGAATGAATCCTCGTTTGTGGTTTTTACAATTTGAGGGAAATGTACCAGCCAGAACGATGAACGTGAATAGCAGTCTCCTGTCCTGAGACTCCAAAGAGATGCCACACCAGTTTCCTATAGTCAGGTAAGAGCCACATAAAGTTTTCCAGCAGATCCATGATAGAATTATTGATAGGATTTATAATTGCGAGAGTCTGGAACATGACAAATTAAATCAATTGTTACTTAAAACCTTTACATAAAGGTAAACTTCCATAAAGGTTACCTTTACACAGGGTTAACCTCCATGGCTACCTGCCCCATACCAGCACTCGCAGCAAGCACCAGTCACCAGGGCGGTGTGGCTGGCCACCGAGGTGCCACCTGGCCTCTCCGCCTCCGGACAGATAACAACATGTCATTTCAGAAAGATGTCACATCGATTCCAGAAAGGCCTTTTCCCCCTTTATAGTTAGTCAACATGACAGGCAAGCCATTTATTAGAACCTATGCCTAGATACCTCTCAAAATACTAAATGAGTATAATCACATAATTTATTTACCTAGCTCCGTTTTCTCTCTAGTATCCAAATATTGACTTGATTCTCTCAATATCCTAGCCTGACACTAACTTATGAGATTGCTTTCTACACTGTCGTAGGTACAAATCTCTGTGAAGTTGCCCGAAATCATCAGAGAGCTCTCTTTTTCCCTGTAGTTGTCACTTCCCAATTCGTCTGATACAGGACAACCACCCCCTCTGCAAAGACCCCCCCGATGGACAACAAGAATGAATGGTAGCTCTGCAGATTGCTTCCTGTTCATTTTTACACAATGAACATGCCACCTAAAAAATGCCTTCTACGTGGTTAAAAAGTATCTTTCTTCGAATCATTCATTTTCCTGTGAGTTCACCTGAAAGGGCTTTGCATACATAACTCACATTTACTCTGCTTTTATTTACAACTGTTATTACTATTGGCAACAATTCGTTTCTCGTTCTCACAGCATGTAACTTTACGGAAGGAACCATTCACTGTGCACTCAGTGACTCGTCCTGGCTACAGTCAATTCAGCTACAGCAGACATAGAGGAGCCACGGCAAACAGACCTGTGGGGACAGCGCTAACACGAGCACTCGTTCCACACAGTAGGGCCCTGGTTTCCAGGACGGAAGGATATCAACCGGGGCTGTTAGACAAGCAATCCCTGCAGCCACGATGTTGGCAGCACCTTTCCTGGAGGGTATCTCTCAGTTTTCGAATCTTGCCCAAGATGACCCTAGACACACTGGTACAGCCCACCCAGGGACCATCCCAGCCCTGATGCTTTCCTCCCACACCTCACCCACCACACAAGCCAACTACACGTGTGTCACTGAGTGTTAAAAAGAAATCCTTAGAGGACAAGAGTCAGAGGGGATGTGGAGTGAGGACAGAAATGCTAGCACCAGGTCCATAAGCCCGCACGTAACAACCCTATGAAGCAGATACTATTACTACTCTTACTTTGTAGGTAAAAATACTAAAGTTTAAGAGAATGTAACTGACCAAGACCACACAGGGATTAGGTGGCAGACCTGAGGCTGGACCTTGCCCTGGCTTATATCAGAGTCCAGGCTTTTAATCATGACATCTTACTTCTGTTTAGTTTTATTTTGCAGTTAAAAGATGTATTGTTTTAAAACAAATAAAGCCATAGTAAAATCAAATGGCATTTCCTTCCTGTTGAAAGAAGTCCTAGGACTCTAACAGGGTTGGTGCTCACTCTTAGTAATCAGTGTGGTGGGGGTGGGAGAGAGAGAGGGAAACCCACACAGGGATGGCAGAGACTCTGGACGGGAGGGAGGAAGGAAACACAGACCCATCCAAGGTACTCACCTCTGCTAGTGCCCTGCTCACATAATTCTCCTTCCTGGCAGCTTCCTGGAGCTCCATAGCCTGCTGGACATACATTTTCCCAGCTAAGATTTCATTTTCCAGCAGTGACAGCTCTTTCAATGAAATGGGCCAGTTCAACCGTTCCAGTGCCTCATTTAAAGCTGCCTTGTTTTCCAAGTACCGCATTGGTTTGTTTGCATCTAGCCTAAAAAAGAAAAGAAGAAGAAACAAAAGAACAAAGAAAGTGACCATAATAGAAAAAAATGTAGAAAGATAGTTTTTCGGTCAGCCCTGCCTTGAGAAGCATCAGCGAAAGCAGGTGTCAGATGCCAGTTAACAGAATCACAGCCACGCTCTCTGGCCCATCAGGACTTTGGCTCAAGTTAAAAATGACCACCTCTGTAAATTATGGTAGACACTTTTCCCCATTACCTAATTTGATCATCTGATTTTAAAGAAGTTTGATACACACGTCTTTTTAAAAAAAAAAAAACAATTTCTTTTTGGCATATTTATAGCCCATTTCTTTCTCTCCAGGTCTAACATTTGACAGAACATAAAATGTGCCTCAAAGAGATTCCACACAGCTATCCTTTAGTAGTGATTCTGGAAAACAGAGGAAAGCAAAACTAAACTAAACCTAAATATTTGCCTCAGTGGTGTAATTCTTCCATCAACTCATTTGAGCTATTTCGATCTCCTCTTCTCCTTCAAAGCCTAGATAGGCCTAAGCTTTCTGGCTTCGTTGTTTGGGTACATGAAGGACAGGAGCTGAACTTCTATGAGCTGAGGAATAGGCTGAGAGACTGCAGGGGAAGCCAGTGTGGTGTGATGGCCCAGGTCCTGGATTCGTTTCTCAGTCTCAGCTGCTATGGAGTCAGATGCTCGGAGAGGAGGGAAGGGGGTGGAGTAGGAAGAGAGAGCTCATTTCATAACCACCGTTCTCTTAGTGCTGAAAGTGTTGCTTCTGTTAGCTATAGGGTGTTGGAGGAATACAGTGTAAACCCAGCACAACATGGCACTCAACCCACAAACAAACTTGTCTCCAGGCAACAGCAAAAATTCTTAATAAAAATCTAAATCGGAGTGATGTCAGCATGATGGTAGAATAAGAAACCCAGGCCTTCGTTTCCCCACAGAGATACCAACTTAACAAGAATATAGGGACCAAATAGCCTTTGTGAGAATTCCAGAAACCACTTAAGATCTTGAAGCACTCCACAAACCAGAGAAGAGTGGGCACTGAAGTGGGTAGGAAAGTTTATTGCATTTTGCCTGGCGTAGCTGATACAGGGTGCAGCCAAGAGGGGGACCCTAAATAGGGATTTGGAATGGGGTCCAGAACTCAAGGTGTCCAGGAAATATTAGGATGTCCTCACCACCACCCCCAAAGGTGTCTGCTGGGGGAAGGGACAAATGGAGCAGGGCCACTAAGAGCTGTTTTGCATAGCTACAGCTTTGCAGCTAACCTCTGGTGTGGTCATTTAACATATCTATAACCTTTAACTGTTTGCATAGATATGTTAAATAGCTGTGGTCACGGGGGGGGGGGGGGGGGGGGGATGGAAGTAACTTCCCTACCAAGATGTAACTGGGGGGCAGGTCCCCAGAGTTACAGCGCCTGCATGAGAGCTTGGAGAAGATTGGCTCCATGACATGGGGCTACGCCTGCCCAGACTCACGATGGCAGCCCAGTGAAGCTGGAAGGATATGAGGGTGCTGGCAAGTGTAGCCGATTGTGGGAGGAGTCGGAAATGCGGCTGCAGAGGAAGATTGGCGTGAGGATTTAAACCGAGGCACGGCAGCCATTGGAAAGAGAACCATGTGGCTTTGTCAGAGTGGGGACTCCCACCGTCACTGTGCAGAGAGGACCACTCGGCTGTGGCACTGCAGAGAACCATGCAGCTGTGGCAATAGAAGGGAGAACCATGCAGCTTTGCCAGAGTGGGGACCCCCGCAGCTTTAGAACGGGGAACCACCACCCGGCTTTAGCAGAGATCCCGGTGACACAGCTGATGGTGCCGGGAACCGAGGGAGGCCTACCAGTTGAGACAGATTGCTAGGAAGAACTGGGGGCTGCCTGGGCCACAGACTTCTATTTCTTTTCCTGAGATATGGTTCCCCAGACTGGGCAAAGGGGGAAGGAAGGACTGTGTGTGTTTGTGGGCGTTCTAAGGGACTTTGGGATTTTGATGAAGACATTAGGTCACTACTTTACGTCTGTACAGCATTAAATAAACATTTCCTTTCCTTTTCACAAATCTCTGGCATTGAGAAATGTCTTTCCTATAAAGCAGCAGACATAATGAACCTGGGGGGTTCCTTTCGGCAATAGTATATCGCCCTTTGCGCCCCCCTCCCCATGTTCTGTAACATAGCTACTCCCTACCCCAGCACAATGCTGCTCAATTGAGAAAAACTCCTAAATCCCAACTTTTCCCTTGAGAGGGCAAGAGAAAAGAGAGTATGCAGCCAACATTCTGGCTTTTGAGGGTTTGCTACAGACACTGGTTTCTGTCTCATCTGATTCAGAGCGCTAATGGAAAGGGTTACACATTGCATACCAGGTTAGGGGCCACTGAGAACAAAGCCCAGTTCCAGGGCTTGTTATACCATCAGAGATACTGCAGTACCAAAAATGAACACCAGGGAGAGTAAGAGATTACGGGCTCCTGAAAGGAAATGGGCAAACCCATTTGGAAATAGGCACAGGCCTACAGGAGACAAAGCCTCAGAAAAGAGTTGAAAGGTTCCCAGCATCTCTAGCCTGCATGATTGGTCAAGGTCTTTCTCTGTAAGAAAACAATATATAATGACTGGGAGAGGTGTCTTTTTTTCAAATGCTCAACTAAACTCAACTAAAGATGCTAAGGCATACAAAAAAACGGAAAGATGGCCAAAGAAACAGTGAAAGTTCAGAATAAAAATGACCAGCATTATCTCAGTGCCAACACCAGACAAAGATACTAAAGAAAAGGAAGCTATTAGACCATTCTCTTTTATGAAAAAAGGGGTAAACAGCCTGAACATAATAGTAACAAACTATGTCCAACAGAACATTAAAAGGATTATACACCACGACCAAGTAGGATTTAGCTCAGGCATGCAAGGCGGTTCAACTGGAGAAAATTGAGTTAACAGACCACAACACATCAGCAGAACAAAGGAGAGAAAACCCCACATGATCATTTCAATAGAAGCAGAAAAAGCATTTGATAAAAGCCAACAACCTTTCATGATAAAAACAGCAAACTATAATAGAAGGGCACTTAACATGTGATACCCTTAATATGATAAAGGGTATTTATGAAAAACCTACGACCAACATCCTGCTCAGTGGTGACAGGCTGATCAGCCACAAGACAAGGCGTCCCTTCACCACTGCTCTGCAACACTGCACCGCAAGTCCTATCCAGCCCAATTTGGCAAGGCAAGGGAACAAAGGGCATCCATTGGAAAGGGGAAGTAAAACTATCTCCATTTGCAGATAGAAATAACCTCACTCCATACATACAAATTCACTCAGAATTGATCAGTGACCTAAATGTAAGAGCTAAAACCGGAAAAGTATTAGAAGAGATTTACAGGGTAAACCTTTGTGACCTGAATTTGGCAATGGAGTGATTTCTTAGATGTGACATCAAAAGTATGAGCCACAAAAGAAAAAGTAGATAAACTAACTCCATAAAAATTAAAAACTGGGCATAAAAGGGAAATTATCAAGAATGTGAAAAGACAATGTATAGAATGGGAGAAAATATTGACAAATTGTATACCTGATAAAGGTTGAACAGCCAGAACTTTTACAACTCAACAACAAAAGGACAAACAGCTCAATTTAAAAATGAGTGAAGAACTTGAACAGCTTTTTCTCTGAATACACACACATGGCCCAGAAGCACATGAAAGTTGTTCAACATTATCGATCACTAAGGAAATGCAAATGAAAACCGCAATGAGACATCACTTCACACCATTAGGATGGCTCTAGTTTAAAAAAGGGAAGTGAGTGTTGGCAAGGACTGTGGAATAACATTGCAGGAGGAAACGTACAATAGTGCTGTTGCTGTGACCAACAATTGGGTGGTTCCCCAAAAAGTTAAACATAGAATCAACCGGTGACCCAGCAAAACCACTCACTCTGATGTGTACTCAAGGGAAATGAAAACATGTCCATACGGAAACTGCCATGTGAATGCATATGGCAGCACTGTTCATAATAGTCGCAAAGTGGAAACAAGGTGAATACCCATCAGTGGGTAACCAAACGGATAGACATACACAATGGATCATTATTCAGACATAAAGAAGGAAAAAAGTACTACCTATGCTACAACTTGTATGAACCTTGAAAACATTGTTTTTATATGAACTAAGTAAAAGAAACCAGACACAAAAAGCCACTGATGTATGGTTCCTTTCATAGGATAAAGCCAGAATGGGCAAGTTTACAGGGAAGAAAGACTAGTGGTTACCAGAGGTGGGGCGGGGGAGGATTGCTTCATGGGTACAAGGTGCTTTTCTGAGGCGATAAAACAGTCTCGAAACTAGAGAGAGGTGGTGCTTTGCACAACATTTTGAATCATTTAAATATTATTGAATTGTTCTTTTAAAAAAATTAGTTGTAGGTTATATGAATGTCACCAAAATTTTTTAAAATATAAGGGACTGGCTTACTTTTCTTTTTCCTCTTGAGATAATGCTCGCCAAACAATTTTATTCAATCGCCTGTTTAAAAAAAATAAAAAAATAATTACTTGGCACCAATACTTCATTTCACAGCAAAAGGCTGACCCCAGGTCCTGAAGGGCACTGCAGGGCAGCCTAGGCCCGGTGGCCGTCAGCACTGGCCTGCGCCACTGCCATTGGCTCAGAGATTGGATAAGAATGCTCCGTCCCTCGGTGTGACTGCAGAAGCCTTGTGGCCATCATGCTGCAGAGTGACGGAGGGTCCCGTTCTCAGCAGCAAACAAGCTGGTCCTTACTTCTGCCTGAAGATGTTTCTGAACACCCACTATTTTTCTTCCAAAGTAAAAATATAAGTGTGTCCTTAACCTGCCTCTGTAGGCAGTCTTCTGCCTGGATTCTCCAAGCCAAAGAGGTTACTAGGGTCACACATAACAGGTCTGGGCCACACTTTGGAGATCAAGTAGCCTGTCCTCCTTGTTTTCCAAATGAAGACTCTGAGAAGTGCCTTGCTCACCCACCACAGCTGGTTGGCGATGCTGAGACCAAAACTCATCCCTGAACATGTTTGCAGAGATACTTGTCCACCCAAGAAAGCAGGCAGTTGGAGCAATGATGGTTTCTACAGGGTGGGCAGAGCTCCTTCTCTTGTTACTAATCAGTGATGCTTCTTTCAGAGGTTCCAGCCCAGTTCTGCACCACCACATCATTACCCAAATCAGGCTTCCTGGACAGCAGGGCCCAGAACGCTGGCTCCCAGGGTTGTTAGCTGCTGTTAAAAAAGCCTACTTCAATAACATGGGTTGGGAGAATACTGTCACTCTCCAGGAGGCATTCTTCTAGCCACCGGCCCCAGCATCAGTGCACAGGGCTCTGGGAACACACTTTGGGGGGTGTAATCCTGCCCTGATCTCCTGACATGAGCTTGGTGAGGTCATAGAAGGGGGTCTGAGAGGGTGGGGCACAGACTCTGAGCCAGACCACCTGGACCCAGAGCTCAGTCAGCTTCTCTTCTTCCCAGACTTTGGGCAAGAACTTTTCCTTGGAGTGGGAACAATGACAGTGTCCCCTTCCTAGTGTTACTGTGAGGACTCAATGGTCTAGTGTGTGTCTGTCTGACACACACAGATGCTCTATGCGTGACAGAGTCTAGAAGTAGGAAATATGCTGGCTCCATGCTCTGTCTTGCTTGAAGTTTTTGGTTCTTTGGGGCCTATTTGAAAATTGGGTTTCTTTAATCATGTGGTTCATGTAACGGTGATCAGGGCTTCAAAGACCTATAAAAGGATTCATAGGATGGATGCATTTGGGGTTTGTGTGTGTGTGCTTTTCTATTAAAAAATCTTTATTAAAAATCATCTTAAATCTCACCTTGACAGTGGAGGTAATGTGCCAGGGAGGCTGGAAGTGTGGATGGGGGCTTTAAGGCTACCCAGGTCTGAGTTCAGATCTCAAGGTCCCCACTTGCTGCTGTGTGATTTTGTTATGTGACTTTTTGAGACTCTATTTTCTTATTGATAAAACAAGGATCATACCACCCGCTTTGGTGCTCAGAGAATTAAGTGAGATGTATATACAGGGGTTGGCAAAAGTAGGCTTACAGTAGTTCATATGGAAAAAGGCTTGCGGGTTATAATTATTACAATAGCTTAATTAACTGAAAAGAATGTCACAATGGCACAGTGTGCTTACTTTAGCCCACCGCTGTATAAAGTGGCCAGGAATAACTCAATTTCATCGCCCCAGGTTCTAGGCGGGGCAAGCTTTGCGATGCTGAGAAACCATAAATGAATGTGTGTCCAGTCAGACTTAGACTTAGCATGTCTAATTTTAATTCAATCCTTTAGGAAAAATGTCTCCAAGAGCACATTTTCATAACCTCTGTTATTCCCCCATTTTCCATCTTCACTGAAATATTTTAGAGCACACAGGGCAGACAAAATGGGTGGGTGTGAACTGAGGGCAACCGAGAGTGTGGACCTCAGCTCCACCGGAGGGGCTGGGAGGAGACCCAGGGAAGCCCTAGCGTGTGGGCAGAGGGCAGTCCCCCTGAGCTGCCCGCGGGCACAGGATGGAGGGCCTCTCTAGGCTGCTCCAGTCCCTTGACTCAGGGATGTTGCTGCCCACAGTTTTCCTCTTTATTTTAGAAGAGTGAAATTTGCTTGAGGGGTAGCATTCACTAGCTTTCTATGTCTCTGCTTCACAAACTACTTGTACCAAGAATTGGCTCATTTGCTAAGCAACTTGTCACTAATGACACTCAGAAGTCTAGGCAGCAGCCAAATATTTTGGAGTTTGTAAGTAGAGGTTACTAAGTATGGTCCCAGAGCCAGCTTAGAACTGGTGCTTCTTTTGTGGATCTGGGGGCTACAGCCTTGACCTTAGACTCACAAAAAAATAAGCTGCAGAAAAATCACACCAAATCCAGCCAGCCCTGGCAACCTTGACTCAAAGCTTATACTCAGATGCACAAAGCCAAAATTGCAGCCTCCATTCTTAAAATATTGAAACAAAAGTACTCTCACATATAAGCACTGAGCATGACCAAAATAGCTAGTTTATGTAACCATATTGGCTAAAGGGCTGTGAGCGTGTCCTTTCTGCCTGGTCATCACCAACCACACAAGTTATATCTGGCTTACTTGTGGTGGAAAACACCTGTGAAATCTTATAATAGGGGTGGGGTGGGTGTAAAGCAAGTTTCATTACTTTTCATTCTGTATATGTCGTTTTTTATATGCATGTCTCTAGGAAGGTGGAACAAGATAAGTATTGACACATCAACAAAATTCTTAAATATTATGGAACACAAACAATCAGGAAGTTTTGTGCTGTGTAATAGTAATGTTAACTTACAATTTACTATTGCTGTTATTTTTATTATTAAACAATATTAAGTAAGTAGTTCATTTAATATAAACATCAAATTACTAATACTAAATTAATGTTAATTCAATCAATATTAATAATTGATTTAGTCATGTTAGATTTAATATTATTATTCATACTAACAATATAGTACAGTATTTCTCTAAGAGAATTAAAAGGCTTTTCCAGAGTCACTCATTGGAAAGAAGAAGTGGGCAAATAGCTTACTATGTATTTTGGTTTTTCTGTTAAGGAATGAGGGCTCTCCCACCTGGGAGAGAGGAGTCCCCGTCTTCTGGAAACCCTGGGGGAGAGCTGTGTGACAATGAAACTCTACCGTTTTATAGTTCTTTTAATATCAGCAGATTCAGGGAATTAAAAGGAGGGGAAGTAATTAACATTAATTGGTCTTATATATAATTTACATAACCCTCCCACCACCCTGTGAGATTGATGTTGAAAATAAGGAATCTGAAGCTCACAATTGTCATATGATTTGACAAGTGGCTGTCAGAGCCGAGAGTCAAACCCAGAATTGTCTGGCCTCTGTGGCACGGCCCAAGCCCTGCACCAGGCTTTCACAGACTAGGTGATCAGAGAAGTCAAATATTTGAATGAGCCCAGCAAATTAAATTATAATATGAGTAATATTATTATATTACATTCTGAATAATTGAACTTGAAAAATTTTAATGACTAAAATTGAACTAGATTAAATTCAAATTAAATTCCAGTAGTCAAATATATATATAATGACACCTGTTAGGAAGAGGAGACAGAGGGGAAAGCCAGGCTGCCCCAGCCCTGCCTTTGGGAGCCCACATGCCTGCCCAGAGCTGAGAGTGCTGTGAGTGCCCGAGGACCACACACAGGGCGGGTGGTGAAGTGTCGCTGGGCAATGGCCTTACTGAGGAGGGCTGTTAGTGTGGAGATCAGAGGAGATGCAGGAGGCCAGCTGGGGGACAGGATGGGGAACAGCAGAGCTTAAAGGCAAAGAAAGGCCTGCCTGGAGTAGAGGGAGAGGCAGAGAGAAAAGGGGTAGAGCCAGGTGAGGCCCTAACAGTAGAGCAAAGTGGCAGGCCCATAGCGAGAGGGAAGCCTTGGTATAGTTCATCCTGCCTGCAAGAGAAACAAAGGACAGACAAAGACTCAAAAATCCTGAGACTGGGAGGCCTGTGCTGGATGTGGTGGGGAAGGCAGCTTCTGACTTGCCTGTGCTTCTGATTGGCCTGTTTCTTTTGAACACACACTAGACACTGCACAATGGCAATTGACAATATATGCTGGCCTGGGACATAGTGTTAATTTTCGTGAACTTGATTTCATTTTTCCCACCTCTGTGGTAGTAAATGAAAACCCAATCGCACAGTTTCTAGAACCAAAAATAGGCTTGCCTGGAGAAGCCAGACACACTCCAAGTTTAATGAAGTGCTGTGCACCAAAGATTAATTAAGTGTTGGGGTGGAGATGGGAGGTGATTAGAGAGCTAGGGCAGGGTGAGACTGAGTCAGCGGCCTTTTTGAAAAAAGACCCCTATCTCAGCACTAACAGGGACCATTTCAAAGTATAATTTTCACTGTAGTCAAGTTGATCGTCTTCTTGGTCTTGAAATAAAAACGGTTTGCAGCCCTGGCTGGTGTGGCTCAATTGGTTGGAGCATCGTCCCATGCGCCAAAAGGTTGTGGGTTTGACTCCTGGTGAGGGCAAATGCCTGGGTTGTGAGTTCAATCCCCGGTCAGGTTGAGTAAGAGAGACAACCAATCGTGTTTCTCTCCCTCTCTGCTTCCCTTCCCTTCTAAAATCAATAAGCATGTCCTGCCATGAGGATTTAAAAAAACGGTTTATCTAATAGCACACACTTACTTATCTCCATTATCTCACTATTGTGGGATTTTATTAGTCATTATACAGAATGTTAGGTGTCAAAATGACCAAATTCACTCTGCTAAAGGGAAAGGTTTAAAGATCTTGTGTTAATGCGAGATTTCTACAGGCTCAGAGAAGGGAAGACAGTTTAAAACTATGTTGGACACACTCAGGTGAGGTACTTAACGCATGCCTGACACACTGGAGTTTGCTGCTGCTGCATTCGACATCCCTCGTAGATGAATTTTAGACAGCTGCTCCAGACGAAAAAATCTAAGCTAACACAAGAGAAAACAGACGAAAACAAATCCCACAGCCATGAGGGAGCAGCAGAGTAATACTTACTTTTCATAGGACTTAATGGCCTGTTCCACATTTTGCTTGTAGATATTGAGCTTGACTCCTTGGGGGTTAATTAATGTCATCCTGTTTGTGTCATTGCACACGTGGGCCAGAGGGAACACCTATACATCAATGCCACAGGAAAGTGTCATGCGATAGGCTAGTGGTGCTTTCAAAAGTGGATCTACATGGCTACGCAGTATGTTTCTCTGATTATGAGATCAATATAATTGTAGAAAATTATAAAATCACTAAAAATATAAGAATTAGTGATATCATTGCTAACCTTTTTCTTCCCAAAACTACATATTTAAAAAACAACCAGCACCACAAAAAAAGAAAAACAAACTGTTTGGGGAAACTCTCTGTGGTCAGAAGTGAGCGTTAGCTTCAGGAACCTCTGTCAAACTGATGGGAGCATGCAGTAAGGAACAGCGTCCCACTGTTGCTACTTGCGAATGACCACCTGGGCTAAACATCTTTTTATATATTTAGTTTACATTTAATTTTCTCTTGAGAATATCTGATGACAGTTAACACCTTTTGACCATTTTCCTTATCAGTTGTGAGAGGTTCCTATACATGTCAAATCGAGAAGGCTCAGTGGTCAACGGAACCACATTCTATAAAAACAGCAGAGCACCGGGCTTGTTTCTGAGCTCCTTCTGTCTGCAGCTGGCTTACTTCTGGGACTTGGGAGGCCTCTCGTTCTATGCCATCTTAATTGTACCTGTAATATTGTGCATTCATCTGTTTGTCTGATACCTATCCCTCCCTCACACAATATAAACTCCACCTAAGCAGGGATGTTGCTTTATTATTCACTTACCGTGTTCCTATCACCTAGAACAGTTCCTGGCACATAGCTGGCCCTCAATAAATATTTATTGACACATAAATAAATATATGTTCATGAAGAGGCATAATCCATATCTTAATGTTAAAACAAAAAAGAAAAATCTAACTAACTATATCATTTCAAAATTGTAACTGATTCCAACCACAAGGAGCATATAGGTATCTTGGAAATGTGGGTAACTGTTTTTAAAAAGTAAATTTTTACTCTCAGTCAATCAAGATGATATAGTTCGTGGTTTTATGTTCCCCTTTGCCTCCAAAATCATACAAAAATCGTACTGTTGTTGTCATTGTTTAAAAAATATATAGAAAAGAAAGAAGAAAAACATGCATGTCTGATAAATAGATTTCTGGAGACAAAAAGTTGAGCAGAACTATGAACAGATGAGCAGGGCTGAAGCCGTGGGCTTGTTGGCTCTGTCTGAAGGTGGTCGGGGCCGCGGGAGCTCAGCTCCGGGAAGCACAGGGTCCCGAGTGCTCTGCACCCACGGCGAGGGCCTGAGAGGCTCTGCCTGAAGCCAGCACTGGCACGAGGGTTTCCCACCCCTGAAGGAAGGCCCAGCCTAGTGAGAGAGGACCCTGAATCTATGATGCACCGTCTGCATCTGTAATATTCCAGTATTACCATGGAACAAGAACTCTAAAAGGAGGCTCAAGGGGATGGATTTGGGCAAGTGCAAAACAGAAAAAAAAAAACAGATTAAAAAAAATCTTGTTAAAATGAGCCAGCATACTAAAATTCCAAAAGACACACACACACAAGCCAAAAATGATAGCTGAGCAAATTCACAACCAGAATGCCAATTCACAAGAAGAAAAACTGATGAGCCATCTAACAATGACTTTATACGAAGTATGGTTAGATTGTTCAAACATATAATAGTCATGTAAAAGTCCAAAAAACATACAGAAGCTCCATAAGAAGCAACGAATGGGAAAAACTACAATACTTTAAATAAAAACATAAAATCTTTCTTGGAAAAGCAGGCAGTGAAAATGAAAACTACATACATTCGTCTTGTAATTGAAACATCAAGACTGAAACTAACAAGAAGACAGGCAGATTCAAAAAACTGAAGAGAAAATCATAAAGAGGCTTTATAGCCAAAACTTACTCCTTGTCAGACACATGAATTCAGCATGTGGCTTCTAACAATCTCTGTTAAAGGCAACTGCCAGAATGGTGGGTTCACTGGACTTTGAAAACTGAATGAGGCTTGTAGAAATGAAAAAAAAAATATCTTTCCAAAACAGAGCTGCAGTTAGCATACATGTTGAGAGGGCAGGCTGGGGTGGGGGGTGGGTGGTGGACAGCAATCTGAAGAAAAGACTCTTACTTACATTTTTATCACCTCTGGGAAAAAAAAAAACCTCTTTAGAAGTCTATAAATAGCCCTCCAGGATTGCCAACTTACATAGCTTAATTACAAACCAACACCACAAAATGTGTAGCAGCGTTATGACGTTTCACCACGACTGGTTGACTCCTCACTTAACATACTAAAAGAGAACCCATCATTTAACGAGCTACTTCCCTCTTTTGTGGATTTGGATCTCATGCCTTGCATGGCCATAATGTAGTTCAGTGTGGTTGCAGTTCAAAATTGTTCAAAATTGGCTCGTGTGCATGCAGATTTAGGGAAAGACAAAGTCATACTCCACACCTTCAGTCTGTGGTCTTAGTTTTTACAACATGGTGGTCACGTGGAGGTCCCATGGGATATTCTCTTTATGACGTCAAATTTAGTGTGACTATGAGGTCATAAAGAGTGTTCTCACAGGGACTTGGGAGATCAGAATTACGGCCCAGATGATGTCAGGAAGCAAGTGGGGAGGAGAGTGCTGTTAGTGAAGAAACTGACAGCTCTGTTTGAGAGGAATCAAAACTGCCCAATCACATCTTCTTTGAAAGTGGTTTACTTATTACCTTTTATAATGCAAATTAAGCACAACAACTAATGAGATACATTCTAGACAAAATTTGATAACAAAAGAAAGCATCAAGGTATTACTTTACTTCTCTTGAGGTTAATCTAGAAAATGTACCAAATTGATATTAATAATCACACCTTGTATAAGAAGATTTTAACTAGAGGGAGAGAAAGAGGAAGAAGGAGAGGGGGAGACACTGACCATAAAGGTAGAAGAAATTTCCGGAATTCATGGAAGGCCAATCTGGGCTGATTCTGTTAGAATTTTTCCCACTGTTAGACCAGAAATACCCTAAAAGAACCACTATTCAAGTACTTAAAAATAGTTACATCAATAATGAAAATAGTGTTTATTCTTTCATCTCTGCCAAGCACTAGGTACTTTCTACATATTTTCTCATTCAAGCCTTGTATAAAATATATTCACATACGCAGTTCTTGTTATATGATTTGCCTCTCCACTAAACTCTGTAGTTCTTTATGCCTTTAAAAAAAAAAACACTAGCATCTAGCACATGTAAAAAGTAATCATTTGTGAACACATGAAAAACTAAAATTATATATAAATTAAAATAATGGCCAAGTCCCAAAGGTTTTGAAGTTCATTTATATTGCAAATGATACATATGGATTCCAGCAAATTTTAGTCCCTGGTAACTGAGGCATGAGATGAGTGTAAATTTGCTATTTTTAAAGAGGCATTTGCTAAGTACATGAATAATGTGGAAAAGACTTTAAGAAAGATATTAAGCTTACATAAGAAAACTGTTCTTAATAAAAAATTAAAATGAAATATCATTCCAGATTCTGTTTGGCAAAGTTTTCTTAATGTTACTATTCTACATGACAGCAAAGGTAAAGGGAAATAGGCATTCTTAAAATTCCAAGTGAGCTGCCTCAAAATGGGAGGGATGGTTAGTAACTCATATTATTGAATATTAGTGCAACCATTAAATCATTCAAAAGCAGTCACTACAAAGAAATATGTTCATTACATATGCTAAACGAATAAAGCAGAATACAGAACTGTGCACACAGCTATTAGTTGCTAAAGTAGTACAGGCAAAATTCTACCTGATAACAGTCTGTGTTTGTAAGCAATCCCACAATCCCCCTTTTGAAAATGAGACGATATTGTGAAACTGGTGTTTATATATTTATTGACTGAATAAATTCACCAACTACTTTTGCTTTTTCAGCAAAGTCAGTTCTTCCAATAAGTATGCAGAGCTTGTGGCCAGATTGGCCAGGAAGCGTCTGACTGGACATGTGTAGTGAGAATGCCGAGGCCGTGCGTGTACTGGGTGGATAACTCTGGGCAGATAGCACAGCTGTCCGGGCTGTCACACGCTAAAGCCTGAACACTTGCTACTGAGCCGAAATATCCCCAGGCTCCAAAGAACACAAGGAAGGCAGGGCCACCAAATTAACTGGCAAAGCAGTGTGTCAATAAAACCATCCACAAACCCATGGAAACGTTATTTATTACAGTGTAGATGACAGTATAGATAACATCTTACAGTTTTCAATGTAAACTTTTAAATATAAAAGATGGTTTTTTGCACTTAAATTTCAATTAAAATGGTGCAATAGACACACAAGTTGGTGTGATACAACGCTCATAACAGACTTGAGAGAACTGGGGGCACCAGGCAGCATGTCTGGTTTGACTTAATTTTGGCAAGACAAAAACAACAAGCCAAAGAGGACATACACCGCTGCTTCATCTGTGGCGGAATTATAAGTACTATTCCTTTTCCACTTAACTATATTTTCTAACTTTTTTACATGGTGAATATATATATACCTATTGCAATAACTGTGCTTTTGAATTTTCAATTAGAATAAGTTTTCTATCAACAGAAAAGTTACATTTAATGCTATGACATTTGAAAGCAGCAAAATGTCAGGTCTTTAACAGCACCCCTAATCTCTCTGCACCTAAGGTTTTTCTTCAGCTAAATGATGAGATGAATATCCACCTCACTAGGTTGCTCTAAGTTTTAAATGAAACACTTCGATGATATCAAATGTTCACTCAGAATCTAGTGTGAGGACTCCTTCAAACTACATTAGAGACCCGCCATGGCCTGTCAGGAGTAAATGAGCAAGGCCATCTGCTGTACCCAGACTCGGACAAACCAAGGAGCTTTGAGATGCTGTTAAGAACATGATGAAGATTTAGACTTTCCAATAATGTAGGCTAATGTTTCCAAATTATTTTGGTTTTATTTTCAAAGCAATTGGCAATGAAGAACTTCAAAGTCTAGAGTCAAGAAAAAACTAAAAGCAGCCATGGCTGGTGTGGCTCAGTGGATTGCGTGCTGGCCTGTGAGCCAAAGAGTCGCCAGTTTGATTCCCAGTCAGGGCACATGCTTGGGTTGTGGGCCAGGTCCCCAGTAGGGGGCAACTGAGAGGCAACCACATATTGATATTTCTCTCCCTCTCTTCCTCCCTCCCTCCCCCTCTTTCTAAAAGTAAATAAATAAAATATTTTTAAAAAAACCTAAAACCAGTTGCTAGGGCCACCTCTCTGTTCAATACTTCATTTTCAAGGTGACAGATTTGATGCTGCTCCAGGAAACACAAAAAATCAAAAGAGCATTGTATTTTAGAAGAAGGAAGAGCCCTTATGTATGTCATGAATGAAATGAAGAGTGTTGGTGATGAAGCCGCATACTGCTTTATCTTTTTTAATTATTATTTTTTAAATCCTCACCTGAGTATATATTTATTGATTTCAGAGAGAGAGGAAGGAAGAGAAAGATGGACAGACAGATAGACATCAATCAGATGCCTCCTGTATACACCTGGACCAGGATTGAACCTGCAACCTAGGTATGTGCCCTGACTGGGGATTGAACCGAACATACCATCTTTTTGTGTGTGTGTGTGTGGTGTATGAGATGATTCTCCAACCAACTCATCTACCCAGCCAGGGTGCCAAACACTGCTTTATAATTCTACCCAGATGGATGTGGCTATATACAGAACATAGGAGCAAGGGTCAATTAAAATTTTCAATGAAGTGGATTTAGATTCACGTGTTCTTTTCAGCTCTATTCTAGTTTTTGTCTACTTTCTCATAATATATTAGGTTCAAGTCTCAAAGAGCCTTGAACCCAGTAACTGGGACATATTTTTAGATGACTGTTTTCCTATTTTTCCCATCTATAGCTAAGGGTCTCTTAAAGTCAGATAAAAAATTAAGGACTAAAAGATGTAGGTGTGCTTCCAGGATGAAATTAGAATTTATTTTCAGTATATTTTCATCATAGTCATTATTCTTGTTCTTATCATCAATAATAAAGGATGGGCCCTGACCAGCATGGCTCAGTTGAGCATTGTCCTGCAAAGAGAAATGTTGCTTGTTCAATTACCAGTCAGGGCACATGCCTGGGTTGTGGCCCAGTCTCCAGCTGAGGTGCGTATGAGAGGCAACCAATCAATGTTTCTTTCCCTCTTTCTCTCCCACTTCTCCTCTCTCTAAAAATAAATAAATAAAATCTTTAAAAAAATAATAAAGGATGGTGAGCACACTGGACAGTGTGCGACCTACCAACAGGTTTGAGATGAGGATTTATAATGCCAGAAAGGGACCAAGCACAAGTCCCGTGGTAAAATGCACTTGAAAAAGGTTGGTCCTCTTTCTGTGGCACAGCTTTCTAGAGTCAGAAAACTAGAATGTTCTCCTGAAGACCAGGATCCTCACTACTTTTCTTCTCAATTTTTTCTTCTTAAATTTGACTGTTGTCCTTTTTCTGTCTCAGCTCCATGTGGTTTGGTCCTGTCCACTTTATAAATAGCCTTGGATCCATCCCCAGTGTTACCGTCTGGGCCAGAGCCACCATGGCTTTGACTCCTGACTGCCCCTCATCTTCCCAGCCTCAGACCCTTCCAACTCTTCTCCAGATAGCAGCCAAAGCCCAAACTTGATCTTTTCTCTCCTCTGTTGAAGACCCTTCAGTTCCCCTCAGGATGACATTCGAAGTCTTTAACTCAATCAAAACCCTTCCTTCCCCAGCTTTAACGCCTTCTTCCAGTCACGCTAAACTTTCTTTGGAATGACAAACCTTCTCTGACTCTTAGACTTCCCTACAAGCTCCCCCACTGCCTAGGACACTCCTGCTTACTTCCTCACCTTCATAACTCCTTCTTTTCCCCAGGTCTGGACTTGGACTAAACAAATGCTCACATCTGAACTCTCAGGACCACGTCTGAACAACTCACTGACGTGTGAAACTGTGTTAGGGAGCCCTGCTCCATCATCACTCTCTACTTTCCACGTGTCACATTTAACTAGAACTTATTTTAGTTGCCACTTCCTCAATGGTGTGTTGTATATGTTACCAATATTTTTTTCTGAGATCTGCCTTAATTTTATTATATGTTTTTATTCAAAATAACATTTTTATTTTTATTTATTCAATCTATAAATCTTTCCTTTATGGTTTCTTCCTTTGATTTTATTCTTTTGTTTTCCTACCCTATCATGTTTGATTTTTGGGAAATTTAGTTTTGATGTATCCTGGCCTGAGAGGCCTAGAAGGAGACGTGATAAACATAAGAAAATTCTACTTCCAGGGAGAGTTCACTAAATATACTTTATTCCAAATAAAACTCAAGAATATTAATAAAATTAACCCACAGACTATGAGAAGCTGTCACCAAACTTCTTAGAAGAAATAAATTACTGCTTGGTTTCTCTCTGTTACTTCTAGAAAAAAATATGTTCAAGTGATGAGTTGGTATCTGACTAATCAGGTTAGAGTTCACTGGAGGTATAAATAGAGTCTGCCAGTCACAAGATGACAGCCAGTGACAGGACCACTCACCTTAAGGCAGAGCCATCAGGAACCCAGCCTAACTGAGCACACATACAACCACCAGAGTCATCAGTCATGTCACACAGGATGTGTGTTAAAATCCATGGGTGTAATTTCTTAAATGTGACTAATACAAAAATTCGCCAAGTCATCCATTTCTTCCAAATATATCACATCTCAGCCATTGCAAGACCAATTTGATAAAGTTCTTTTTAAAACCTGCCTTTGATTTTTTCAACATTTTCTTATGGAAAATTTCAAATATGTAAAAAAGAAAGAAAGAACAATAGGATGATCCCCCTGCCCCACTCAATAGTCTTATTATCCAAATATAACAATGATCTACTCCTGGCCAATCTTGCTTTATCTACTCCTCCCTTCCCCTACTACTCCTACCATCCAGATTATTTTAAAGCAAATCCCAAACCTCTTCCATTCCTCTATAAATAATTCAGATGAGAAAAGGCCTTTTAAGGATATTGTTTTCAATTAGTTACTATAAAGCCTGATATGTTTCTATTAAAATGATTAATTGCCATTATATTTGAAGCACTGGCGTTTAGTCCTTATATTCTCATTTCTTTTGTGTTCCTCATCCCTGTGCAATCTGGCTGCTCCACAGGAGTTATTCTTGCTAAGGGCAGGAACTTCTTGTCACACAAGTCAATGGAAACTCTTCAGTTCTTATTTGGCTTCTTCCACATTTAATGCTGCCACTTCCTCTTACTGGAAGTTCTTTTTCTCCTTCAGGGACATGAATGTCTGTCACTTGTCACTCTCTTAGGGTTCTTTTGCTCTGGCTACCTCTCCATTCTAGTCCCTCCTTTCCTCCCTCCTTCCCTCTTTCTCTCCTTTTTCTTTGGAGACTTTCACAATAGCAAAGATGCCCCTGCACTCAGAAAGAGAAGGCAAGCAAAGGAAGGAAATAAGCTCTTGCAAGCTCTCCCTGTCCTTTGGTGTTGGACGATATTCACCTAGGACTCAGGACTCTGACCCACAGGCTTTTCAAACACTGCTGCAGCTCCGCTGCCACCCAGCAGCAGAGGACCATGAACTGCCATCCTGACAAACGCCAGTCCCTTTGTAGCTTAATAGCAATAATGCTTAAGAGCTGCTCTCTCTCCTTTTTATTGCCTTTACAAATAAATCTTTTTCAATGGGTGAAAAAGAAAAACATTTTTGTTACAAGTGTACAAGACACTGAAGTAGATGACTTTTCATTTAAGTGGGAAATGAAAACTACATCAAGCAGAAACATACAGAAAATCATTTTACCTCATCAAAGACCTTGGAAACAACATGCTTGTCCAGAACGGGAATGTAGGTGGGGCTGTGAGGGACAGCTGTCACTGACAAGGCATCCATGATGGTGAGTTTCCTGGCAACCAAGCCATGGGTCTTGAGCCAGTTTGCTGAAGACATACCTGAATAACTAGGAACATTGACTGTGACATTTAAAACTTACAACAAACAAAAACATAACAAAACTGTCCCAGTAAAATTAAAACACTCACTCTTGGTCATAAACTTGGCTTCCTCTTGGAGTCAATCTTTCTAATGATTTGTCATCTGGATACTCATTTGTCAGCGGGATGCTCATTTCTGTGGAAAGGGAAGTGGCAGTTGTATAATATCCTTATATGTTGCGTTTATGTCAAAATACAAGAGGATCACACATGTTTCTGAGCTCAGTTGTGACTGAGGGCTAAGAAAGAGCCACATTTCAGAGAACACTGGTCTATCAGAGAGGGTTCTCAGACAAGAGTCACCTGCAACGGACACTGCAGACCAATGCATAGGTAAATGTGGTGCTGTCATTGTTTTAACTATCTCATCTAATGGCCACTGAGATGTCTCTCCAGGGAAAATTGAGTCATACTCATTCTCTCATTCTCCAGAGAACACATTTTTAAAATGTTAAATAAGAATACCATTAACCACTGACTGTTCAATGTTGCCTTCATTAGACTCTCCCCGAATTATACAGGGGAGCTTTGATCGACATTTCAGTTTTTGATAGCTTGTTTTATGCTTCCTTAGCTGTATGTAGGAAAACCAAATTTCTATTAGGTTCTATTTAGTTTCAGGTTCAAATTTTCAAATTAGCACTTGGGGGTTTTAATGTATACCCTTATATTAACTTGGAGTTATAAATGCAAAGGAAAATTAGCTCAGTAAATGCCTAATTTATCATATACTAATCATCATATGATAAGCCCTGTAAGGACTGTGCATGGAACAGACTTCGGATATATGAAGGGTTTTTGAAACTGAGGAAAAGACATCAACTAAATCAGCACTGAAGAACAAGATATGATTAAGCTAGACAGTAACAATAGGTGTGAATTTGTCACTCACGTACTTCTTACTACCTAGGGGATTGTGTGTGTGTGTGTGTGTGCATAGCTGGGATTTATCATTTATCAACTATTTGAAATATAGGGAAAAGTACTACAGAATTAAACTTTTAGAAATCACTATTTTAAGAATAATGATTTTATCAACAGTAATAAAAACTGAGTGGAAACATCACATTTTCCTCACGCTTAGCCCCCAAAAGGCTGATAATATGGACCAGAGAGTGGCTCACTGGATGGTGTCACATGAATGAAGGGAAGAAAATAAACCAGCTGTGAAGTGTTAAATGTTCACATTCAAACCTTGGAGTGGCAGTGAGCATTACCACTAGCACCATGGTTACATGGGCCATGTGTTTACTATACACCCCGGCACAGTAAGTGCAAGCCTCCCCCTGAGAAAACCCAGTTCACAAAAGCAGGTAGACCTTACTTAATAGAGACTTCTGTGAAGAGAAAGCAATCTGGATCTACTTAAAAATTATTTGTTTCCCCCTAAGGATCTATACTCGGCTCTTTCAGGAGCAGACCCACTGGGCAAAGGGAGGCCAGCCTGGCCTTCCTGACATAGAGACCCTCTAGGGCTTGCCTCTGTCACTTGGAGTGTTCCAGTTGCTGGAATTGGAAAAGTCATCCTTTTTGCTGCAAGCTGAGCTCTTGAGGGTGGACATCTGGCTTCTGAGCAGGCTGGTTTTGGTTGATTCTGTGGATATTTCAAGGAGAGGGGTTAAAAGAATTTGGGAGGGAAAGAGATACTTCATTAGATGCAACTATTTCCTTAGATCTTTTTAAAAAATTCAGCTTCAGTTTCCCAAACCTTGATCACAATTCTGCCACCAACTGAATGCTATGGCCATGGATCTGATCCTTTTGGAGAGAAATCTGCCTCCAGAGTCATTCAGGTTCTTCGCAGAATCCATTTCTTTGCAGATGTAGGACTGGGGTCCCTGTTTCTTGGCTGACTGTCAGCCAGAGGCCTCAATTAGCTCTGCATGGCACCCACATTTCTACACCTGTGGCCCCTCCATCTTCAAGCTAGCAATGGCACACTGAATTTCCCTCCTGCTTTGTCTCTCTGATTTTCCATTCTGTCACCAGATGGAAAAAGCCCCTGCTTCTAAGGGCTTGTGTAAGTACATGCCACCCCCCCAATAGTCCTGTCTCAAGGTCAACATAACATAATCATGGGAGTGATGACTCATTATCATCGCAGGTTGCAGGGTTTAGAGTGGGACATCTTTGGTAGGCTGCTTTAGAAACTCTGTCTACTATAGTTGCTGTCCACACCTTTATATTACTTTCTGCCCTCTGTTGGATTCCTTCAACTAGCAAATGGGCACTTATCAAATATTGACATTTAGTCTGTGTGCTTTAGAGAATGAGCCTGTACCAAGATATCTTGGTGAGTTTTCATATATGATTATATAAACTATACTAATTGTAAATGTGTTCTGTACTTCACAATTTAGAGGCACAAGTACCAAGGATTTATGTAGTATTCATGAATGAAATATGTCCTTGTTTTCAACAAGAAGGGACTATCTCCCATAAGAAAATAGATGAAGTGAATAGTATTTAGTAATCTGCAAATTGTCTATCTTTTGCACAGAAAGATAATACCAGTAGTCTCCATGCATGGAGATAGGAGTGTGCTATATACTATTCATTGTTTTTCTAGGCAGCAAAGGGGTGAGTTGTGTTTTGGTTGCCTCCGTAACCAAGAATTAAGAAGCATAAATCTTGGGAATGATGTCTGTGAAAAGCGGTAGATGATTCACATAGGGGAGGTGAATTCCTGCCCCTGACCACATTGGGCAAAAATTACTAGGCAAAAACAACCACAAACACAGGTACACCAAAATGAAAATAAAATTTCGCTCCAAAAGGCCCCAAACATAAAAACTGCACTGCTCCCAAACTCTGTAACTATTATAGTGGATTCAAGCATTTAACCACTTCCCAAGCTCTGTAGAGTCCATCCCCACATTCTTAATTCTCTATATTAAAAAAGAAACAGAATAAAAATTAATCACAGGATTGCCTATCATTAGCAATGATCCCAAATCTAAGTGAAATCGTGAAAGTGACAAAAGACATTAAAATGTTTAGGATGAGTAGCAAATAGCATCTTTAGCAAAACTCAGATTGATTAGAATGGGCAGCAGGACTGGTAAAAGGGATGCAGTCACACAAGCGGCCCAGTATTGGAAGCCTCTCTGTCCCCATGGGCTTAATATATTCTTTCCTTGCACAGAGACACCAGGACAAGTAGACAGATCATTCAAGAGGGACCAAGATATAGCAAGTGGCCCATTCTAGAAAGCCTCGTAGTCCCTCTGGGGCAAGGCTCTTCCCTGCCCATGGAGACACCCGAGAGACAGTGGTAGAGAAGCCACCACAACCCTCCTCCACTGAGGGACATCTACAATCTCGAGGAACAGCCTGAGGAAACTCAGGCAGCCACAGCAGGGACCAGAAGCAGCCTCAGTAACATTAGAAAACCAAGCACAAAAGTCATACCATGAAGGCTGTGAAAATTAAATTGCTACCTCGGCCCACAAAAACAGGCCAAGGCCTCTGTGCTAACCTTGACCAGAGCATTTACTTACTAAACGAAAAGATTTAAATAAAATTCACAGTCCTTAATATATATCCTGACTAAATGTTCAGAATACTATTAAAAAAAATCACCCAGCATATCAATAACCAAGAAAATCACACAACAGAGAGAAAATACATTTTAAAAAAAGACAAGAACTTAAAGTCTACAGGATAATAACAAAATATCTAACATTCATATCATCAGATCCCAAAGGGTGGTGAGAGAGAAGTAAAACTGAGAGACTCTATGAATAAATAATAGATGAAAACCTCCCAAATTTGGTGAAGTTTTCATGTATTACCATGCAGTCATACCATACAGACATACCATACAGATTCAAGAAGCTGAGCAAACCCCAGAAAGAATAAACCCAAAGAACTTTATGCCAAGTTTCAGTATAATTAAACATTTGAAAATTAGAAGCAAAGAAAAAAATCTTGAAAGCAGCCAAAGAGAAAGAATGCATTACCTATTGGAGAACACCAATTCGAATGACAGCAGATATTCTCATTAAAATGTAGGAAGCCAGAAGAAGAGGTACACTATTTCTTAACTACAGAAAGAGAAGAACTATAAACTGCAAATTCTGAATACGGCAAGTTGTCCTTCAGAAATAAAGAGAAAATAAAAATTTTTCTAGACTAAGAAAAAGTAAAAGAATTTGTAGCTAGCAGACCTACCTTTACAGACTGAATACAAGAAGTTCTTCAAACAGGAAGGAAATTAAAAAAGAAGATATTTTGCAGAATCAGGAAGGAAGAAAGAACAAAAGACAAAAAATATGGTATATACAATAGACTTTCCTCTTAAGATTTATAAACTATACTTGATTATTTAAATTAAAGTTATAAAACCACCTGATACTCAAAATAATGATTTAAAACTGGAGAAGGTTTTAATTTGCATCTCTCTGATAGCTAGTGATATTGAGCATCTTTTCATGTGTCTCTGGATCCTCTGTATGTCCTCCTTGGCGAAGTGTCTATTAAGTCCTTTGCCCATTTTTTGATTGGGTTGCTTGTCTTCTTAGAGTG
>CM052543.1:85695459-85712936 GCA_028533065.1 Trachops cirrhosus | reverse complement strand
AAGCAGTAATCAAAAAACTCCCAACACACAAAAGTCCAGGACCGGATGGATTCACAGGAGATTTCTACAAAGCATTTAAGGAAGAGCTAACCCCAATCCTTCACAGACTATTCCAAAAAATCCAAAAAGATGGAAGACTCCCAGTCCAGCTTTTTAATATTTATGTCTTTTCCATCCTTTTACTTGAACCTACCGATGTCATTGTACTTGAAGTGAGTTTCTTGTAAGCAGTATATAATTCAGTCATGTTCTTTTATCTACTGTACCAATATGTTTTTTATTACATAATTAGACCCTTTACATTTAAAGTAACTATTGATGTTAGCATTTACATCTATTGTTTTAGTATTTTCTGTTTATTTTCATGGTCTGACCCTCTGCTTCACTTTTCTTGCTTTTCTTCAGGTTACTTTAACTTTTAAATATAATTCTATCTTGGTTTATTTGTAGTGCTTTTGAGTGTGTGTCTTTGTTTGGTTTTAGTAAGGGTTTCTCTGGATATGACAACATACATATGTGATTTATAAAAGTATACTAGCAATCAATATTTTACTACTTTGAGAGAAATATAGAAACTTTACCTCTATTTAGGTCCCGTTACCTTCCTCCCTTTTAAGTATTACTGTCCTTAGTATCTGATAGTGTTTTTATTTCAATTATCAAATATGATGAATAAATATGAGGAAAAGGATAGTCTATTACATCTACTAATATTTTTTCTCTTTTCTCCTGATGTTCCAGGATTCCTTCTTTTATGGCTTCCTTTTTTCTTGAAGAACTTTCTGTGGTCAATTTAAAGAAAGGTCTTCTAGCAACAAATTCTTTTAAATTTTATTTGTCTGAAAATATTTTCATTTCCTCTTTATTTCTGAAGGATAGTTTTATCAGATATGAAATTTGTGGTTGTTGGTCCTTTTCTTGCCCCATGTAAAAAATGTTGTGCTACTTTTTTTCCTGGCCTCCTTGGTTACAGATAAGAAATCTTCTATCAATCCACTATCAATTTGGTGTCATTTCTTTCAGGTTATTTTCAAGATTTTTATTCCTGGTCTTTGATTTTCAAATGTTTAGCTATGAAATGCCTCGACATGAATTTCTTTGAATTTATCCTATTTGGAGTTTACTTAGCTTTTTGAATCTGTATATTTGTATTTTTCATCAAATTTTGGAAGTTTTCAGCCACAATTTCTCAGTCTTTCACTTTCTTTCTCCTTTCCTTGGGGACCTCTCATACTATGTTGGACCTTTGGTTATTGTCCCACAGGTTACTGTGGCTCTTTTCCTTTTCTTTCTTTCTTGTCTTTTCTTTTATTTTTAATCTATTTTCTCTCTTGTTCGGACTGGCAGAATTCTGTCTGACCTCAAACTCACTAATACTGTGCTGTCATCTCCACTCTAGTATTGACCTTATTCAGTGGGTTTATATCTGTTACTGTATTTTGTAGTTCTGTAATTTCCACTTGGAAATTTTTATAACTTTCACTTCTTTGCTGAGATTTATATTTGTTTGTTTCTGAATAATTTGCAATTGATTGTTGAGCATTTTTATGAGTATTTTTATGATTGTTAAGCATCTTTAAACTTCTTGTCAGGTAATCCCAGCATCTGATCCATTTCAGTGTTGGCATCATTTGACTGTCTTTTCTCATCTGAGTTGCAATTTTCTTAGTTCTTGATATAATGGATGACTTTTTAGTATATTTTGGACATTTTTTCTATTGTTTTTAGAAGACTCTGGATCCCATTTTAAATTTTGTTATTTTAGCTGGTAGTCACCATGTTTAAATTTAGCATGTGGTCTTGTCCTACTTTTGGGGGTTGTTGCTTTGATGGTAGTTTAATTTTCAGAGCTTTTTTGTTGTTGTTTTATTTTGGTGGCCTTTGTTAATCTGCTGTTACTGGGTCTCTGACTGGTCCCCATTGCTGCTGCCAGAGAAGGCAGAGTGTTTTCCTCCAATCAAGCTTCTAGATGGGTCCTGTGACCCCTGCATGTCTCTGTGTCACTGGGTGGGGTAGGACTGTCCCTGGCCTTTAAGGAAAATGAGTGTTCCCAGCATGGGCCACTTGCTCCAGCTGGGTTCCTCTTTCCTGTTCTTCCCACCCAGTCTGGTGTCTCTATGCACAGGAGGAGTCTCAGGTCTGTGGAGGTAGAAAGATTGCCCACACTGGGCCAGTTGTGGTTGTGTCCTTTGGCTAGTCCTGCCCACCTACACCAGTAAACCTGTTTTTCTAGTATACTTTTTATATGTCTGGGAACTTGTATAGCTAAATTTCACTTTCATTTGGACACAACTCTGTATCCAGTGATTTTTTTTCCAGCTATTTTCATCAAGGTGAATTGTCACAGTGTCCAGTGTCAGGAGTTCAGCTCTCTTTTTGTGCAGTTATCTCCAGATTGTTCATAGACACGTTACAGTAGGGGAAACCCTGCCCTGAAGTGGGGGAGGGGTTGGAGAGTGCCAGATGGCACATAAGTGGCCGCTGCACTGTGGCTGGCTGCCGAACCAGTGTGCCTTGCCCTGTCAACCAGTGTGATGCACACTGGCTGGGCAGAGGATTCTGGGAGAAGCCTTTAAATAGGAGACCACACAGGAACATGGTCTTTTTGGATCTCCCCTCTTTCCTGGTTGTTGGGGGCTGCCATTCCTGGGCCCTGGACCTTGGGAACCGAGGGGTCTGGGAATGACCCTGGAGTCCCTTCCAGAGCACTCCAGGGCCTGCCTGGGGTGCAGTGGGCACTAGGGCAGTAAGAGGGGAAGGGAGGAGGCTCAGGCCAGCGGTCTAGGCTCAGGGAGCATGGCTTAACATTAAGCTCCAGCCCCATCCCCACATGGGAAGGAGAGGCTGCTGCCTGACACTCATGCCTCCAGTCTGGGCAGGGCCTTGGGCTCACTGCACTAATTTGTAGCACAGGGTTGAGGAGACCACTGGAGGGCAGCGTGGTCAGAGGAACAGGACAGTGCACTGCAAGTAGGATGTCAGGACACACAGATTATGAAAGATGCCTGAAGCCAGACAGCAACTGGAAACCAGCTGAGCCACCTACATTTCTAAAAGGATGGTACTTTGGGTTGGAGAAGAAGTTCCTAGCATAACCTTGAACTGAGCTGGCAGACGGTGGCAGGGTGATTTTCTTTGGGTGTCTTCAAGGAAACAGGATTTGACTCAGAAACCTGCCATTATTTCAAATTGTGTGATTGTTAAATAAAAGATTTTTTTCCTTCCCACTGAACTCTGTCTCTAGAGTTTTGTCAACATGGTAGTGAGCAGTGGGACCCCCACTGACTGGGCTTGATAACAGAGATCCTAAGGGGAGGAGGTAAATGGAGTACTGATTATCTCTACATATTACTGCCTCCTTTAGTCTTGTTGATGCTGGATGGGGTGGAGGCTCAATTCTACAGTGGGGGAGAACAACAGTGGTATCAGTGTTATTTTATGCTAGGGATAGTATAGAATATCCCCATTGACACCAGGGATGGGGGCACTTCAATGTTTCCTATCCCCAACTCATACTTCTGCTTTCATTTTCACTGATGCTGGGTGTTGTGGAGTTTAGCTTCCTGCTGAGTCCCACTGACATGAAGGCTGTGGAAAGCATAGTAGAGACCAGACTGATCTCATACTGCCTTGTTAAATCTTGGTACTACCTGGTGGGGGTCCGGGGGGCTCCAAGCTTGGCACTGGACTCCATGGACACTACCATGGTGGGAAATAAAAAGCATTGCTTACTTCCACAAGATCAGCTTCCCACTCAGTCCTCTGATACCACCCTAGCACAAGATTTGGAGCACCACCTGCTTCTGCCTAGTGGGGTTTAGAGAATCAGCTTTCCACTCAGCCCTACTGGCACTACTCCAGCAGAAAAATCAGAACACTGCCATCTGCTTCCACCATATGGGGGATGAAAGATTAGCTGTCTGGTCAGCTTTACTAATGCCACATGGCAGGGGGATCAGAACATCCTCATTTGGTTCCATAAAGCAGGAAAGTGGTGTGGAAAATCAGCCTCCTGTTCAGTTCCTCTGATTCTGAGGAAAGGTGGTGCAATTTTTCCATTGATGTATGTATGGGCAAAGTAGGGCAGATATTATCAAAAAGTTTTCTGTGTTTAGGCAAACCTTTTCCTGGTCCTTTGGCTAGGGAAAATAGGCTTTTCTTGGATCATTTTTTATCTGCACCTGTTAGAGATTCTAAATTGGATGCTTCTGCAGTGTTCTATATGGGATGTAATAAAAAACCAGATGGCTCATTATCATGTCATTCCTTGAGTTCAGAGGTTCCCAGGCGTTCCACTGTCTTTTTTCCACCTTTCAGAGTCTTCCTATGCTCACTTGTGTCACGTCCAGGACTTCTATGGTGTAAGATGGAGGACCTAGGAGGAAAGGGGCTACTTTGCTATTGCTGGGAATGGAAGTCCCTTCAGCAATCCATCTTATAATTAGACTTAAATAAAAAGGACAAAAACTTGCATTTCATTCCTTAGTGTAGAACTGTATTTCTGTCTGGTATAATTTTCCTTCTGTCTAAATTACTCCCTTTAACACTTCCTTTTTAAGTATATTTTATTAATTATGATTTTACAGTTGTCCCAATTTTTCCCCTTTGCCCAACTCTGCCGGGTTCTCCCCTTCCTTCTAGCAATCTCCCCTTAGTTCATGTCCATGGGTCATACATATAAGTTCTATAATTTCTCCATTTCCTATACTGTTCTTAACATCCTCCTGTCTATTTTGTACCTACCCAATTATATTTTCCCTATACAGTTTCCCCTATTCTCCCCTTTCCATCTCCCAGCTGATAACCATCCAAATGATGTCCATATCTATGATTCTATTCCTGTTCTAGTTGTTTGCTTAGTTTGTTTTTGTTTTGTTTTAGAATTAATTGATGATTGTGAGTTTGTCGTCATTTTAATGTTCATAGTTTTGATCTTCTTCTTTTTCCTAAATAAGTCCCTTTAACATTTCATATAATAAGGGCTTGGTGATGATGAACTCCTTTAACTTGACCTTGTCTGGGAAGCACTTTATCTGCCCTTCCATTCTAAATGATAGTTGTGCTGGATAGAGCAATCTGGGATGTAGGTCCTTGCCTTTCATGACTTTGAATACTTCTTTCCAGCCCCTTCTTGCCTGCAAGATTTCTTTGGAGAAATCAGCTATGGAAATTCCTTTATAGGTAAGTGTCTCTTTTTCTCTTGCTGCTTTTAAGCTTCTCTCCTTATCTTTAATTTTGGGTAATTTAATTATGATGTGCCTTGGTGTGTTCCTCCTAGGGTCCAACTTCTTTGGGACTCTCTGAGCTTCCTAGATTTCTGAGAAGTCTATTTCCTTTGCCAGATTAGGGAAGTTCTCCTTCATTATGATTTCAAATAAGGTTTCCATTTCTTGCTCTCACTCTTCCTCTCCTTTTGGCACCCTTACGATTCAGATGTTGGAACATTTAAAGTTGTCTTGGAGGTTCCCAAGCCTCTCCTCATTTTTTTGAATTCTTGTTTCTTCATTGTGTTCCAGTTGAATGTTTCTCTCTTCCTTCTGCTCTAAATCATTGACTAAAATCCCAGTTTCCTTTCTTCGCTGTTGGTTTTCTTTATATTTTTCTTTACTTCACTTTGCACAGCCTTCACTTTTCCTCTATTTTGTGACCATACTCAACCATTTCTGTGAGCATCCTGATTACCAGTGTTTTGAACCCTGCATCTGATAAGTTGACTGTCTCTTCATCATTTAGTTCTATTTTTGGAGTTTTGATCTGTTGTTTTATTTGGGCCACATTTCTTTGTCTCGGCACACCTGTCATGTTGTAAGGGGCAGAGCCTTAGGCATTTGCCAAGGCAGGGCAACCCACTTTCCTGGTTGTGGTGTTGTATGTGGGGGAGGGGTCCGAGAGGGAACAATGCCACTTGCTTGGCTCTAAGCTGGCTTTCAACACTTCCCTTGCTACCCATAAGCAAATTGGTCCCTTCTGATGTTGATTCCCCAGGTGGGTGGGTTTGTGTGCATTGTAGGACCCTGTGGGTCTCTCTAACAAACTCTTCTGTCAGGCTGGGAGTTCTCCAGATACCGCAACCCCCACAGGTTTTTACAGCCAGAGGTTTTGAGGCTTTATTTCCCTCAATAAATTCCTGTGCTGGAACCCTGGGTTGCATGGTCTGTCTCACTCCCCAGTTGTTCCCTCTGGTTTATCTGCATGCAAATGTGGGACTGCCTGGTCTGCCAGCCACTGCCCTGCTGTATATCCTCTATAAGACAGCTGTTTGTCTCCACCCCTTCTACTAGTCTGAATGAATGTTTCTTCTTTAACTCCTTGGTTGTTGCACTTCCATACAGTTTGATTTTCTGGAAGTTCTGGCTGTTTTTTGTTTTCAAATTTGTCGTTGTCCTTCTTTTGGTATTGCGAGGAGACCAAGTGCATATGTATGCCTCCATCTTTGCCAGAAGTCACCCCCCTTTAACATTTCTTTACTGAAGGTTTATTGGTGATGAATTATTTAGGTTTTTGTATATTTTTAAGAGTTTTTACTTCACCTTCCCTTTTGAAAGATATCTCCACAACATATAGGTTATAAAATGATGAGTTTTTCTTTCAGTACTTTAAAAATGTTACTCCAAGGATTATATCCCAAGAACCCTAAAACACCAATCCAAAAGAACCTATGCACCCCAATGTTCATAGCAGCACAATTTACAATAGCCAAGTGTTGGAAGCAACCTAGGTGCCCATCAGTAAATGAACAGGTCAAAAAACTGTAGTATATTTACACAATGGAATTCTATGCAGCAGAAAGAAAGAAGGACCTCCTACCCTTTGCCACAGCATGGATGGAACTGGAAAGCATTATGCTAAGTGAAATAAGCCAGGTGGTGAAAGACAAATACCATATAATCTCATCTTTAACAGGAACCTAAACAATAAGACAAATAAACAAGCAAAATATAACCAAAGACACTGAAACAGAGAACAGGCTGACAGTGACCAGAGGGGAGAGGGGAGGGAATTTCAGGGGAAAAGGGGAAGGGTTTGCAGGAACAAATATAAAGGACATGTGGACAAAAACAAGGGGGGGCGTGGAAATGGGAGGGAGGTGGGGAGGGCGGGGGGGCTGGGATGGGAGTAAACAGCAGAAAACTGTACTTGAACAACAATTAAAAAAATGTTACTCCACTGTATTTTTACTTGCCTTGTTTACGATGAGAAAACTGCTGTCATCCTTATATACATCCTATGTACATCCTTCCTCTGTACATAATGTAACTTCTTTTCTCTAATTTTTTAAGTTTTTTCCTTGTCAGTGCTTCTGAGAAATTTGATTCTGATGTGGCTTTATGTACTTTTCTTCATGTGTCTTGAATCTGTGGGTTTATATTTCTAATCTAACTTGGAAAATCTCTAGCCACTATTTCTTCAATTGCACATTTATTAGGCTAGTTGAATTCTTCCTCAGCTCATGGATGCCTGTTTTTGTTTGTGTTTATTTTAATTCTTTTTTTCTCTGTGTTACATTTTGGATAGTGTCTATTGCTGCCTTATAGTTCACTAATCTTGGTTCTGCAATGTATGATCTGCTGTTCATCCCATTGCATGTATTTTTCATCTCATACATTGTAGTTCATCTTTATAAGTTTGATTTGTATCTTACATGTATCTTCCTTGTCTCTCCCTAATTTTGTGAACAGAACAAATACAACTATAATAACTTTTAATGCACTGATAGTAACATTTGAGTCAGTTATAGGTATGTTTTTATTTTTCTGTTTACCTTTTCTCCCCATTATGGGCCTGTATTTTCCTGCTTCTTTGCATACCTGGTACTATTTGATTGGATGCCAAAAATCTTTCAATTTTACTTTGTTGGGTGGTGGATATTTTTGCTTTCCTTTAATTAGGTGAGCTCTTGAAGTTTGTTCATGAATGCAGTTAAGTTCCTTGGAAAAATTTGATCCTTTTAGTTCTTGCATGTAAGATTTTTCTAGGCAGAACTGAAGCAGTGTTAGGTTGCTCCCAACACTGAGGCAACACTCTTTTGTATATCTACCCAAGGCCGAGAGGATTATAAGCTTTTCTGGTCTAGCTTATGGGAGTAGTCACTATTTCCAGCTCTGTGTGAATTCTGAGTTCTACTGCCTCCAATCAATCAATCCTCTTGGATGATTCATTCCCCAGACTCAAGTAGTTTCCTCACACATAAGCACTAAGCAGTACTCTGGTTTGACCTTGTTTTAAAGTCACTCTTCAGGACAGACAAGATGAGAAACACATTCTCTAGAAGGGTATTCTTGAAATGTATATCCTAGGCCAAGATTGGATGATTAGGAAATAGAACTTTATTTACTTTCTCCCATTAGTACATTAGAATAAATTGTTTTATCAGCTGGTTACATGGTTACTTAGTCAAAGAAGTTAGAAGACAACTACCTAGCATCTGAGTTTTTTTGAAAGTTTCCCACAAATGCCTACAAACAGCATTGGTTAACAGATTTCACATATTCATCCCCAGGCCTGCTTGTTAAAAATACAGATTCCTGAAATTTGGTAAAATGTTGATAACTGTTGAATGTGGCTGATGGGTAGGTACATGGAGGTCCATATACTCTTCTACTTTTGTAAGTTTGAAACTTTCCACAAGAAAAAAAGCTTAGAAGAACACCAAATATGTTAAGATTCCTGGACCTCTATGCCTAGAGCTTGATTTAGTGACTCTGAAGTAGGACCCAGGAATCTGCATTTTAACAAGTGTCTTTAGCTCAGATGGTCCCTGAGAAACACTGATACCCCTATTATTAAGTGATTCATTTGCTCAACTTAATTGTATCTATGGTTGCTGTTTTCCCAATTAAGGCATTGTCCATGGGCCTCCAGACTGCAATGTTCAATTGAGTGAAATCTTCTCAGTGCATCAAGTTCTTACCTGAACAGCCTCTGGAGGACAGGGATCCTTGAAACCAAATCTGTAAGAATGGAACTCTCCTCCAGTCAAAGAAGCAAGTTCTTTCAAAAAGCCATTTGCAATCTTGTCATTGTAATTGAAGGAGATGGTATAAATAGGAATTTTCTGAAAAACTTTGACTTGGTCTATAACCATTTCAGGTGGCTAAAATGACAAGTTTTGAGGTGGGGTTGGGGTAGAGAGGACATGGAAAGGGAGAAAAGGAGAAAGCAAAAAACAAGATGTTAAATTCCTCAGTATTTGCTCTGGAGAGTGAAACCTCAACTAGTAATGACCTACAGTATATAGCAGTGAGTGGCATCTTGGAAAGATGTCAGTTCAATTCAGTAAGGGAAGCAAACACTGACAAAGTACAAAGACCTATGACATGGCCCTTGCCCTCTGAGGGTGGGAAGAAGAGTCTGGAGAAAGATTTGGCTAACCAAGTCACCCAGCTTCAGGTGCACCTAAACTTAGAAGCCATGCTCTCAAGGTCGTGGGCTATGCATTAGGCCCCCCTAAAGTATTGCAGTCAGAAGCCATGAATAGAACATCCTGTCAATCAGGATGCTACAGGGTGTGGCCACTGGACCTTTATGTAGCTCCTAAAGGTCTCCACCAAAAGAGCATTTTCCAGCTTCAGACAAGCCATGGACAATGTGTCTCCCACAGAGAGCAAACAAAAATACATTGAGTCCTTCTGTGAGCTGGGCACTCTGTTGAGGCACAATGTTAATCCTCACAACTGTCTTGTGAAGTAGTTTTGGAAAAACTGCCTTCTCAATACCTTGCTAGCAGGAGTATTACTTGGTACATCTTCTTAGTTGGGGGGTGGGGTGTGATTTGGCAGTACCTATGAAAACATACCATTTTGACTGAGTGCACCTTTCAGAATTTGCACTACAGATATACTCATACATGTGCAAAATGATATATATGTAGTTACTTTTGCAACATTGTGTATAACAGAAAGATTGAAAACAACTTAAATGGCTGTCTTCAGGAGATATAGCTAAATAGCCATGTGATAGGATGGTAGACGGCTAATAAATGAATAAAATTAAGACAGCTAATTAATAAATAAAATAAATGAGGAAGCTCTCTCTGAAATGATAATAGGCAATCACTAAGGTATATTTTTTTAATGAAGGTCAGAATTGTGTGTTGAACATGATATCATTTGTATATTTTTAAAGGAAACACATATAAGTACTTACATGCTTGCAAACAAACTATCTCTGAAAGAAGATATAGGAAACTGGTAGTGTACATTGCCTCTTAACTGGTGAACAGGGGGTGGGAAGGAGAATTTTCTCTATATATCCTTTTGTTCCTTTGTAATTTGTACCATGTAAATGTATTACTATTCAAAAATTAAGTAAACATAATTAATGTTTATTAAACCTGTATAATGGAATATGATTCATTGAGAATGTTGTTTTTGAAGAACTTCTCATGATTTGAAAAAACTCCAAATATTAGAAAAAAAGCAGGATGCAAAACTGAATTATGAATTATTTCATTTTTCTTCTTTCTTATGCTTATGCTTACCTATGTTTTCTAAATTGCAATAGAATTAGTGAGAGTTTACTAAAAGGAAAAGGACCTCTTGTCCAGATGACTTTCAAATAAACATATCTGGCCCCTATTTCTCGGAGCTTCTGGACATCCATGGACTACAAGTTCTCCAACTTAGCTTCCTCTCTCAGCAACCCCTAAACCTGCTCCTTTCTAAATTCAAATCAGTTAATAACATAATCATAAATCAGTCATCTTGACATTTTTCTCCCTTGCTCTCTCTTCTCCTCCCTCTGCACCCCCCAAACCCTCTCCCAAATTAGTCACCAAGTCCTTTAAGGCTATTTCTAAGATCTCATTTCTGAAGGGAATCCCCTTCTCCCCCTTTCTGCTGCTCCTACCCAAGCTGGGCCCATACCAGTATATCAAGATCTAGTGTTTCCCTGGCACTAGGCAGGCATATTTCTAAAATACAGATGGAAAGAACCATATACTCCTCTGAGCATAAGATCCCTGCCCCCTGTCCCCAGCCTGAGGTAAAATCATCCTTTCCATGTGGCATTCAAGGACCTTTGCAATCTTCCCCAACCTAACTTTGGAGACTGTGCCCTTACACTCTTCCATCATTGCCCTTGTTCTCACATTGTTTCTCTGAACAGCCCCTCTGTTCCTGCAACCCAGAATACCAGTCATCTCTGTTTATAAAACTCCTTCTCCTCTTTCCAGACACAGCTGGAAATGTCCCCTCCTCGGTAGAAACTTGCCTGGTTGTCTCTCCATCTTGTGCAGCAAAATTCATCACTGTATGCTCCCAGACATCTCATAGCACAAGCAAGCCCACTCCCCACATCATGTCTGAGTTAACTGTACATGCCCAGCATGCTCCCTAAAGTGTCAGCTTCCTGAAGGCAGGGATATTACTCATCTTTACAGCCTAAAACCTTGACAGTACACATAGAACATAGAGTGCAATACATTGCTTCTGAAGAGAAAGTATAGTGAAGTTGATGGGAAAATCACTCCAAATAAAATTTTACTTTACATACAATTTCTCTGCCATAATATATCTAATGCTGCAGTAAATCCGCTTGCTTTACTGTTTAATCCCTGGACCATAGGACACGGGATATTTTATACTATTTGTCCAGCTGTCTTCATATGCAAACACCTCCCAATGAAGGAAACACGTTGGTACTAATTTGCTTTAGTGGTTAATTTACACTGTACTGTCCTGTAAATCTGTATATTTATCTAACACCCAGAGCATTAGTCTTTCATTCAGAAAACTCAAACAAAGATGAACAGACTCTGCTAAAACTTTCAAATATGTTTCAGTCAGGCTAAACAAAACAAAGAACATTCAACTAGAAAGGCATGCTTTTGTTTAAATGGTCACTAAGTTGAAATTAAGCATAAAATCAAAGGCTTTATGCAGTGACATGTTTAGATTCAGTGTTCCCAAAGGAAAAAAATCAACAAGAATCTTCTCTTAGTTTATAATAAAATATAAACCAGTCTTCAGTGGCAGGTGGAGGCCTCCTTGCACGGGAGTGTTCTCCAGGCCTGAAGGCGTGTGGCACACTAGCCAGACAACACTCAGGATCACACGAATTGTCCTCTGTGTTTCAGTAGACAAAGGAATTCCTCTGTATATTTCCTCACCTCTGTTCTGGGACCCTCAGCCAAGGAAATATCTTTCAACAGCTGTCAGCTGACAGTTCAAAAAGTCCCCAAACCCATTCCTGACATTGACTTGCAGGGTATTGGTGAGTCCCTTTTTGTCCCCAACTTTGATAAGTACCTGATCAGGTCTCCCATCTGTCAAAAGGTAGATTGCTTGTGTTTCCTTATCAGCAAAAGCAATTTGCAGGGCAGTCAGAGTGTTTGTGGAACTCCCAGTCTACAGAAAAGTATACCAAGCACACACTTGAATCTCAAGAAAGATCTCAAACAAATGTTTACTGCTTCCAAAAGAGAAAGAAAAGTACCTGTGAAATAAAAGCTGCATTAAAAACTATATTGAGATAATAATTTAAGCCCAGAAGTTCCAAGAAGCCCACCCCCTGGGTGTGACACAAGGCCTGCCTCCTGCCGGTCCCAGGACTGCTGGGCGGCAGGGCTGTGCACGTCTGTCCTGACAACAGAGCTCTTAATGCAATTCTATCTTTCTGTGTTTCTGTGGGAGGCACTAAGCCAGTTCCTGTTCATTTAGCTGTCAACACAGGTTCAGCATGCAGTCTGACGACACTCTGGTGGGGATCATGTTTATTTCAAACAAGGATTGATTCACAACACCCAAGATTTGGCAAACACAAATGTGGTGTCATTAGCAACCTGGAAGTACAACAAAGAAATTGTAAATTTAAAAACTCCCACAGTTTCTGCCCAGGGATATAGAGCACTGGCAAGAGTGTTACTCCAAAACTCATAATGCAAGAATGACGAGACAAACATCAAGCAGGGAACTGCTGTTACACCCATGGGAGCACTCAGGTCACAGGGCAGCCAACTGGCCCCAAACGTGGGGGGAGACGGGCACCTGCAGAGTCAGGTGAGATGCATGCACTGGCCTTCTGGAACAGGATGCAGCCAGACACTTGTAAGAAAAGTTTCCCTGGGATAGTTGGTGAACTGTCAGAGGCTACCCCGGTGTATACTGGCTACAGGGTAAAGGCCTGGATGCCACGACTGCAGGGGGAATTCGTGCTCTCTTGGAGGCTTTTTCATCACAAGCCCCAGAGTGCTCACAGAAAAGACTGGGAGAGTCTCAGGAAAGTCTCCTTTGTGGGGCAGGACTGGGGAAGAGGGACAGTGAAACTTGAATCTCCAGAGACCCCCTCACCTGTATCTCCTCTATAAAACAAAAGCCTTAAACTGTGTGTGACGGAGAGGTGGAGAGAAGAGCAGAAACATGTCACCCTTAGGGCACAGGTGAAAACCCAGGACAGGGGGAGGGAGGAGCGAGGGAGCGACAGGAAGAACATGGCTAGGTGCTGGGCTCAGAACTGTTGAGAGGGCCACACCACTAGTAGAGATACCGACTAAAGAGACTGGGTTAAGGCAGCAATTTTCAACCTTTTTCCTCTTATGGCACACACAAACTAATTACTAAAATTCTGCAGCACACCAAGAGACACATTTTTGCCTATCTGACAAAAAATAGGTATAATTTTGATTCACTCACACCAGACGGCTATTGTTGTGTTCGCTGCAGTCATTTTTTAATTTGACAATCTAAGGGAAAGAGGTCAGTGCCCCTGACTAAATAGCCAGGTACTGTATGTTTTAAAAATCCTGTGGCACACCGTTGGAAAGCCCTTGGTTAACACAATCTTTATAAACCAAATGAGTGTCTGTGTGAAGCCACTGCCATCCTTGCAGCTCAAAGCACTTCCTCAAGGGTGTCTCTCCAGGAGGACCTCAGCAGGTGGTCAGGTTGGGTGCCTCTCCCAGCCCAGACTCCATCTTACCTTCATGTTTCTAACCCAGGACTGAGCCCCTTTCAAATTGTCTTCATTGATTTCAACAAGTTTGTCCCGCCAAGCAACTGCTTGAGCAGCAAACTGCACAAAATTGAATTTCCTTTTAAATTTCAGCTGTTCCTGTAAGAGACAATTATTATTTAACATCAAACTGCTCAAATGTAAGAAAATATTAGGACAGATCATTTAGATAAATTTTAATCACTATATCTATTTTCTGTTCTAGAAGCTAAAACTTACATTCAATAGGGAAAATCTTTTCTAGTACAAAAGACATTTAAGTAAAATTTATACACAGTTTGAGTACTAAAACTTTACAAATGTATATATGCATGAACATATATTATGTATGATATATATGTTAATATCAATATATATAATGTGACATTAAATGTTATTTCTAATACTGATATTAATGATATATCAGATGTGCACACTAAATGCAATATGCTTAAGAAAAAGAAACCCAAAACAGTGTTACATTTTGGTCATCACCTTTTTGATAAGGCTCTTATTACAATACGTAACTATTCACATGCCTTTCATCAGCCCGTATTTCTCCAATAGAGGATTACCAAATTAAAAAGTTGTATTTTGTAGTTGTCAACACTCCCCACAATTATTTTCTGGGGCCAATACATCAATAATACTGCCTCATGACAGCGCTGTGTTGCCCCTTTCCAGGTCTGGGAACTTGGAGTTAGGAAACAGGGGCCGTCTGCTTCAGGCCCTGCAACTCAGAGGCAGCACAGGCTGAATGAGGAGAGGAGGCTCCTGACCATCCATGCTGAACCTGTGTGCACACAGCAACCCTCATAAATATCGGAAATTAAAATTCAAATGCCAACCGAAAGACAAAACCATGGAGGTGTGTGCACACCACAGACTTCAGGATAGAGAAAGCCTGCAGCAATGGACACAGACACTCCCTCGGTAACCAGGTATTGCAGAAAGGTCCCACCAAAGGGGGGTTTGCTTGCAAAGGGGAACTGATGATTCTCTAACTGACAAAAGGGAGTTTTCCCTACAATGGCTTTCCTGCGGATACTTGACTGCAAACCTCGCCTGTGCACCTCCCATTACCAGAACAGGTGATGATCGGTGGAGATACTGTCGTGATACACAGGCCCCCAGATGCGTGAACTGATAGCTCCATCTAACCTGTATAAACTGGATGATCTTGTCCTTCACCAAGTCCAGTTTGCCCTTCATTGAGTGAGATGTATCAATGAGGATGTAGTTGCAATCATTAGACACTTTCCCAAAAAGGATTTGACTCCCATCTTGTAGCCATTTAATCCTAGGCAGGAAATAGTTTGAAAGTGAATGGTTGGAGCCTGGGGAAGGAAAGCATCTTCCTAAGAACTGAGTGATGCGCCTACGGAGGCCAGAGCTGTACTGTTTTGTTCATATACAATCTTCTGTGAATGGGTTAATCACCCACTTTGACAGGTTTCTGTGGAAAATCCTACACTGGAGCTGACTCCCTCATCAGCCCCTTCCAAGTAAAACAGAACGAGGAAAATTAATAGGGCAGAAAAATAAATCCAACACTGGGTTCCAAAGTCAAAAGTAAATTATTTCCAGTCATCTGAGAGTAAATTATTTCCAGTCATCCCTCAGCTATGACTTCAGACCCTTTGTTCTCCTACCCCTGGTGACTGCAGTCACGCTAGTAATGCCAGCATGTTTCTAACACGTCAGTGCCGTGTATGTTCAACATCAGGCCACCCCAGGTCCCTGTAATAACAAAGAGCCAGGCAGCTGTCTGAACAGCACAGCTTCTGTGCACAGGCTTAGGCTGTCATCACAGGGTATAAAATTAAATTCACAGCTGCAGGAAAGCCAGAGGGAGGGACAGTCCAATGGAAAACTATTTGAAATCCAGTTCAGAGTTCAGCAAGGCCTAGGCAATAAGAATCTGTAGAACAAACTGCTGGAGAGTACTGAATGAAAGGAAATAAAACATTTCAAAATTTGCGAGAGGCAGGCAGCTAAACAGATACTCAGAAGAAAGATTACACAATTAAGTGCTTGCTTATATATAAAGAAAGTTCTCAAAGCTGTGATATAAGTATCTTAAGAAACTTAAAGTAATGAGAAGAAAGAAAAATGGCACAGAAAGTAGAAAACCCTATAGAGAAAACAAAAACAATGAAACTAAAGCTGTTTTTTTTTGAAAAGGTAAGTTAAATGGAATGCCTCTAGCCAGACTGATTAGAAAATAAAAATGACATAAATTACCAACATCACCTCTATGAGCATTTAAAGAAATTGAATATGTAGTTAAAAACTTTCCCACAAAGAAAAACTCCAGGCCCAGATGGCTTCAATGGTGAATTCCACATACATTTAAGAGAGAGATGATACCAATTCTCTACAGACAATAGAGGAGAGAAAACTTTCCAACAACCCTTGACACCTGGTGCAATGAGAGGGACAAAATGACCTGGCAGCTGCCAGGTGCAATGTCTTTTAAGCAGCATCCTTTTCCCCAGATCTGAAATCTCAACTATTCTCCCCCAAAAGCAACCCTAAATCTACAAGCAGAGAAGACTCCACACACGAGGATTGCTTTTTCTGAGTAACCCATCACCAGCTGGGTTTGAGAAGCTGGGGCTCCAAAGACTTAATATGGAGACAGATGTCTGCAGCTTGAGGCTTTATAATAGAAGACAGAAGAAAGGAGGAAACTCTCATTTCCAAGGGGCTACTGCAGGCTGGGTACTAGCCTACACTTATCACATTTAGTATCTAATCTAACCCATAGAATACATTTCTAAATGGTATTAATATTCGCACTTTATAAATGAGGAAACTGATGCACAAAAACATTAACTAACTTGCCCAGGGTCACGCAGCAGGTGGCAGAGCTGGGATTAGACTCCAGCTCTATCTGACCTCAGAGCCCATGCACCTAAATGGACTTGGTCTTCATGGTCCGAAGCTGTCCCCTGGCATCGCCAGGTGAAAGCATGAAGGTAGATCATCCCCATGCATCTGAGGTTGAGATTACAGCATTAGTACACCAGATTTGTTAGCCTTACCAGAGCTTAGGAAATAGCAGGGTTGAGAAGGATCACATAGAGTTATTTTTAGCTGATTTGTAATACATACAGGGTCTGGAAGAAGTAACGCCTGTTTGAGTGTGGTTGGTAAGGTGACAATATGGGTGTAATAATTTATTGTTTGAATTTGAACATTTCATCTAAAATGTCATATGGTGTGCTTGAGTATGATATTGTTATGTTATAGAATTACATCCTTATGACTTTGTAATAAAAGATTTTGCAATAAAAAGGGGTGTTATTTGTGCCAGACCCTGTATATATATTTCCACTATATATGGATATTTCACATTGTGACAGTTACCCTGAAATCAAATATATTCAAGAGTACAGGATTTGGAGGAAGATGGTGATGTGGTAGGAGGGAGCACACGCCACCTCCCGTTTCAAAAGACAGAAAAACCTAACCATACTAAAGAGGACATTGCAGCTTACATGAAAATAAGAAATCAAAATTGTAGCGGACACGGAAAGACCAGA
>CM052543.1:85644167-85694959 GCA_028533065.1 Trachops cirrhosus | reverse complement strand
CCCTTTGCAACAGCATGGATGGAGTTGGAAAGCATTATGCTAAGCGAAATAAGCCAGGCAATGAAAGACAAATACCCTATGATCTCACCTTTAACAGGAACCTAAACAACAAAACAAAGAAACAAGTGAATTATAACAAAGGACACTGCAATGGAGGACAGGCTGACTGTGACCAGAGGGGAGAGGGGAGGGAATTTCAGGGGAGAAGGGAAGGGTTTACAGGAACAAATATAGAGGACACATGGACAAAACTACGGGGCTTGGAAATGGAAGGGAGGTGGGGAGGGATGGGTGGGTGGGCTGGAATGGGAATAAAAGATTGAAACTGTACTGAATAATCTAAAATAAAAAAAATGTTCATATAATAAAAAAAAAGAGTACAGAGGACAGATGTAATACAATCTCAATACATGTGGCTAAAAAGAAATTCAAGACATGAGGAGAAGCGTTCCTTAGCTTCCCATGGTGATGCACAACCACCATGATAACTCCACATTTGTTTGCTGTTTTCCAGAGTCAGAATCCAAACATCACCCTTCATAATTAACAAGGCTACCAGCAAACCATCAGATGGCAACCTTGACTTAACATGTTTACTGGCCATTTCTCTTGGTTAAGCTTTACAAGAGATCAAGCAGACTTGAATTTCAAGAGAGACTAGAGCACTTGTACCATCCTGTAAATACACCAACCTCCTCTGGATCTGGGCCAGGACTGCATGAATTTTCTCACTGTACCATGTGCACTTCTCCTTGGTAATGCAGACGTGGACCAAGCTCCCATTCTTCCAGGGAACATGGACAAATCTGCTGCAATATTTCGCATGGACTATCTTCTTGTTGGTCTCCTAAGGAAAGCACAAAGAACAGAAGCCACTCAGAAGTCACTCCCAAGAAGAAAAGTCTCCAGGTGGCACCTCTATCTCTGTCTTATTTATGCAGCTCTTAGCACTCACTCCTACAGTAAAATCATTCAGCTGTTGGTTTGACCAAACATGCACTGGGCTTGCCGTACACGGAGACTAGCGCTGGAAGTCACGAATGAGGGTCAGAAAGACATGTGCAATCCTGTCTGTGCCCCAGAGAAGCTACTATTTCCAGCAGCCAAACACCTAGAGAATGAGTGCAGATAGAGAACAGGTCTGAGAACTGTGCCTTGAGACTCTTTGGCATTTAGAGTTTGGGAAAGAAGTAACAAAGAAGGCAGACAAAGAATAGCTGTGAGGTAGAAGGAAAAACAGGACAGTGTATTTTCTGCAAGTAAAAAAAATTTCAGCTCTGATTGGTGTGGCTCAGTGGATTGAGTGCCAGCCTGCCAACCAAAGGGTCACCAGCTTGATTCCCAGTCTGCAATTCCCACATGCCTGGGTTGCAGGCCAAGTCCCCAGTAGGGGGCACATGAGAGGCAACCACACATTGATGCCTCTTTCCCTCCCTTCCCCTCTCTCTAAAAATAAATAAATAAATAAAAATATTTTTAAAATTTCAAGGAAGTAATCAAACTATATCAAATGTTGATAACAGGCCAAGGAAGAGACTGAGAATTGACCCCTGGAGTTAGCAATTCAGGTATCCCTAAAAAGAGCGGGTTTTGGTGTTGAGGGGGCCTTCACCTGACTGGAGTACATTTAAGAGAGCATGGGAAAACCACAGGATTGGAGAATGGGAATGTATAAAACTCTAAGGGAATTGAATTATAAAGATGAGCTGAGGAATGAGGTTAATGAGGCAGAGCTGGAGGCAAATAGAGGGTTAAAGCACTGTATATTTAATACGGGAGAAATAACACCATGTTTATGTGCTGATGGGGAAGATCTAGAAATCAGAGCAATACTGATGATAGAAAATAGAAAGGGGGAGGATGAATGATGAGGGAATAGGGATCAGTGAACACACGGAGGGCTTGGCCTTAGATAAGCAAGGACAGTTCAGCCATCCGAGAAGAAACAAAATGAGAACACAGACTCAGAGGCTGGGAGATTTGTAGCTCTGAGGTAAGTGTTCACGGATTTTCACTACAATGTTCAGTGAAATGGGAACAAGGTCATCTGCTGAGAATGAGCACAGGGGAGATGTTGAAGTTTGAGGAGGAGGAAGAAGGTAGACACCTTGCAGAATGCAAGTCTGAGTGGATTGGGAGAGGACAGTGGGACTGTGGTGCAGCACAGAAGATCCACCTGAAGTTACAGGTCAGGGATTTAAGGTGAAACCAGATACTATGGCTGTGTGTTTTTCTCCATTTCATCCACTATAGTCAACTGCACAGATATAAGGCAGAAAAGGCAGGAAGCTGGGTTTAACCAGGGCTGGGGTTTTGCCAGGGAGTGTAATAATGTACGAGAGAAAAGTAGTTGAGGATATATGATAGGACTAAAGGATGGAGAGAACAGAGAAAAGATGGTAGAAACAACAGATTGTACATCCCATTAGGGTTGAAAGATTGATGGAATTAGAGCAGCAGAGGAAATGACCTAAAAAAGTGATCAGATAGTGAGATCTTTGAAATTGAATATGTGGGTTATGATCACACAGCTATTTGAAATGACAAGGTCAAAGGTATGCCTATCACAGGAGTGGTAGACATGGAGTGGAGGAGAAAGCCATTAGAGAAGAGTAGGTCAGAGAAATGAAAGATCAGGCAATTGGAAGGGTAATTCACATGGTATTGACCTTACCAAGAATTGAAACAGAACTAAGGACAGCAAGCCAGAAGCTTCATCTTCAAGGATTGATAGAGATAACCTGGGCCTCAGTAGGTGATGGCCACATTCTGATGACATGGGGAGAGGGCAGGAGAATGATCAAGCAGCAGAGAGGTCACTGCCTACCTCCAGGCCCACAGGACATGGGGAAAGAAACCAGGGGACTTGAGAAAACCCAGACAAGCGGAAGAAGGGAACATCTCAGAATGCCTGAGGCTCTGGGTGGGGGTGGTTTGCTGATGACTTCTAGGTCCAGGGGGCACAGTAAAAGAGTAGGAGTCAGGGAGGAATGTAGGAGGCTCAGAGAAGGGAGGTTAGAGACACACATGAATGAGATTCAGGGGTTCAGTGGTGACTGATGTGAACAGGGTCGAAGGGCATGATGAGATCAGCCCTGATGCTGCTAAGGCAGGCAGGGAGGGGAACACACCTCCACAGTGGTGCAAGAAGGAAGGAGAAAGACGTTCTCTCATTCTCACACATTCCTGGGGATGGCACATGAGAGTTTTCCCTACACTCAGTCTCTTCACATGGCATCTGCCAACTGTGTCTTAAGCACTTGCAAATAGAAACACACCAGACCATAAGTTTACATGAATACAGTTGTTAGGCAGCACAGTCTCAGAATGGGAAGAGCACAGTGTGAGAGTCAACCAGATCTGAGTTCAAGCCATGCATCCACCTGCCATGAGATGGCAGGTAAGTTGTCTAGCCTTTCAGAGCCCCTGTGACTTTGTTTTCTCATGTGTGATATGAAAGCACAAATATTCACCTTACATAGAAAGTACATGGGCATTCCACAAATGCTCATTTCTGACTCACCATGTTTTTGATAAAGAAAAGAAGGCAGGTAACATCTACTGGGCATCTTGTAAGTGCCAGGCACTGTGCTCAGACATGTACTTTTTAAATCCTCACCTGATGTTATATTTATTGTTTTAGTGAGGGGAGGGCAGAGAGATGAGGTGGGGGAAATAGGGAGTGAGAAAGTGAGGGAGATATCAGTTGCCTTCCATATGCACCCTGACTAGGGATGAAACCGGCAACCTAGGTATATATGCCCTCACTGGGACTCGAACCTGCAAACTTTTGGTGTATGGGATCATCTCCATACTCCATCAGACTCCAATCAACTGAGCCACCCAACCAGGGAATGACATTCATTTTTAAAATTTGAACTTTAAACCACACACATTACAGATGTGGAGGGTGAGACTCAAAGAGGTTAATTTTTTCTTTAACATCTCATAATTAATAACTGGTAGAAACAGCATTCATACTCAGGTCTTCTTATTCCAAATTTGGTATACTGTCTACCAAATCCCACTGCCTGGTATAGAATGAAGGTTCAATAAATATTTGCTAGAGGAACAAATGGTAATACTAGAGTGGGTTTTTGAACATCAGGGCTGGCTTGGTACATAAGCAGCATAAGCAACCACGAATGTGATGTGATTTTGGGGGTGCCCCAAAATACCAAGTTACTAGACTTTGCCTGAAATTTCCTAATTAGAAATAGATTTTTGTCTCCTCCCCCTACCTGCTCATTTATCTTAGAATGCTACACAGCAAGGCCTTTTTAATCATTTATCTCAGTGTAAATGAGTTTCCTAGATCAGTATAAAAACCTACAAACTGATTTTTATAGTTAAAAGTTTAGGGGCCAGGCCAGTGGGAGTCTAGGAGAACCCTAAATAAGCTACCTATTTCACAGCCTCAGTTTCTTCCTAACTTATACACATCATAATTTTTAATATAAATTCAGTTTCAGATATGTAGTACCAAATACTAAAGATAAAATTGTCACCTTTTCACCAATATTTGTGAAAGAGGATAGTTGTACTATATATTTCTCAACCTTTACTACATTATTATTTGCTAGCACAAGAAATTTGAGGTAAAATTCCCCATTTAAAGCCAAATTATTTAAACTCTCCCTATAAAATTTCATATAAAACTGTCAAGGAAGAACAGGAGAAAAATCATATTAGAAATCTGAGCGCACCACCACATTGCCAGGAGGTTGCAGTGATCTGTGTTCAAATGGACAAGGATTTATATTTTTAAATACCCAGGTCTTAATGTATTTTAAACAATGAAAATTTAGTTATGTTTGATTTCCTGAACTAATAACATTACTGAATAATGTCTACAAAATCAGAAAACTGTGCTGGGAGTAAACAAATGAGATTTTCTTGCAATGCAGCAATTACTCTGCATCCCAGTAGATACGCCAGGAAACAGGTCTTGCGTCAATTCTGCACTTTTCTTCTAATTCAATTTTTACATTTTCCTCCTCGCAGTTCATTGCCAACACACAGCAGTAAGAGGGCAAATACACAACATCATGTGCCTACTGTAGCCCTGAAGGAAAGAGCCCTTCCCTGAGGAGCCCTGAGCAGGCAGCCCAGTGAGTGTCAGAGAAACTAGGGTTTCACCTCTGACTGGACAGACATCTCAGTGATGATCTTGACACTGCATCGGAGACTCAGAGAATAACAGAAGGTAGCTTGCACTGGAGAAGGACCTGAGTTCCTCTCCCAGTTGTGTCTGTGAAGTCGCCATTACCGGCAGGTCTGCTGTGTTGTTGGCATTTTAGCACACTACACAGTGGGTATCGGGGCCTTTACCACCTTCTCAAAGAGATTTCCTTCAGTTTTAATCAATTGAGAACATTCTTTTTATCCTAATTTTCTGTTTCATATTGTGACACATTTTTAGTCTTTCTGTAATTCTAACTTTTGACAGTTCTGGTTTCTATTTATACATCAGTATTTCTCAAAGTGTGGCCCCCTGGACCAAAGCATCATCTGAAGATTGTTATAAAGGCAAATCCTTGGCATTCCCACCCCGGGCCCACTGACACATGCATGTTGATATTTAGGAGCCATTACTAAAGATCATCATCCTTCCACTGTGAGCCAGAGTCAGGCACATAGAGAAGCTATATCCTTTTCAGACCCATTGGCATAACAGAATTACAGCTTTCAAAAGTTCTCAATATTCACCCTTCCAGTGCTATAACCCCTTAAAGAATCTGATTTTGTGTTTATTGGGAATCTTCTAAATACTGTCTGGTAGTCCAAGATTAAGTATCTTGGAGATAGTGACAATACAAGAGGACCATACTAGGAATGCCTGCTTTGGGCATATTCACCAGTAGTTTCTTTCTTCCATTCAATATGGAGGAGTAAAGGGCTTCTCTTTAGAAATACTGTTGAATAATTCTGAGACTCAAAATTCCCAAATTTCTACAAGCCCAGCTCTTGGCCTATGTATAATTATTGTATAATTCACTTATTACAAGGAACCATGCCCAGAGTTGATCTCTACTCAGAAGAGTATATGATGAGAAGAAGGGACATTCTTCTGCATGGAAACCACAGCCAGTTTCTTTCCATGTGACCTTTAACCTTGGTCCTGTCCTGAGTTCTGGTCTAAGGGAGGCCTTACCTGCCTGCTTAGGGTATCAAGAGAAGGCCACAGCCCCACTGGGAGTGCACTCACCGCACTCGTCTGTATGTACTCGTTCTCAGGCTTGGCTTTTATATCAACAACTCCATCAGCATGGCGGAAGGAGCAGTCAGCAAGGACATCATAAAATGACAGATTTTGGGCTTTTAAGCCATATTTCTGCAGCCACTTCTTAGAGTCCCAGATGTCTTCTGGATTTGATTCATTTCCAACAGAGGTTGCTCCTGATTCTGTGTTTGGAATCACAATTTATTAGCCATTCATATTACACAAGCCATTCATATTTCACCCCCACCCTAGTATTTACCAAGCTGGGGAACATGTTCTTCGTTAGGCCCCACTCGTTTCAGGAAGAACGCTTTTGAAAGCAGGACTGGCAAAGAATTTGTTCACAAGACTAGCAGGCAGGAATCTACTACTCTTCCTCTTACTTCCTCCTCTACTTAATTTGACTGGCCCCATGCAGAGGTGGAGACGGCCAAAAAACCAAGGCTCTGTGTTGGGAGAGCATTAAACTTGGGGTCAGAAGCTCTGGGTTCAAGTCCTGCCTCCATCACTTACGAACTTGGGCAAGTTCTCAAACTTGGTCAAGTCATCCCACTTAACCTCTCTGAGTTTCAGCAAATTCTTCACATGCTGAAGGAAGATAGCATCTACTGTGCCTTCCCTGCTGTGTGGAAGCCATTCAAGGAGAAAAGCCATCGGAAGTGCTTTGTAATGATGGGAAAGAAGTAGAGGCATGTAATCTGCATTGAAGTTGAAGTCAGTCAACCCCAGCAGACTGGTGCACTGCCTGCCAGGAGTTCCCTTGGTGGATTTATCCTTATTCAGAGCCTGGCCCTCAATTCTGCAGGATCAGAAACTTCATATGACAACTCAGGCACCTGAAGCTGATCTATGACAACACACCTTAGTCAGATTCACAGGATCAAGTATAATCTAGAAGGCCAATTGCCCAAATATTCCCAGCCCTTGACACATTCCCTTGGTGTTTTCCAAAGGTTTCCTACACTCTTGAAGCAGGAGGAGGTTTTGTGCTACCTGAGCAGAAAAACCATGTAAGCCAGCTCTCACACAAGCAGAAGAGTATTTATCCAGGTGGCACAAACCCCCTAGTGCTACCTTAGGGAGACTGGGGTATTTGGGGGTGGGCACAGAGGAGAGAGGGAACAAATGTGAAGCTGAAAAGGAGTCACTGGTGTCTGGAGCAGGCTTGCATTGGCCTGGGAGAGGACAGTGCACCTCTCCTTCCAGCCCCCTGCTCAGTAGGAGCACATTGCCGGGTGAAATGGACCGTGCACCAGCAGTGTTTACAAAATCTGGAGATCAGCCCGTGCTACAAGTCAGGGCTTTTTTTATTCCAAAGTGTGGATTGGTAAACACTTATCTGCATGCCACTGGAAGGAAGACAGAAAGGACCCTGAGATTTTAGACCCATTGGGACAGCAGAGCTCTAGGAAGACCAGGAGGAATGTTGGGGATGTGGGTTTTCATAAAGTGTATTACCAAGTGTCCACCAGCCCTACAGAATTTATTTCCATGTAGATTGGTGGTTCTAACCCTAAATACTGGAATTCTCTGAGAAGTTTTAAAAATATGCTTCCTGGGACCCACCCATTTGATTCTGCTCTAATTGGTCTGAACACTGGGATTTTTCAAACTCCTAGATGATTGCACTGTGCCGCCAAGCTTTGCACCTGGGGTAAGATGGAAAGAGCTTTCTAAAATATAAGATGGTGATCCCATTACTTAGGCTTCCACCAGACATAGATTCAAGTCAAATTATACTTTTAATTAAAAAGTAGCACTTACTATTAGGGAAACAAAAATATCCATTCTTACCCATTACCATATGTAAGGGGATATATAATTAAAATGAGGTTTGAAGACATAAAACACTTTCAAGCCAATTATTTCTCAGTAATGTGTAAAGGATCTGTCCATCAGTCCTACATGTGAGCCAAGTCCTCACTTATTAATAAAATACTTTTTAAACAATACACTCTGAAATCTATTGGGGCTGGACCATCTCAAAGAACCCTGTTTTTGGCTTTTGAACTTTAAACAAATCTGGCATCAAAAGCTGCCCTGGTACAGCTCCCAATGCCAGCAGTTGGTTTCTATGTGACTCACAAAATGTCCTCTCAACCCAGCAACTCCAACCAGAGGCTTCCCGAAGCTTCTGATCCCTGAGGTTCCCCTGCAGATTCACCTGCACCACAAGGAAGCAGCATAAAGAGAACAAAGCTATTTACTCAGCTTCCTTGGAGAAACCCTTTGGGTGGTTATTTTTCCTCACTATTGTTAATTTAAGCCTTGTCTCCTCTTTATTCATACTTTATTGTTCACCTCTCTTCTTTCTAATCAATAGGTGTAATAGGAAATACAATTTTTATTCAAGTATTTCCATAGCAACACACACACACTATCACAACCTTCTGCTCTGTTTTGGCGTGACTTCTTTTAAATCAACAAGAATCCTTTATAAATGATAATGATCAATTCCAGCTTACCATAAAAGAATTCCCTAAAAACATACCACATCAATTTTAACAAGGGTTTTTGAAGAGCCAGAGACTAACTTCTGACTCCTTCTAGCATCACCCAGTCACCTTGAGGGCATTACTCAGGCTCCCAGTTACCCTCCAGGAAGGGGGTTGGGAAGAAGACCCCAAAGCAACTTGAACTTCATAAAGGAAAGAAGGGGCAGCCAAAAGACAGCCTAGATTCTCCAAGGCTGAAGAAAGGAGCAAAAGGGGAAAATCTTTTTACTTTCATTGCAAATTATACCAATTAGTGGCTGAGCCTCATTTTGCCCAACAGGGAATGGGAAGGGCCTCATCTGTTCATTAGAGTCACCTGCCAAGGGATTCTTTCCATTCCCCTGCAGTTATCCGAATTAAAAATTTAGATAACTTTTCACTTACAGACCCTAGGAACACCTTTATTTATTATAAACATATGAGCTCACAGGTCATCCTGATTACATTGCTTTCCTTTTCTATGTGACAGATTGCTAAAGATTATCTCTCAGTTATGGCAGGAGAAGCACATGGCAGATCATATCTATCCCACAGAATTAACTGGCCTGTTCTTCTGTGTCCTACTTATCAATTTCAGAACGTACTGGCCAATGCTTTTGAAACATCACTGTGATAGCCAGACTATGGCATAATGACAAAGTGGGCACAGTGCATCAGTGCCCATGCCTTCCCTCACAGTGCAGTTCCCGAGTGGCTCCCAGCTATCAAAAAAAATTCACCACCACCATAATTGCTGGCCCCACAATGATGGTTAATCTTTTTATTTTTAATACTCACCTGAGAACATTTTTTCATTGCCTTTAGAGAGAGAGGAAGGGAATGGCGGCGAGGGGTAGAGGGAGAAAGAGAGGGAGAGGCAGAGAAACATTGATCAGCCTCCCATAAACATCTGATCAGGGGGATCAAACCCATAACCTAGGTAGGTGCCCTGACAGGGTACTGCGCCTGCAACCTTTTGGTTTATAGGATGAAGCTCCAACCAACTGAGCCACACCAGGCAAGGCAGCAATGGTTAATATTATATGTCAACTTGACTGGACCACAGTACCCAGATATTGGGTCAAACATTATTCTAGATGTTTCTGTGAAGGTATTTTTTAGGCAAGATCAACATTTAAATCCATATATTTTAAATAAAGCAGATGGGCCTCATTCATTGAGTTGAAGACATTAAGAGAAAAAAGACTGGCCTCCCCTGAGGAAAAGAGAATTCGACAGCAGATGGCCCTTGGACCTGAACTGCATCACCAGCTCTTCAATACATCTCCAGCCTGTGGCCCGCCTGCCCTGTAGCTGTTGGATTTGCCAGCCCCCACAATCACGTGAAGCAATTCCCTAAATCAATCTCTCTCTGCCTCCCTCTACACACACACACTTGCACATCCTATTGGTTCTGTTTCTCTGCAGAACCCTAACACACCCATCCTCTTCCACTGAAAGTTACCTGTCTAGCAACTCATTCCTGCCATGCTAGGTCCATGTGAACTATCATCAATAAGTAAACCAGAGCTCTAGATCTGGAACCAACCTCAGAGATCATCAAGGTCAGGGTTTCCCAGACTGTCCCACAACCACTGCTTCTACTGCATCCTGTGGCTGTTACTCAGAAAGAGTGTACCTTAGCAAAAAGTTTGGGGATCTTGAAGCTTAAGAGTTTCAACAGGTTCTTTATCACAGGACTTGTCTAAGCCTTTTTTATAGGACTAAGCAGTGGGCTCACCATAAACAGAAGCATAAATAGTATTTCTTAAAGTTATTTGGTCCCAAACTCTTTCTGCATAGAAAACTTTGGAGGGTTTATATTTGGTAGATCACAGTTTATTTGGTACACACTGCCCAACTTCTCTGTTGTCACAGGTGCCATGAGACCCTGAACAACTCTTGGATGCCATGTGGAAGGCATAGGAAAAGAATCCTGTAAATTAGTTTGTAAAGGAAAAGTTGAGAACTTGAAGTGCTGTCCAACAGAAAGAAAGAAAAACATTACAAATAGGCAAGAAGAATGTTTAAACTACAACATGTGCAACTGGATTCTGAGATATAGGAGCAATAGTCAAGTTACAGAAGCTAGTGGAGCACAGACTCCAAGGGAAGAATTTTGAAAGCCAATTTTAATGTGTCTATATCTAAAATGACATTTAAAATAAATTGAAACTAGTCAAGGATCAGTGATGTGGGCAACAAATTATACCTTTAAAAAAACAGCATGACCTGGCAAACTAAACACAAGCCAATTCAAGGTGTTTGGTACAATATAAAGTGGAAAAATCAAGATTTAGAATTGAGAAAAGGATTAATGAAGTTTGGAAACTTTAGATTAAGAACTCAGGATTCATTTAGTAGTAAGAATTGAACTCTGAAACAGAGTGGAAATACTGGATAAACCAAGACAGAAAATCTAAATTTGCTTCCCTTAGGAAATTAAAATTTTTTGATCTTGCATCACCATTGTCAATGTATTTTTTAAAGTATTTAGTCAGCATATTTATTTAATGTATTCTTTTAAAAAGTTTGTTGAGCCCTGGCTGGTGTCGCTCAGTGGATTGAGTCCTGGCCTGCGAACCAAAGGGTTGCGGGTTCAATTCCCAATCAGGACACATACCTGGGTTGTGGGCCAGGTCCCCAGTAGGCAACCACACATTGATATTTCTCTCTCTCTCTTTCTCCCTCCCTTCCTCTCTCTCTAAAAAGAAATAAATGAAATCTTTTTAAAAAAGAGCATGATTTTAAAAAAAGTTTGTTGAGATATAATTTGCATACCATAAAATTCACTATTTTCAAATATACAATTCAGTGATTTTTAGTTTATTTACATGGTTGTGCAACCATTACCACTATTTAATTTCGGCACATTTTCATCACTACAAAAAGAAACCCCTATTTCCCTTCTCTTCTTTCCCCCACTAATTCACTCTATGGATTTGCCTATTTCACCACATAAATGGAATCACACAACTTGTGGTCTTCTGTGTTTGGCTTCTTTCATTTAGCATAATGCTTTCCAAGTTAATTCACATTGTAGCATGTGTCAGTACCAAATTAAATATTTATTATTAGAGATAATTTTACTTCTTCCTTTCCAATCTGGTACCTTTATTTCTTTTTCTTGACTAATTATGTTGGCTAAACCTTAAGTACAATGCTGAATAGCAGTAGTAAAAATAGATATCCTTGTCTTGTTCCTGATTTTCAAGAAACATTTTCAGTTTTTCTCCATAAGCGTAAGTTAGCCACAAGTTTTTAATAGATTCTCTTTATCAGGTTGGGGAAATTTCCTTCTATTCCTAGTTTGTTGAGTGTTTTCATCATATAGGGTATGGGATTTTGTCAAATGCTTCTTCCATATCCAAATAATCATGTGGTTTTTGTCCTTTAGTCTATTAATATGGTGTATTACATTGACTTTTGTATGTTGAACCAACATTGCATTCTGAACTAAATTCCACTTGGTCAAGTTCCTTTTATATGTTGCTGGATTCAATTTGTTAGTATTTTGTTGAGGATTTGGCACTTATATTTATATGAGATATTGGTCTATAGGTTTTTCTATTTATTTATTTATTTATTTATTTATTTATTTATTTATTTATCCTCATCCAAGGATATGTTGATTAACTTTAGAGAGAGAGGAAGGGAGAGAGTGGTGAAGGGAGAGAGAGACACACATCAGTGTGAGAGAGAAACGTCAATATGCACTACAACCAGGGATCAAACCTGCAAGCTAGGTATGTGCCTGACTAGGAATCAAATCCACAACACTTTGGTATTCAGTACCACACTCCAAGTAATTGACCCATCCAGGCAGGACTTTTTTTCCCTTTTAATTGACTTTACTGGGGTGATGCTGATTAACAAAATTATATAGGATTCAGATGCACAATTCTACAACAAATCATCTGTACACTGTATTGCACTCAGCACTGCAAGTCAAGTCTCCATCCATCACCATTTATCCCCCCATATGCTCCTCTACCTCCCCTGATACACCTCTCCCTATGAGTTTTCTCTCTTTTTTTTTTCTCAATCCCTCCACCACCACCACCACCACCCAGCCCACACCCCCAACAGCTGTCAGCCTACTCTCTATGAAACGGTTTCTATTTTGCTTGTTGGTTCGTTTCATTCATTAGATTCCTCATATGGGTGAAATCATATGGTACTTGCCTTTCTCTGACTGGCTTATTTCACTTAGCATAACACTCTCCAGGTCCATCCATGCTGTTGCAAAGGGTAAAATTTCCTTCTTTTTTACAGCTGAGTAGTATTCCATTGCATATATGTACCACAGCTTTCAGATCCACTCATCGGACACTTGGGCTGCTTCCAAATCTTGGCCGTTGTAAATACTGCTGCAATGAACATAGGGGTGTTTATATTCTTTTGAATTAGTGTTTTGGGTTTCTTTGAATAAATTCCCAGAAGTAGAATCGCTGAGTCAAAGGCAGTTCCATTTTTAATTTTTTGAGGAAACTCCATAACACTTTTCACAGTGACTGCATTAGTCTGCATTCCCACCAACAGTGTACTAGCATTCTCTTTTCTCCACAATCTTGCCAACACTTGTCTGTTGATTTGGTTATAATGGCCATTCTGACTGGTGTGAAGTGCTACCTCATTGTGGCTTTAATTTGCATCTCTCTGATGGCTAGTGATGCTGAGTATCTTTTCATATGTCTCTGGGCCTTCTGTATGTCCTCTTTAGAGAAGTATCTGTTCAGGTCCTTTGCCCACTTTTAAATTGGGTTGTTTGTCTCCTAGAGTGGAGTTGCATGAGTTCTTTATATATTTTGGAGCTCAAACCCTGTCTGAGGTATCATTTACAAATATATTTCCCCACATGGTTAGTTCCTTTTTTACTTTTCTGATGTTTTCTTTAGCTGTGCAGAAGATTTTTAGTTTGATGAGGTCCTATTTGATTATTCTTTCCTTTATGTCCCTTGCTCTAGGGGACATATCAGTGAAAATATTGCTGCACATAATATCTCAGATTTTCCTGCCTATGTTTTCCTCTAGCACTTTTTTGGTGTTGTGACTTACATTTCAGTCTTTCATCCATTGAGTTTATTTTTGTGTATGGTGTAAGCTGGTGGTCAAGTTTCAATTTTATGCATATAGCTGTCTAGATCTCCCAATACTATATGTTGAAGAGGCTATTTTTACTCCATTTTATGCTGCTACCCATTTTGTCGAATATTAATTGACCATAGAGACTTGGGTTTATTCCTGGGCTCTCTATTCTGATCCAGTGATCTGTGTCTGTTCTTATGCCAATACCAGACTGCTTTGATTACTGTGGCCTTGTAATATAGTTTGATATCAGGTATTGTCATTCCTCCTACTTTGTGCTCCTTTTCAAAATTGCTGCAGCTATTTGGGGTCATTTATGGTTCCATATAAATTTTTGAAATATTTGTTCTATATCTGCGAAATACACCATTGGTATTTTAATAGGAGTTGCATTGAATCTACAAACTACTTTGGGTAGTATGGACATTTTGATAATGTTAATTCTTCCAATCCATGAACAAGGTACATGCTTCCATTTGTTTGTGTCTTCCTTGATTTCTTTCTTCAGTGTTATGTAGTTTTCTGAGTACAGGTCTTTTACCTCCTTGGTTAGGTTTATTCCTAGGTATTTTATTTTTCTTTTTGCTATATCGAATGGGATTGTTTTCCTGATTTCTGTTTTTGATATTTCATTTTTGGTGTACAAAAATGCCTTCGATTTCTGAATATTGACTTTGTATCCCGTGTTTTGCCAAATTCACTTATTAGGTCAAGTAGTTTTTTGGTGAAGTTTACAGGATTTTCGATGTACACTATCATGTCATCTGCAAACAATGACAGTTTTGCTTCCTTCTTTCCAATTTAAATGCTCTTTATTTCTTTTTCCTGTGTGATAGCAGTGGCTAGGACTTCCAATACTATGTTGAATAGAAGTGGTGAAAGCAGACATCCTTGTCTGATTCCTGATGTTAGTGGGAAAGCTTTTAGTTTTTGCCTATTGAGTATGATGTTGGCTGTAGGTCTCTCGTATATGGCCCTTTGTTATGTTGAGGTATGCTCCCTCTACTCCCACTTTATTGAGTGTTTTATCATAAATGGGTGCTGTACCATATCAGATGCTTTTTCCACATCTGTTGATATGATCATGTGAATTTTGTCTTTCTTTTGTTTATGTGATGTGTTATGTGTATTCATTTGTGAATATTGTACCATCCTTGCACCCCTGGGATGAATCCCACTTGGTCATGGTTATGATTTTTTTAATGTTTTGTTGGATGCAGTTTGCCAATATTTTGTTGAGGATTTTAGCGTCTATGTTCATCAGCAATATTGGCCTGAAGTTTTCTTTCTTTTTTGTGTCTTTATCTGGTTTTGGGATTAGAACGATGCTGGCCTCATAAAAAGTTTGGGAGTCATCCATCATTTTGGATTTTTTGGAATAGTCTGTGAAGGATAGGGGTTAGCTCTTCCTTAACTGCTTTGTAGAATTCTCCTGTGAAATCATCTGGTCCAGAGCTTTTGTGTGTTGGCAGTTTTTTTATTACTGCTTCAATTTCACCAGCTGTTATTGGTCTGTTCAGGCTTTCTGTTTCTTCTTCATTGAGTTTTGGAAGATTATATTCTTCTAGAAATTTGTCCATTTCACCTAGGTTTTCAAATTTCTTGGCATATAGTTCTTTGTAGTAACTTCTTACACTCCTTTGTATTTCTATGATATCATTTGTAATCTCTTTCATTTCTGATTTTGTTTGTTTGGATCCTCTCTTTTTCTCTTGATAAGTCTGCTTAAAGGACTGTAGATCTTGTTTATCTTTTCAAAGAACCAGCTCCTGGACTTATTGAGTCTTAGTCTTGTTCTTTTAGTCTCTTTGTCATTTAATTCTGCTCTGATCTTGGTTATTTCCTTCCTTCTACTTGCTCTGAGCTGTCTTTGTTGTTGTTCCTCCAGTTCTTGTAGATGTAGGGTTAGGTTGTTTATTTGAAATATTTCTGTCTTTCTTAAGTAGGCCTGTATTGCTATGAACTTCCCTCTCAGGACTGCTTTTGCTTTGTCCCATAAGTTTTGGACATTTGTGAGTTCATTTTTATTTGTTTTAGGAAACTTTTTGATTTCTTCTTTGATCTCATTCGTAAACCATTCATTGTTTAATAGCATACTATTTAATCTCCACAAATTTTAGTGTTTTTTAGTTTTTTCCTTGTGGTTGGTTTCTAGTGTCAGTCCCTTGGGGTCAGAGAAAATGCTTGATGTGATTCAATTTTCTGAATTTGTTGAGGCTTGGTTTGTGTCCTATCATGTGGTCTATCTTTGAAAATGTTCCATGTGCATTTGAAAAGAATGTATATTTTGCTTCTTTGGGATGAAAGGCTCTATATACATCAGTTAAGTCCATTTGATCTAGGGCATAGTTCAATGCCACAATACTCTTGTTGATATTTTGTTTGGAAGATCTATCCATTTTGACAGTGGGGTGTTAAAATCCCCTAGTATAAGTGTGTTGCTGTCAATATCTTTCTCGAAGTCCTCCAAGATTTACCTTATGTATTTGGGTGCTCCTATGTTGGATGCATATATGTTTATAATGTTATGCCTTTTTGATGGATTCTTCCCTTGAGTATTATGAAGCGTCCTTCTGTGTCTCTTTTTATGGCCTTTGTTTTGAAGTCTATTTGTCTGATATAAATATTACTACCCAGGCTTTTTCTTCCTGTTTATTTGCTTGGAATATTTTTTTCCAACCCTTCACTTTCAGTCTGTGTAGGTCTTTTGGTCTGAGGTAGGTCATGCTTTCTTATCCATTCAGGTGCCCTACATCTTTGATTGGAGCAATTAATTCATTTACATTTAAGATTATTATTGATAGGTACTTATTCATTGCCATTTTACTCTCTTTGTACCTGTGTTCCCCTCTCTCTCACCGTTGTCTTCCTTTTCTTAAGGCAGTCCCTTTAGTATTTCTTGCAGTACTAGTATGATGGAGGTGTATTCTTTCAGCCTTCTTTTGTCTGGGAAACTCCTTACTTCACCTTCCATTTTAATTGAGAACCTTGATGGATAGAGTAGTCTTGGTTGCAGGCCTTTGCTTTTCATTATTTGGAATATTTCTTGCCATTCCCTTCTAGTTTGTAGTGTTTCTGTTGAGAAGTCAGGCGCTAGTCTTATCGGGGAACCCTTGTATGTCACTTTCTGTTTCTCCTTTGCTGCCTTTAAGATTCTCTCTTTGTCTTAGAATTTTGCCATTTTAATTATGATGTGTCTTGGAGTGGTCCTCTTTGGGTTCCTCTTGATTGGGACCCTCTGTGCTTCCTAGGTTTCTGTGACTTTTTTTCTCATCAAATTAGGGAAGTTTTCCATCAATACTTTTTCAAACAGGTTTTCTATCCCTTGCTCCTCTTCTTCTCCTTCTTATATCACCATTATACAGATATTATTACCTATTATGTTGTCCTGCAGTCCCCTTAACCCTGCTTTGTTCTTTGAGTCTTTTTGCTTTTCTTGCTCTTGTGGGAATTTTTTTCTATACCTTATCCTCCAGCTTGCTGATTCAATCCTCTGCTTCATCTAGCCTGCTTTCGATTCCTTCTCCTGTGTTCTTCAATTCAGAAATTGTGTTCTTCATTTCCTCTTGACTTTTGTTGATAGTCTCTGTGTCCTTTTTTCATGTTGATATTTTTTGCAGTAAGTTCCTCATAGTTTCCCTGTAGTTTTTGGTAATTCTCAGTGAGCTCATTGAGCTTCCTTATAACCATTGTTTTGAACTCAATATCTGATAGTTGACTTACCTCTATTTCATTTAGCATTCTTTCTGAGGATTCTTCCTTTCTTTTCATTTGGAGTTGTTTCTTTGTCCTCCCATTATTGTTGAGACTCTTCTTTGCCTCTGCTTCTTAAATTGATGTGTTTGGCTCCCTAAATTTGTGGTATTAACTTCTATATTAGGAGGTCTGTGAGATTCAGTTGTGTACTCTCCTTGATGTCCTGAACTTGGTACCCTTGGGGTGTCCTTTATGTCATTTATGGTGGCTCTCTGGATGTAACTGGGTTTTGATTGTTGTTGGGTTGTTTGTTCGTGGGTCCTTCCCTCCAGCTGGTTGACTGAGAGTCACTCCGCCTGCCATGTCTTGTATGCTGCTGTGCAGTTGATAGCAGAAAAATCCTTGCTTGGTTACTTTGGGTTAGCTAAAGTTTCAAGGCACCCAGAAACCTGTCTTCCCCTGCAGGCTGTCTTTTAGGCTTAGTCACTGAATAAGCCTCTCACTGTACTCCTTAGCAGGGTTTAAGCTACACAAGGTGAGGCAAAAGGGATTCTTGTGGGTGGAGCTATTGCTTCCCTAGTGGTGATGTCACATGAATGGGAGTATTCTGCTGAGAAAGATGGTTTCTGTAGTATGTGGAGTGATGCAGCACAGGGATCTTGGTGGCTGGCCCTTCAGCTCTCTCCCCCAGACCACCAACCCCACACTCTCCTCACACAGCTATTCCCTCCCTCAATCAGAGCACAGTTTGAGTGGCTGCAAATGAGATTTTATGCTTTGGTCCTTTAAGGGGCTGTCTGCATCTCTAGCCATCTGCCTCTGGCAGCCAGAAACCCCACTGTTTTTCACAGCCTGATGTTACATGAGCCCCTTTCCTGGGTCTTGGATTCTAGAATGGGGAGCCCTGCTTGGGGTTTAGATCCCACACTTCTCAGGTGGAACTGTGACAGGGTGCAGCCGAGGGGGGAGCCCCAAATAGGAATTTGTAATGGGATCCAGAACTCAGGGTGGTCAGGAAATATTAGAGAAAAAAAATACATGATGTCCTCACCCCCACCAGTCTGAGCTGGGGGATGGAACACATGGAGCAGGGCCATTGAGAGCTGTTTTGTACAGCAACAGCTTTGTAGCTAACCTCTGGCATGGTCATTTAACAAATCTATAACCTTTAACTGGTTTCATAGATATGTTAAATAGCTGTGGCCATGCTTTGAGACAGGGGGATGGGAGTGACTTTAACCCAGGATGTAACTGGGAAGCAACCTCCCTGGTTACAGCACCTGCATGAGAGCTTGGAGATGATTGGCTCCATGCCATAGGACCATGCCTGCCTGGACTCACTATGGCAGCCCAGTAAAGCTGGAAGAATACAGGAATGCTGGCAGGTATAACTGATTGTAGGATGAGTTGGAAATGGGGCTGCAGAGGAGGATTGGTGTGGAGATTTAAACCCAGGTGCGGCAGCCATTCCAGAAAGGATCATGTGGCTTTGGCAGAGGCTGGCACCACTTGGCTTTGGGGTGCTCCCTTTTGCCACATGGTTTAGGCAGCAGGAGAGACTTTGCCTGGAAGAAAAGGGGAGAAAGGACTCTTGCTGGTGAGCCATAAGAAGGTTCCACATGGCTCTGGATTAACTGGAGATCATGGTGAGAACACAGTGAACAGTGCTGCAACTGAGGGGCTGCCTGAACCACTGACTTCTATTTCTTTTCCTGAGATACTGTACCCCAGACTGGACAAAGGGGAGAAAGAAGGACTGTGTAGATTTGTGGGTATTCTAAAGAACTTTAGTATTTTAATGAAGACATTAAATCATTACTCTGTCTGTATAACCTTTAAATAATTCCTTTCCTTTTCACCAATCTCTGGCATTGAGAGACATCTTTCCTCTGGTGTGGGCAAAGCAAACCTAGTAGGTTGGGGAGAACCCCCAGAGAAAAAAATGGGGGGTCCTTTTGGTAATGGTATATCATTCACCACCCCCCGCCCCCACCAGGTCTGTTCTGTAACAGAACCATTCTGGCCGCTGAAATATCCCTCCAGAACTTAAGCTGCCACCTGTGGGAGGCCATCCAACCCTCTCACACCTCTGCACTTCCTACCAATCTCAATGTGATGATGTAATTTCTCTTGTAAGTCCTTGGTTATGAGGTTTCTCTCTAGCTAGTCATCAGTTGGTTATTCAGGATGATTTTCCTATAAGTTAGTCATAATTCCAATTAGGTCCTACTAGGAGGTTAGTGTAGCTTCCACCTCTTCTGCCATCATCTTGGATTGCCTGTCTTATTCTAAGTTCTTAAGGTGGAAGGTTAGTTTATTAGAGATCTTTTATCTTTTTAGTATATGTGTTTACAGCTATAAATTACATTGTAAGAACTGCTTTAGCTGCATCCATAAATTTTGGCAAATCAAGTTTTTTATTTTCATTCACCTTAATGTATATTCTAACTCCCCTTTTGATTTCTTTTACCCATTTGTTATTTAAGAGTATGTTGTTAAAATACACATATTTTTCAGTTTCCAAAGTTTCCTCCTGTTTTAGATTTTTAATTTCATCCATTGTGGTCAGAGAACATATTTTGTATTATTTCAATCATTTTAAATTTATTGTATGGCCTAAAATGGTCTCTTCTGAAGAATAATCTGTGTGCATTTGAAAAGAATGTATATTCTACTGTTATTTTATGGCGTATTCTATATAAATATCTAGTAGGTGTGGTTTGTTTATTGTGTTGATAAAGTTTTCTATTCCCTTATTTATTTCCTGCCTAGTTATTCCACTTATTATTAAAAGTAGGATATTAAACTCTTCAAGTATATTATTGAACTATTTCTCCTTTTAATTCATCAGTTTGTGCTTTGTATATTTTGGGGATATGTTGTTAGGTGCATATATGTTTTTAATTGTTATACCTTCTTGGTAAATTTATCCTTGTATTATTGTCAAATGTCCCTCTTTGTAAAAATTTTTGTATTAAAGTCTATTTTGTCTGAAATTAAAATAGCTACTCCAGCTATTTGATTGTTACTATTTGTATGATACATTTTTCTACTTTTTACTTTTATCCTATTTGTGCCTTTCCATCTAAAATGTGTCTATGTAGACAGTATACTATTGGATCATGATTTTTTAATACATCCTTTTTATCTCTGCTGTTTAATTGAAGTCTTTGATCCACTTTATGCAATATAACAAATAATATGGTAGGATTCACTTCTGCCATTTTGCTACTTGTGTTCTATATGTCTTAAATATTTTTTGTTCTTCTATTACTACCGTCTGTGTTAAAAAAGCTATTTTCTAGTATACCATTTTAATTCCCTTGGCATTTCTTTTACTGTATATTTTGTAGGGATTTTTTAGTGGCTGCCCTCAGAATTACAATTAACATCTTATCAAAATCTATTCTGGATTAGCAATAAATTAATTTTAATAGTATAAAAATGCAAGTTAATCTTATCATTCCCTTGCCTAACAATCTTCCAATAGCTTACCAATGATCTGAAATTAGGGACTGACATCTCATATCACGGCCTCTACACCCAGAATGATCTGGTTCTTGCCTACCTTTCCAGATTCATCACAGGACAATTCCTAACTTTAACTCTGAGCTTCAGCCACATTCACCTTTTCAAAATTCACCTAAAGTGCCATGCTCCTTCCTGCTTTAGGACCTTTGCATATGCTATTCTCCTGCTTGGCATATACGCTCCCCTTCCTCCCACCCCTTCACCTCATTAACTTGCATCCTCAATCCTCAGATATCATCAGCTCCAATGTCATTTCCTCAGCAAAGCTATCCTCGAACTCAGAGAATAACTCAAAATCTCACACTATTCCTTGGTAATTCTACCCCAGTTGGTAATTATACTTCCATGTGAATTTGATTTTCTACTCTAACTGAGCAGGACATGGTACAAGGTCCTGCTTTATGAGGCCCATTCCATGTCTATTTTACTCTCCATTATACTCATTGTCTGGCACAAAGCTACATATAGAAATCACTCAATAAATGAAAGAATAAATAACATTTCTTACTCTATCATTATATTCTAACTATAGGTAAGCATGGTTTTAAGTGTTTTACATGTATTTTCCCATTTAATTCTCAGCCCTGTGGGGTAGATATTATGACAATCATCCCAAATTTGCAAATAAGGAAACTGAGACACAGATAATAAATGTCTTGCATAGGGTTACACAGGAGTGGGCAGAGCCAGGATTAATGTCTTTCTGACTCCAAAACTTGTGTACTTCACAACTACCCAAGACAATAGAGAAATATGGCTGGTTATTTAATACAATGCCAATAAAAATGAAGATTTTTTCCTCTCTTTAACTATTAAAGGAAGTACTCAAAGCTCCTCTAGAACTCCAGGTTGAAACTGCCTGCACAACTTGAATGAGCCTCTAGCCCCTTGTATTTTGACATTAAGTTTCATATTTTGAACCAACCGTGTATTCAGAGTCTAGTCTTGGCATGGCTACACAACATGACTAGACTACCTCTAGTGGGTCATATAATGGCTTTAAAGGTTATTTCAAATGAGTAGTTCCTGAAATGTTTTGAGCTGTAGCATCATCTGAAGAAGAGTAAAGTTTCCCTAATTTTGGACAAATTCTTGAAGGTTTTTTGAGAAAAGCCATCCTCTCATTTGAGAGTCGCACCTGGTATACACACACAGATACACTCATAGAATGCTCAGATGTACCAATATCAATGTCTCTGAACAGCTCAGCACCTCAGGGGTGAACCACACCCTCCTCTTTTACTTTATTAACAGCTGTGATAAGGTATAACTGACATATGATAAACCATACACATTTAAAATGTACAACGTGGTAAGTTTTGACATATTTATGGTTAGGTTTATGTTTATCATCTTGCTATTTGTTTGCTACCAGTCCTATCTGTCCTTTGTTTTCCCTTTTTTGCTGACAGCTTTTGGTGTAAGTATTTTCAATTCCACTATATTTCCTCTGTTGGCTTGTTTTGTCAGTTAGTGCTTATGTAGGGTTTATGGTATACATCTTTAATGTATAATGGTCTAATTTCAATTGATATTACACCACTTCATGCAACATAAAAGAACCTTACAATAGTTTATTTCCATTTCTCCCCTCCTGGATATATTTTTTTGAAGTTCAGTGGTTTGTCATCATTTTTAACTGTGGTAAAATATATACAACCTTAAATTAACCATTTTTAGGTGTGCAATTCAGTGGCATTAAGTACATTCACATTGTTGTGCAACCATCAACAACATCTAACTCTAAAACTCTTCTGGTATCCCAAATGAAAACTCTGTAATTAAATAATAACTCCCCATTCCCCATTACCTCAGGCCCAGGTAATGACTATTCTATTTTCTGTCTCTATAATTTTGACTGTAAATTTATTTCATAGAAGTGAAATCATAAAATATTTGTCATTTTGTGTCGAGCTTATTTTACTTAGCATAATATCTTCAAAGTTTATCCATGTTGTATCATGTCAGAATTTCCTTCCTTTTTAAATCTGAATAATATATTGTATGTATATACACATTTTGTTTATCCAGTAATGTCAGTGGACATATGGGTTGTTTATCTTGGGAACTTATGAAGAATGCTGCTATTTCTCTCCCAGCTCTTATGCTAGTATTTCATACATTTTATTTATACATTTGTTATAGACTTATTATTTTTACTTAAACAGCAAATTGTCTTTGAAGTATCTGAATAAAAAAATATCATACATTTATCCATGCAGTTATTTCTGGTGTTCTTTATCACTTTGTGTAGATCCATATTTTCATTCATTTTTCCATGTAAAAGTATTATTCTCCTCCTGCCCAAAAGATTTCCTCTAACTTTTCCTGAAGTACAGATGTGTGATAATAAATTTTTTGTCTTTTTTTATGTCTTAAAAAGTCTTTATTTTTGTCTTTGTTTTTGAAATAAAGTTTCATGGAATATAGAATTCTAGATTGAAAATTTAAAGTATTGAATGAAAAAAAAAAAGTTGTTCCACTGTCTTTTCACTCACAACAAAGAATATTCTGTCATATTTATCTTTGCTCCTTTGTACAAAGGTATCTTTTTTTCTGTGGTTGTTTTTAAGATTTCCTCTGTAATACTGGTTTTGAGCAAATTGATTACAATGTTTCTTGGTATAGTTTCCTTAATTTTCCTGTACTTGGCATTCATTGAACTTCTTGGATGTCCGGGTTATAGTTTTCATCAAATTTAGGAAGTTTTCAATCTTTACTTCTTCAAATATTTTTTCTGTTGCCTGTTCTTGCCTCTCCTTGGGAATTCTATGTATATTTGGCCACTTGAAGTTTTCCTACAGCTCACTGATGCTCTGTTTGTTGTTGGTTATTTGTTTTTTATTTGTTTGCTTATTATTTTTCTGTATTTGTCTTATTTTGGATAGTTTTGTTGCTGTGTCTTCAATTTCATTAATCTTTTTATTTCTGCAATGTCTAACTGCCATTTATCCCATCCATCTAAAATAATTTCTTCCCTAAAAGATTTTACCTCAAAAGTTCAACATGTCTTTTTAAATATCTTCCCTGTCCCTACTTAATTTTTTGAACATACGGAATACAGTAATAATAACTGTTTGAATGTCTTTTTCTGCCAATTCCAATTTCTGTGTCAGTTCCCAGTCAGTTTGATGGATTAATAATTCAGGCTAACATTTTCTGCTGCTTTTCATGCCTAGTAATCTTTGATTGGATGCCAATTATTGTGAATTTACTTTGATGGGTACTGGATGTTTCTCTGTTCTTATCAATCTTTGTGAGCTTTGTTCTGTGATGCAGTTAAGTTACCTGTGAAAAGTTATTTCCTTTCATGTCTTGTTTTAATGATTTCTTAGGAGGGCCCAGAGCTCAGTTTAAGGCTAGTCAGCTCCCATTACTGAGCCAATACTTTCCCAAGTATTCTCCCCAGTGCCTCACAAGTTGGGCTGGTGAGAACAGCGCAAGCTCCAAGCACCCCTCCTTTTTTAAATTGCTGTTCAAGTATAGTTTTCTGCCTTTTTCCCCCACCCCAGCCCATACCCCCAACCCTCCCCACCTCCCTCCTGTTTCCATCCCCCGCATTATTATCCATGTGTCCTTTATACTTGTTCCTGCAAACCCTTCACCCTTTTCCCCTGAAATTCCCTCCCCTCTCCCCTTTGGTTACTGTCAGCCCTTTCTTTCTAATTCTTTCAAATGAATCTTTCCCAACTTAAAGTAATTCACATAAATGAGCTGATCAGTATTAAGCAGAACTCTCAAGGGGGCTCTCTGCAGATTTCCTGAGTTCTCTCTCTGTGCACCTCTCCCCTCTCTGATACTTTGTCCTGAGAAATCTAAATGTCTTGGTCTCCCAGGACTCTTCACTCTGGCTACCAAACTCAGATGTTTGCTGTGACCCACTGAGATCCTTCTTCCCACATTGTGGCCTGGAAACTCTCTCAAAGCATTAAACTGGGATAATCATAGAGCTCACCCTGGATTTTCCCTGTATCTCAGGGATCACTGGCCTTCATTACTTAGTGTCCAGTGTCTTTAAAAACCATTGCCTCATATATTCTTGTCAGTTTGTCTCCCAGGGAATTCTCCTGTCTTGCACTTGGTAATTAAAAGAGGTCAAAATTACCAGTGATCAGAATGTTTGGCCTCACCATCTTCTTATCCCAGGCATCAGGCTGATGAGCCATCTCTGCCTCCTGGCCCCACAGTCTTAGGTGCCCACTGATCCCAGAACCAGTGTGTCCAGCCCAGGGGCCATAGATGGGCTGCTATGCCCAGGAGGGGATTTTTTAGTCTAATCCACATGAAGGTTCCATATAAAATGGCAGCCCACATAGTCTCTTCCATCCTGACCTTCCCCCACCCCTGATGACTCTCCTATCTCCTTGGCCTGCAGGCCATGGGCAGCCAAACATGGGAAATGGCCACTGCCTCCACGCAAAGCAAATGCAAGGTCTGGGGCTGACATAGCCTTTGCTTCAATAACACTGGACTGTGGATAGCAGCAGGAGCAGGTCAGACACTCTACATGTGGCCTCTGAGTTACAAAAGCTTTGATGGGTATCTAACAGTGGAAGTTTCCTTTTTAAATAGAGGTTGTATATTTGAAGCCTCTTTTGAGAATTTATTTTTAGAGTTATTTTGGTTTTTAGTTTCGTGTGTGTGTGTTACATGTAATGAAAGGAATAGTGATCTAGCCTTCTATCAGTTACAGGAGCCAATAGCTCTTATGTTTCCTTTAGGAATAATATCTCAAAAGCTTATGTTAACCCTCAAGACTAACTACTCCAGGTTTAAATACTCCCTTATTAGTCTGCTTGAGATACCATGGCAAAATGCCACAGACTGGTAATTTTCTCACAGTTCTGGAGGCTGGAAGTCCAAGATCAAGGTGACCATAAGGTTGGTTTCTGATGAAGCATATCTTCCTGGCTTGTAGATAGACACCCTCTCACTGTGCCCTCACACAGCTTTCCCTCTGTGTACATATGGCAAGAAGGAGGTGGCTGGTGTCTCTTCCTCTTCTTATACGGATACCAGTCCTGTCAGATTAGGGCCCAACCCTCATGATCTCCTTTCATTTTAATTACCTTCTTATAGTCCCCCTCTCCAAATAGTCACAATGTGGGTTAGGACTTCAACATGTTAATTTGAGGGGAGGTGCATTCAGTCCACAGCATTCCCCCACACAAATACCTTAGCAGCAGTATCACCATTATCTACCTGGCATGGATATTTACTCAAGATAATAGGGACTGTCTGGGTTTTAACTCTAAGCTCACACTCAGTGGGGTGTCACAAGTGAGCAGCCCCTCTAGAAAAGCCTGATTAGGCAGGTCCTTAGGAACCCTACATAGCTGGTTCTGGCAAAGCAAGTGCAGCTGTTGTGCCCAGGCCCACATTAATACACCCAGTCACAGGAAAATGTCAGCATCACCAGGAATTTATCATATCACAGAAGGCAAGGTCACCCAGGCCTGCAATCTCTTCCCCGCTCTACACATGACCCCTTCCCTATTTCTCCTTTTCAACCATCTCCCTGTCTGCCCCCAGCCAGCCTGGCCTCCTTGCTCTCTTCCCACAGGGACACTCTGTAACACAGTCAGGGCATCAGGAGGCAGTACAACCAGTGGGTCCCTACATTTGTTGCATGTTAGGATGTCCTGGGAGCTTTCAAAATCCCCATGTCCAGATTGCATCCCATATGGATTAAATCAGAATGTCTGGGGTGGGTACCAGACACTGATGTTTTTACTGATGGACTAGATTTGAATCTGGTTTTATCACCTTTAGCTGTGTGGCCTTGGATAACCTTGTGGGTTACTTGACCCTAAATGAAAATAATAGTAATATCTATCTTATAAGATTGTGGGAAGGATTAAATGAGTCAATACTTGTGAAGAACCCCAAACAGTGCTTAACATGTAAGGTATGTGCTATAAGTGTTAATTGATGTTATTACCAAGGGTGCCTTAAATGAAACCAGTGACTTACAGAGGAAATCTTTTACTAAGTTCCAGCACTCATGCAAGAGAGTCAGTAGGTTGTACTAACTCCCCTACCTGTGAAAGGGAAAAGGTGCGCTAGCATTTACCAAGTACCTGCATGGTACAAAGCATGCATTGTTTTACTTCATTTAGCCATAATCCCTCAAGACTGATATTATTATAATCATTTCACAGAAGAATAAACTAAGATTTAAAGAGGTTAACTCAGGTTAATCTAGTGATGGAGATAAAATTTACAACAGATTTTTCTCACTCGAAAACTTAGGCTCCTCTGAATCCTCTTCTCAACTAGACAGTGACCTTTGGGCTTTCTGTTGGTCTTTGCATTGCCCAGTTTTAGCAAATATCCTCCTAAGTCAGTTTAGCCAGAATCCCCTCGATATCCCAGGTGACATCTGATCACTGTGGCCTGCCTACAGTGAGAATCCTATCAGGTCAGTTTCCTGCCAGAAATCCTTTCCAGGCCAGAAATCCCTGCCATACCTGATGTTTCTTCTCAATAGTTTCCTATCTACCTACAGACCCTCACACACTGCCCCTTGGCTGTAAATCCCAATTTGTCCATGTGGTGTTCCTCACTGAGCCCAGTTTGTATCTTACAACAGGGAAAAGAGATTATACAAACTGGACTACTGCAACAGGGAAAAGAGATTAGTCTGGAATAGAATCTGCTTTTACTGTTTTAACTACTGTCCAGCTCTGGTTTTTCTTTAACAATCTCCATACACATACACACGTGACCATGAACAAACATGTATGCACACATGTGCACATGAGCACATGAACACACACACAGCTCCAGGTGCTCTCCTCAGGCTGGGATGAGTACTCTTTGGTAGAGAACTTGAAAACAACCCCCAGCCCCAATCAGCATCAGTCATGACTCTTTCACAGCAGTGACTATAAGCAGCACCCACCACAGTCTATTGTGGCCACATCGGACTTGGAAGGCTTGGCCATCAGCCTCTGGATCTGGGCCAGTGTACTGCAGGCTTCCTCCATCTCCCTCCAAATGAGAAACACGTCCTCTCGGACCTCAGCTCCTGGGAGGGAAACACAGTGTGAGTGTGTGGCTGTGGCTGGTCCAATAACTCTCTGGTAGTTCTAGCAGACCTGTCACATCCCAGCCAGTTTTCTCAAACATGTCTGAACATCAAATTCCATCTTCCCCACTAAGCTCTGAGAAGCAGAACTTAAGTTCCTAAGGAAGTGCTGTCATCTTAAGAAATCATAAATGCAGATTTTGGGAGGCCATAAATCTTTATAAAGTAAATATATGTAGCAGCTAGAGTTATTAAAGATGAATTATTGACAATACTCAAATGTGATAAAGAATAAAAGTATTCAAAGGTACCTAATAAATACCACAGTGAACGCAATGAGGAAGGAAAATTTGGTGGTTTATGGAAGTGACGATCCTCATGCTCTCTTGATTTAGCTGCGACAGCCTACTTCTCCAAAAGCACATTCACAAGTCTTTATTTTCCCCTGATGTAATCACAAGTCTCTGGCCTCCTATTTTTGACCCCTGCTAGGGCTAGGTTGGTTCTGTATTATTTTATTTTTGATGATATGGCTCATTTATGGCACTCTTACAATCAATCAATCAATCAGTCAAAATTCATCTATGGTAAGACACCCAAGGCTGGAATAGAGGCTCTGGCCTCACTTAGGTCCAGGCTCTAACACATTCGTAGTTTCTAGAGGTTAAGGAGGGTGTAAGAACAGAAAGGATACAGGTGTGGCTATAAAACTGCAACAGGAGGGATCCTGTGGTGGTATCTTCACTGTATCAATGTCAATATCCTACTTGTGATATTGTCGTATAGTTCTGCAAGATGTTAGTGTAAGCAGAGACTGGGTAAAGGGCACATGGATACGTCTGCACCATCTCTTACAACTTTACATGAACCTACAATGATCTCCACACCTCTGTGCTGTGCACACGTGGCCAGTGGTGATGCCAAGAGGCCACCTTGAGTAGAAGATGCCTCCCACACATTTTTAGGGGCATCTGCAGGCCCAGCCACCAGCCTGGCACTACTCGAGGCACCATGGAAGCTACAGGAGAGTCCATGCTTTAGGGCTGCTTTTAATATAGTTGTGTAGACAAGAATTTAGTAGTTGTATTCTCTAGTTTTAAAGACCCCATTCCAATGAAAATATTGCTAAAAAAACACAACAAACAACTCTGTTTCACAGACTTGTATGGGGTTGGCTCAGAGAACACTAATGATGCTATTGTTGAAGTAAGCTGGGTCCAAATTCTGTAATGATAAATACCTCTTTGGGGTACTTGCTATGTGCCTGGCATTATGCTTGGGCCTTTCTGAACATTTTCTCATTTCTTTTCACCACAACTCTGCAGGCAAATTCTATTCTTGTCCTCATTTTATAGCTGTGTAAACTGAGGCAGAGTGAGTTGTCCAAGGTCACACTGTCAATGAATGGCAGAGCAGAGTCAAGCCCAGGTTGATGTGACTGCACCAACTCAGCCACCATGAGTAGGTGCCCTGAGCAAGTGGTGAATGGTTATAAAGGGCCCTGCAGCCCCTCTTCCCACTACTGATGAGACCCCCTTACCACGCCTGTCTACATAACAGCCCACAGACAGCTGAGATCACACAGCCACAGAGAATGAAAGACCACAATCAAGTCTACAGGCCATCCCAGGAGATTCATGCACCTGAGCCACCAAGACAGACTGGGACAGACCAGAGTCAATGTCTCTGACTTAAAAAGTAGTCAAGAAGGGCAGGGCAGAAGTAGAGGGACATGAGAACTCTGGCCCTCCCAAAGTTGACCAGATCTGTGCTTGTAAAGAAATGGTGACAAGTCCTGGCACAGATGGATGGCCACCATGGCTTTGCAAGCACCAACAGTCCAGGGAGTGAAATGTGATGTGTACCCAGTTCTATGCTGGAACTCCAAAACTATCACAGGCTGCTGCCAAATGCAAACAGTAAGCCCACAGGCCATTCTGCTGCTGTGAAAACAAGCCTGACTTCCAGCTGCTTGCTGCAGCATGGACATGATAAGTAGCAGGTTCTTTCTTAAAACATTTCAAACAAGGCAAGGCATTTCATTCACAAATTAAGAGTGAGTGACTACAGGTCAGCATCCAGTGAAAAATTTCCAAGGAAACACGGTTGGCTCTTGATCCAGGGACAGGGGAGTGTGCTTAAGGAGCAGCGGTGACCTGAGACACGCTCTCTTGTGCAAGTCGAAATTATGATTATTACCACACTTGCTTAGCCATTGTAATTAGGGGGCTATAAATTCCTTTTCTTTTTAAGCCCACAAAACTACTTGTTATTTGAGGCAAGAAGAAGTCTGGCTAAAAGGATTACAGTTCCAAGCAGTCAAAATCCAATTGGTAATGGCACTATTTTTCACTTTGTAGATACAACTTAGTCAGAAAAGGGTATGGAAGTTGTACTTTACTCGCTGGACAAGAAAACTGGAAGAGATCTCTAATCTACTCAGACTGCTTTTCAGACCCAAGGCCAGGCTGGTCACACCCTGGTTCATCTGCAGGTGGCTGCCACGCCACTGAAAAACACGGGCCATACCACACAACGTAGAGGAAGAATGAGGCAGAAAGGATGGTAGCAGGTCACTTGGGGAAGAGCAGGCACTCACAGTTTCAAAACTCTTCCTTGAAAAGCCCAAAGAGCTCACCAAGGCACAGACGCTCTAGTTCCTGTGGTAACTAAGTAAAGTGCTACCTGTATTTTTTGGACTATAAGATGTACTCCTCCACCCCAAATTTGGGAGGAAAGAAGGGGTGCGTCTTATAGTCCAAATGTAGCTTTACATTTACATTAGTGAAATATTATGTTATTTATGTTATTAAATATTTTACACATTTTTTGCTTCAAAATTTTTTTCCTATTTTCCTCCTCTAAAACCTAGGTGCGTTCCATGGTCTGAAAAATGTGGTATATCCTTGTTGCTCAAAGTCAAAAACCTGAAAATTCTCAGGTTTTGTGTTCACCTGAAATGTGTTCAGGTGTCACAGACTTGGGATCACGACCAAACTTCTCTGCATGGGCAACAAGATCAGAACCTGAGCTGTGCTTTTATTGCACTTGTCAGCTATGGCTTTGATTCTGGGATCCTCTAATAGGGAAGGGTCCTCAGGCTTGGGCCAGGGCCTGTCGGGAAAGCTGAGAGAACTGTAGGCAATCACCACAATGCCTTTGGAATGACAATACTGGATTAACTTCTGGAGAGTATGACATGGCTGGCCACAACTGCTGTGCTCCACAGACCTGGCGGAAGAGCCATGACCAGCAGCTATAGATTCTTAGGCAGGCAATCAGGAAACAGAACAAGTCAAAAGTATCCATTTAACTAGTTTTGTTTAAAAACAAAACAAAAGCAACTAATGAACAAGAAAAAACACAGGGCAGTAAAAAGCATAACTTAGAATGTAGAGGTCTTATTTCAAGTTACTTCCCAGGCAGAGTGGAAGGGCTGCCATTTTTATCAGGGGTCACTTCCAAGAGGGACTTAGCTAAGATATGGGACAGCTGCAGCCCAAGGAGACAACCCCACTGGAAACAGAAGAGGAAGGAGGACAAGGCACAGGAAACACCAGTGTTCAGAGAGCTCTGTGAACTTAAAATTCTCCAGGCTCAACCTGAGAAAAGACGAAACAACAACCTAGCTTTATGGTTCTCGACTATCAGAGTATCAGCCAGCCAAAGCCTACAGTGCTCAGTAGCAGGAGACAGTTCGTCTGGGTGACCTAAACGATCCTCCAACCCACTGACTCCTCCTGCACTAACCCCCAACATCACCCACACGCCACGGTAACAATTAATGCTGTCATCAGCTGGGAGAGATGTCACATCACACTGCTGCTCTTCATTTGCTCCCAGTACTGAATTCTCAGACTGGCTCATTTAACAAATGAAACAAGACCCAGGTCAGATATGTTTTCTTTTTTTTAAGTATATTTTATTGATTATGCTGTTACAGTTATCCTATTTTTTCTTCCCCTTTATTCCCCTCTACCCTGCACTCCCCCTCCCACCAGCATTCCCCATTCATTCATGACCATGGGTCATACATAGAAGTTCTTCGGAATCTCCATTTCCTATACTATTCTTAACCCCCCCCCTCTCTTTTGTTCCTACCATTTATGCTTCTTATTCCTGTACCTTTTACCCTATTCTCCCCCTTCTCCCTCCCCACTGATAACCCTCCATGTGATCTCCATTTCTGTGATTCTGTTCCTGTTCTAGTTGTTTGATTAGTTTGTTTTTGTTTTTGCTTTTTTTAGGTTCATTTGTTGATAGTTGTAACTTTGTCGTCATTTTATTATTCATAGTTTTGATCATCTTCTTTTTCTTAGATAGGTCTCTTTAACTTTTCATATAATAAGGGCTTGGTAATGATGAACTCCTTTAACTTGACCTTACATGTCAGTAACACATCGTTGTGTTGTGGCACTGTCTGTAGGGGAGGGGTCAGAGAGGGAACAATGCTACTTGCTCAGCTCTCGGTTGGCTTTCAGACACTTCCCCCACTACCCACAAGCAAATTGGGCCCTTCTGGTGCTGATTCCCGGGTAGGTGGATGTGTGTACATTCTAGGACGCTGTGGGTCTCTCCAATGAACTTTCCTGTGAGGCTGGGAGTTTCTCTTCCAGCTGCAAGTTAAACAGGTTTTACAGCCAGAGGTTTTGAGGCTTTATTTTCCAGCCCTGGAACCCTGGGTTGCATGGGGTGTCTCACTCCCCAGTTGTTCCTCCTGGTTTACCTGCATGCAAATGTGGTCTGCCATCGGCTGCCTCACTGGCCCATCATCTCCACCTGGGTTGCCCATCTCCACCCCTCCTACTAGTCTGGATGAACATCTCTTAGTTAACTCCTTGGTTGTCAGACTTGTTGTCAGAGTTTGATTTTCTGGCAGTTCTGATTATTTTTTGGTTTTAAATTTGTTGTTGTCCTTCTTTTGGTTGTGCAAGGAGGCACAGTATATGTGTCTACCTATGCCTCCATCTTGGCCAGAAGTCTCAGATATGTTTTGATGTGTCAGGGAAAAAGCCCTGAGTACCTGCCACAAAACACCACTCTTTTGTCAAATCTTCCATGTCACATCTACAGGAATAAGTCCACTTTGAGTTGAATTCCTTAATCTATTAAATTAGCAAATATTTGTTGAGCAGCTACTCTGTGGTGGGTGCACACTGCCAGTGCCAGGATGCAGTAGTGAACAGGGTCCTGCTCCCTGGCTGGCACTTGAGTTCGGTTTCAAGGCTCTATAACATTCCTTCTAATACTCTGACACTGATCCTGGTCAGATCACTGTCCTCCCAGGCTTCTAGGGCCCTTTCCTCCCATTGTCCTCCCTATCAGGGGGGCTCATAGCCCTCCACACACTCACCTAGCCCCACCCTTCATTCAACGTACTTTTGGCTCCACCCAAACTTGGCCCAGCCACCCCCCAAAACACTGGTCTGCCTTCTGCTCAACTCCTGGGAACCAGCCACAGCCACTGTTCTGTCTTTTGCTACCAGGACACAATCTCGGGCCACGCCACCAGATGGGCTATCAGGACATGCAATTCCTGGCTGCTTGTTACTCCAACCTCCAGTTCAAACAGCACAAAGAATCATCAATATTGCGAATTAGTATACATATGGCCTTGAATACAGTCTGATTTAAGTCAACACTGTTTAGTTGGTAGCTGCTTATAACAACATAGCTCCCCACTCAGCAGTGTGTGTCCATGGCCAAATCCTACTGTTGAAGCTATGGTCTAGAGCTATGCTGTGGAGTTAGGGTGCAGTCTTGGGTTGCTGTTTATGTTGGCATAGGCCAACTTTGCCACTGGATTGTAGTCATCTTGAGTGGGGGACAGTGTTTTTTCTTTCTTTGTATTTTCCAGAGCACTTAGTGAAGGATCCAGTGTTTTTGGTAAGAATCCCTATCCTTTCTTGTTTTTCTTTTTCCTACATATGAAGGAACAGTTATTGAGCACCTAAATATTCTTCTTGCTTCATCATTGGCAGACCCCAAATAGCAAAAATTTCTTCTGAGTGATATGTAACAAGCTCCTATCATCTGAGTATATGGCTATGTCCTAGCTATTCCAAACATTAACCATGACATGCCCCAAAGCAATAAGTCATTTCCTTTTATATCTTCAATCCACAGATAGGCAAGTCTTTCCAAAATATCAAACATTATTGTTCCAATGGCAAGAGGTGAAAGGCAATTAGAAAAGCAGCTAGATATGGCACTAGTCCAAGCACAATTTAATGTAGCCCTAGGAGATGGCAGTCCACCCTCACAGACCACAAACCACCCTCAGTAGCCTCGAACCCCAGGCCATCCCCCAGGTCCTACTGAGGCCCATTTGCCTTTGGCCCTTTCCCCATTGCCCAGGACTCCTGGGTGAAGAACAGGCCGAGCTGGGTAGAGACCTTGCTGTCTGCCTGTGCACTAAACTGCTATTTAGTTATGAGCATTGAGAGAGCTGAATATAACCATCAAACAGCTGCATTCTTTGGAAAAAGCAGCACACACTTCTATGTTCAGGAAGCAATATATAACATTTTTAAAATATTAAAAAACTATGAGGTGCTTAAAATTCCCAGAGACCTAAACTTATGACAAAGGTCTGGTGAAAGGGGGCTTACTACATCTACAAAAGGATTAGAAGTGGTGAAATCAGTAGTTTTTGTCATAATGAAAATATTCCCAGTTACTTGCATTAAATTATTTATATATTAAGATATTTTGTTGTCAAGAGGTCACTGAAAACCTGCTGGCTTGATCTGGCCCCACAGCACTAACTGCTGAGGTGAGTATGGAGTTGCACTCAGTCTTGCTCTATGGAATTAACCACTAATTAAGGTAAATAAAATCGTTTTGCCATCTGGATAAATGTCTGACATCTTGGGGACAATGAATACACAAGGTCTGTTTGGAAAAAGTCCAACCATTGTTAATATGAGAATAGTTTGTGAGATATCGATATAACCTGGCAGCCGAGGAGAGTGGACTGGAATGCACATGAATAAACAATGACAATTTCACTGTACTAGTTAGTGGGGGTGGTAGATGCAGTTGAATGAGCATGTGTACTGTGTGGTTGTCACATTCAAATGCCAGTAGAGCAACAAATCTGCATCAAATTTTGTGTTAAGCTCGAACATTCCTCCTCAGGAACTATTTGGATGATTCAGAAGGCTGCAGATAAGGGCAACTGGTGATGGGCAGCTTCATCACAGCAGCGCTCCTGCTCATGCATCACAACTCATGCAGAGTTTTTTTGACAAACATCAAATCACCCAGGTGACTCAGCCCCCCTATAGCCCAGATTTGGTGCCCAGCAACTTCTGGTTTTCCCCAAAACTAAAATCACCTTTGAAAGGGAAGAGATTTCAGACTGTCTATGAGATTCAGGAAAATATGACAGGGCAGCTGATGGCGACTGGGAGAACTGTATGAGGTCCCAAGGTGCCTACTTTGAAGGGGACTGAGACATCATTGTCCTATGTATAATATTTCTTATATCTTGTATCTCCTTCAATAAATATCTCTATTTTCCATATTATATGGCTGAATACTTTTTGGACAGACCTCCTCATATATGAAGAGGGACCCCCTCAAAAAATAAGATTATCTTCTAGAAGGCAGGCCCCTTGTAGTACAGGCTGTCCCTGCTAGGTGAGTGTTCTAGGAATCCATCTGTATCAGTGTACCAGCTGGTGTTGTTGTAAGAGGCTGCATTCAGTTTCAGTGAAATTTGTTTGAACTCTTTCAGTGCCATTGCTCATTTCATGATAATGCACCTGCACATATCACACTGAGTGTTTAGCAGGTTTTGACCAGAAACAGGCCTCCCTATTCACTTGATCTCACCCCGAGTGACTTTTTTGTCTCCCTGGATGATGAAAGCCCTCAAAGGGAAATGTTTTGCTGATGTGGAAGAGGTGAAACAAAAAATGGCAAAGCACTAAAAGGCATCGAAATTGACAAGTTCAGAAACTCTTTTGAGCAGTGAAAAGAAATCTTGATAGGTACTGTATTTTTCAGAATATAAGATGCATCCCTCCCCAACCCAAATTTGGGAGGAATAATGGTTGTTAATGCTGCTGTTGAGTTCTGTTTACATTTACATTGGTGAAATATTACGTTATTTATGTTATTAAATATTTTACCACATTTTCTGCTTCAAAATTTTTTTCCCTATTTTCCTCCTCTAAAACTTAGGTGCATCTTATGGTCTGAAAAATATGGTATATTGCATCAAATGGAGACTTTGAAGGTGACTGAAGTTTAATGTGTAAGAATAAATACACAATTTTTTATAAGTAAATTCTAGGTTTTTTTGGGTCCCCCTTGTAAGTTTCACAAGGGCCATGCTATCTTAAAAAGCAATTTGAAATACCAAGTATGGGCAACTCAGTAGGTAGCTCCTACCAAGCTCCTACTAAGTACTATAGTACTATCTCCTGGATCCTCTCTTCTAAGTGGAGAATTGTAAAGTACAAATTTAATGTGGTCTAGTTGTCCAACATTCCCATAGAAATCCTGAATATAAACCACCACCATTCTTTCCATGGTAAAGAGCAAGTGCTCCATCAAACTTGCAAGAAGCATGACTTGTGGCTCTGGGTGCTACCAGGCAAGTAGGTGATAAAAACAGAGTCACGCGGATGGAGAAGCAATAGCTAAAGAAAAACATGCCAAAAATACCAGTGAATATAACTTAGTTAAATAAATCCAGTCTATTTATAAATACCATTTGAAGTAAATTTTATTGATTATGCTATTACAGTTGTCCCAAGTTTGTCTCCCCTTTCTCCCCCTCTGCCCTGTACCATGCCTCCCACTGACCCTCAGTTCATGTCCATGGGTCATATATATAAGTTCTTTGGCTTCTCCATATCCTATACTATTCTTAAGCTCCCCCTATTTTGTGCCTACCAATTATGTTTCTTATTCCCTGTACCTTTTTTCCCCATTCTCCCCCTCCTCCTCCCCACTGATAACCCTCCATGTGATCACCATTTCTGTGATTCTGTTCCTGTTCTAGTTGTTTGATTAGGTTGTTTTTGCTTTTTTTTTTTTACAGTTGACTTATTGATAGTTGTGAGTTTGTTGTCATTTTACTGTTCATAGTTTTGATCATTTTCTTTTCTTAGATAAGTCTCTTTAATATGTCATATAATAAGGGCTTGGTGATGATGAACTCCTTTACTTTGACCTTATCTGAGAAGCAATTTATCTGCCCTTCCATTCTAAATGATAGCTTTGCTGGATAGAGTAATCTTGTATGTGGGTCCTTGCCTTTCATGACTTTGAATACATCTTTCCAGCCCCTTCTTGACTGTAAGGTTTCTTTTCAGAAATCAGCTGATAGTCTTATGTGTAGGGAACCATTTCGCATGTCGTGGAAATGTAGCTCAGCCCTCATGTGGAAAACCAGTGGGGTGAGAGTCGGCATACAGGACCACACCCGCGGATAGGTTTTCCCGTGGGGAATCAGGCCTGCATTGTACCTAGACTGCTACGAGGCTTGCTTTTGCTAAAACTCCCTCACCCTGAATTGAGGCAGCAAGGGCTTACTGCAACTTCCTAAAATCTGAGCTAAACCTCCCAAGTATGGAATGTTAACAGTTCTACCACTTTCCCCCTTGGTCTGCAACATCCTTCTCTTTGAAGTAATTACCAACATTCTTTCCTTTGTTATCTGTAAAAGGTAATCCCCTGCAGTGAACCTGTGCATAGTAAATGAGGGCTACCCTCCATGTAATGTGCCGAGAAAAGCAATAAAAGCTTGTCCAGGCAGGGACTGGGCTCTCTGGCCCTCTTGCCCTCTCTCTCAGAGAGTGGCCATGCTGTCCCTTTTTCTCCACAGGACTTCAGTAGTCCATGTGTTTTTGTTCACGAGCAGCCACAACATACACGGATCCTGCCAGCCAGGATCTGCCACACTTATGGGAACACCTTTGTAGATAACTCTCTCCTTTCCTCTTGTTGCTTTTAATATTCTGTTTATCTTTAATCTTGGGTAACTTAATAATGATGTGTCCTGGTGTGTTCCTCTTTGGGTCCAATTTCTTTGGGACTACCTGGGTTTCCTGGACTTCCTGGAAGTCTATTTCCTTTGCCAGATTGAGGAAGTTCTCCTTCATTATTTTTTTTAAGTAAGTTTTCAATTTCTTGCTCTTCCTCTTCTCCTTCTGGCACCCCTATGATTCGGTTGTTGGAATATTTAAGGTTGTCCTGGAGGTTCCCAAGCCTCACCCCATTTTTTTTTATTTTTGTTTCTTCATTCTGCTCCAGTTGAATGTTTATTTCCTCCTTTTGTTCCAAATCATTGATTTGAGTCCTGGTTTCCTTCCCTTCACTGTTGGTTCCCTGTATATTTTTCTTTATTTCACTTTGCATAGCTTTCACTTTTTCCTCTATTTTGCGTCCATACTCAATCATTTCTGTGAGCATCCTGATTACCAATTTTTGAATTCTGCATCAGATAGGTTGGTTATCCCTTTGTCACTTAGTTCTTTTTCTGGAGTTTTGATCTGTTCTTTCATTTGGGCCATATTTCTTTTTTTAGCACTCCAGTCTAGGTGAGTGTTTCTTCTTTAATTCCTTGGTTGTCAGACTTCCATACAGTTTGATTTTCTGGCAGTTCTGGTTATTTTTTATTTTAAATTTGTTTCTGTCTTTCTTTTGGTTGTGTGAGGAAGCAAAGTATATCTACCTATGCCTCCATCTTGGCCAGAAGTCCTGAAGCCCAAAGGGTAAGAATTTTAATGAAGTGATAAATGCAGGAGAATTTTATAAATTTCCTATAAAACAAATTATTAAAATTGTTTTTCAGCTTTTCCATCACAAAAAGGCTCACCTTCCTTTGGTTCTAAGGGACCTCCAGTGCACAAAACAAATGCAAGTTGGTCACTGAGCTGCTCCCTGATTCCCATCAGCCAACTGAATCAACAGAGAAAGAGTACGCTAGGTATTGTTTTGGGGGAGCAGGCCCACACTAGCTAGCATCTATTCAGCCTCCTGCCCTCAACAGAAGCATGTTTTTGTGAAAATGGGTCATGTGAGCTACTTGGGACTGAGTCTCACTTGCACAGTATGGTCCATTCCCTGCTCTGCAAGGACATTCAGGAATGAGCAGGCTTTAGGAGACTAATTATTTTCTTCAAATTCACAAAAGATTGACCTAGAAACTAAGTAGCCAATTATTTAAACATATTCTCTTCTTACCCTGACTGGTATGGCTAAGTTGCTTGGTAGTCATCCCACAAAGTGAAAAATCACTGGTTCGATTCATAGTCAGGGCACACGCCTGGGTTGTGAGTTCAGTTCCCGGTCCAAGTATATACAAGAGGCAACCTACCAATGTTTCTCTCCCTCTCTTTCTCCCTCCCTTCCCCTCTCTCTAAATAAATAAATATTTTTTAAAAATATCCTCTTCACAACAAGTTACCTTCTTGGAGCATCATCATTCACAGATCTCGATCAATGCCAATAATATCTGATCAGAAATAGAATGAACAGGAAACAGGCTCTTACTCCAGTGTGGTCTTCACAGAGTGTGGTCCTCGGAACCCATGTCAGAATCCCCCAATCTGCTTATCAAAATGCAGATTCCTAAGCTTGCCCCAGACACATTCTGAGGGTGGGCCCCAAGAAAGTAAAAGCATCCTATTACCCTGAATGGGTGGCTCAGTTGGTTGGAGCATCATCCCATACACCAAAAGGTTGTAGGTTCAATTCCCAGTCAGAGCACATATATAGGTTGTGGGTCTGATCCCTGGTCAGGGTGCATATGAGAGGCTACAGATCGATGTCTGTCTCTCACAATGATGATTCTCTCTTTCCTCTCCTTTCCCTCTGCTTAAACCAAAATACATATTTTCCAGTGAGGATTAAAAAACATTAATAATAATAATAATAATAATAATAACAACAACAACATCCCATCAATTATTTTGCAACAAAAGTTTGTGACACTTTAGTCTAATAGACAAGACAGGAATGTAAACAAATTATTTCTATCTAAAACATTCTTGGGAAAAAAGTTCCATGGTTTCTGGGAAAATTTCCCCATGCCCTAATGTCCCTATTTCTGCCCTAAGGAAATGCTTCCCAATGAAGTCAGAGCTCTTTTTCCCCTTCAAAATGTCTAAGAGTCCTTGATATACAATCTTCTAGATACCCATGTCAGGCCACTCTCATTGATCTGGTTCACAGCATTCTACTATTTCTTAGAGCACTGTTTATTTTAGATGCATTTTTATCATGATTTCTTCCTACTACTGATACATAAAGGAAAAAGAGGGAGAAATTAAAATGTACTATGTACCAGCCAACATACTGGGTACTTAAATATGTTAATTCATTTACTTTCATGACAATCAGACAAGTAGGGATGATCACCCCCATTTTACAGATAAGCAAATTATATGTAAGATAATTTGCTTTAGAGAAATTAAGGAAATTGCCCAAGGACACAACTAATGAGTGGTAAAGCCAGGATTCCACTTCAGGTCTGCCTGCACCCAAAGCCCTGATACTCTTCCCACACTGGAACACTGTCCTTGTGCATTCTCCTAAGTTCTCACAATGTGATATCTACATCAGCAGATGTCATCTGAGACATATTGGTTGTTTTCAGTTTCCTCCAAGGGGCTATCTAGACTCATCTCTTCCTGTGATGGAAACCACCCAGTCTAATTCTGATGATGGGTGCTGAGCTATATCCCCAAAGCAGGGCCTAAAGTGACAGCTGCACTCTGTCTACCCTGGATATCAGTTCCCATAGGACAGACCTGGTGGGTTATTAACGCAGAGACCATGCAAGTGTTGGACCTCTACTACCTGCAGTTTTTCTCCCTTGTCAAACTGTGAACAGAACTATGTTTATCCATTTTTATAACCACTCTCCCTGGTACGTCCCCACTCCTGGCAGATACTTCTGAATAGGCTATTTTAGAACATAAGCTTCTGAAGGAGAGGGGCCTCCTTTTGTCATTATTATATTCCCAGAGCTCAGCACTGCTCAACTTTCAAATAACAAACATGGAATGGATCTCTTATTCTGAAATCAGAGCAAGTTTTTTTTGGCTTTATTTTTTTAATTCATTTTTTAAATTGTTTTATTTTTTTAACTTTGTTTATTATTATTCAAGTACAGTTGTCTCCATTTCCCCCCACCACTCCCCACCACCCCAGGTATCCCCACTTCCCACCCTTGATCCTAATCCCCTTTGGTTTTGTCCATGTGTCCTTTATAAATGTTCCTAAAAACCCTTCCCCATGTAACCCCCATTATCCCCTCCCACCTCCCCTCTGGTTACTGTCAGTTTGTTCTTAATTTCAATGTCTCTGTTGTATTCTGCTTGCAGAATAAGTTTTTTTTCAAATGTTACCAGAAGTCTTCACTATTTCTTTTCCCTAGTAACTCAATTTAATTTTTAAAAGTTGAGGGATTTCTCTATGCCTTGTATTTTGTTGGGTGATGCAGGATGCATCATCCAATTATTTCAGTATGATTCTAAAAGATTATATTGGTCATGGAAGACCTGAGCCTACCTCACTACTGCCCAGTGCCAGGAGAGGGCTACAGTGAGTGGTGGGAGTCCTGGTGAGAGGCTGGACTGCAGTTAGGAGTTGAGAATAAAACCAGGAGCCCAGGATACATAGCCACTGTTCGGGAAGGAATATAAGGTTCCCTGCCCATAACAGGGCTTACTGTCTGGTTGGGGAAGCTAGACCTTCACACACATTGGGTGAAGGTGTGCACTAAGGAGAGAAGAGGCACAGCTGAACAGTTCTTAAGTTCTAAACTGGTATTGTGGAGTTATAAAGAGAAGGAGCAACTTTTTAAGCATCAAGCAGAAGTATAATTGGCATTCTAATAGTGTGGGGTTCCCTGAATAGGAACTTTGCCTTTGATTCCTTTTAAATCTCCTCCTCAATCCCAGTGAGGCTCTAAAACACACAGATGGAGTTTAATAAATGCTCCTTAACTAACCAGATAACCATCTCATAGCAGCAAAAAGAAATTCAAAGCAATCCACTGTTTGAGGGAACAGGACCTTGAAGATAATTAAAGTCTCAGCCTTGTCAACTGTAATCTGGCAACAATTTTGGAAGTGCAGCTGGTGCAGCTTCACCCATTGAATTAAACTGGATTCTAGAGAGAAGGCAGGCTACCTCTGAGAGAGCTCCCTGCTGTCAGTAAGCTACAAACAGGCACCCATCAGTGCTTCCAAATTAAATTAGAGGTTAGAAACAAAGCAGCAATACCAAGGTCAAGTGATGAGCCAGTAAACTTTAACTATTTAATTAAAGATCACAAGTGTATTCCAAGAATGCAGGTTGATTTTTTTCCTCTTTAAACGTAACAGTTTGAATGTATGTTAAAGAAAAGAAAATCTGGCTTCATAATAGTTAGTTTTAGCCCATACATTTTTCTACACCAACACAAAAGAAGGCAGTTTCCAAAGATAGAATCAACCACATTTTTATAGCTATACCATTTTTGGACTTAATAATAGTAGTGGAATAGAGCAGCTTTTCTACTACCATTTTGCCAGGAGAACTGGACAAAAGCAAAGATACTCTCAGAAATAGGACTTTTTTGTATTACCTGATATTCCTTTTTATTTATTCATTGCTAAGTCTTTCTCATGTCCCATAAGCAAAACATGGTTGTGAGCACACTGAACCTTATTTGCCAGTTTTGCTCCATTGGCAGGGGGTGGCCAGCATGCTGTCCTGGGAGGGGTCGTGGCCAGTACAGGTTCAGTGGAAAGGGGCAAGGATGGATTGACAGAATGAGTAGGGTGGGCCCAGAAGCGAAAGGGCCATGCTGTCCAAAGCTGATCTCCTAGAACTAGGAGGGGGTTCTGAGCTACTGGTTCTGTTGGTAATATATGAAAAAATATGTAAACACATGAAAGTGAAAACTGTGCTCCAATTGTCAGCAGTTTCTCTCCTCCTTCTATTCCTTCTCTGCAAGTATAAAGTGTAATGCTCTGGCTTGAAGTGCGAGCTCAGAGCTCTGACCATGTTGTCACCTGGGTGCTCATCATACCACTGGACTGCCTTGCATTTCCCATCCTGAAGAGCCTGACACCACAGGCCATCTAAAGTCCATGTGAGCTTCACCAGTGAGTCCAAATGCTGGGCTAACTACATCAATGATGAAATTATTTCCTCTTTTTTTCAGACTGATGCCAGTCCTTCACTGAAAACTTTATAATTTCAGTTTAATTAATATTTTTAGCATAAAACAGAAAGAACCAAATAAAGATAAAATACCTTTATCCTTCCTTAGAGAAAATCCCCAAGCCACAAAACCGACCCCTCACTGTAGGCCCACAGGGCTTTCATAACCTAAGGAGTAGCTCCACATAGGATTAGGACTGTACCTCTTAGAGATACAGTCCCTGGAAGCACCAGCAGTTAAAGTTCTTTCCCAAGATGAGAATAACACAGCCCCCAACTAGAAGAACCCATCCCAATCTGAAAGCTTCTGAAGATTGAAAATTACCATGTCCAATTTACCAATATTCCTACACCATTCAAGCCTGTCACTCAGCCCAGCCTGACAATAGGGAAGTGAGTGAAAGTCATTTCCACAAAGGGCCCCACAGTATAATCCTACTTACCACTTCCAGGAGAAGAGCAGATGCTCTTGATTTCCTCTACATAGGTCCCAGTGGCCTACTTCTAGTATCAACCTTAAACATGGCTCTTCCTCCCATTGGGACACATTTAACAATACAGTATTCACTTCCTAGTTCCAAAGTCCCATTCCCATCCATCTTACACATGCAAATAAACTGGTTAGTATCATGACTACACTAAAAATGTTCTTTATGACAGAGGCTGTATTTCCTGTTGGATCATCTTACTTTCCAGAACCAATGTCTACAATAAAAGCCCACTTGGAGTCCCAAAAGGAAACTAACATTAACTAAATGCCAATTTTATAGTAAACATTTCCATGTGTGCCATTGCTTTACTTCTCCTAACAACCACCTGAGGTAAATGTTATTATGTCTGTTTTTACAGCTGAGTGAACATAGCTCAGAAAGGTTAATAACTTGCCTAAGATCACACAAGTAATTAGTGGCAAAACTAGGGTTTGAATCAAGGTCTAACTCCAAAGTTGATTCAACGTCCAGGAAATACTCTCGCCAAGCCAAGAAAAGAATCACATAAGAACAAAAGATTGTGATAGCTTACATTATTGTTCAACAAATATTTACTTCCCTTTCCATCCTGGTGTGAGTAGAGACTCCCATCCCACTACTATTGGACTTGGTCATGTGGTTTGTTTTGGTCAATGCAATATTAGCGGATATAACATGAACAGGGGCCTTATTCATGACTGCATGATTTGGCTTGACTGTCGTGCTCATGGTATTTGTTACAATAAAAATATACCACGGATAGCACTAGTTAAAAGAAGACAAATCCATCCTAGAGTACTCAAACTGCAGTTGACCTGTAGACCTGTGATCAAGAAATAATAGCTGAAAATTTTCAAAATTTGATGAAAACTATAAACAACAGGTCCAAGAAGCTCAATATTGTCATTGGGATAAGAGGGGAGATTCAATGGCATGTTTTGCTCTTAAATAGAAATAGTGAGAGGCTTCCAAGGACAAGAAAAGAAATAGAAGGGTGGATGCAGGGAGGATGCATGTCAGTCTTTCCTCAACTTTCAGAGGGTCAGTAGCATCTATTAAAATCACACCTAATAAAGAGTGTGTGAGGAGAGTGGTGGGAGGGAATAAATAGAGGGCATGAATTTTCATCCAGGCTACCATGGGGGAACCAGACTCAGTGCAGGCAAACAGAGAAAACCAGAGTGCAAGGGGAAAAAAGGGGTTCCCCTTAGGTTCTTAGAAACCTAGGGGAAGGCCTTTAGATAGCACCTAACCACAGAATCATGTATTAGAGGCAATTTTATCTTGATTTCTGAGGAGGGCAGGCACAAATGCTCTGTGGAGTTGACACAATAGATACCATGAACCTTAGTCCCCTTTCTGTCCTCTCTCTAAATAGTCTTAGTGGTGAAGAAGGTTAACCATGAACTCCTGGGAGGTAATACAAGAAAAACTTTAAATGTAATGTACCATTTAATGTACCAACCCAGTGCCCACCTCAAAATACTGGAAAAGCTTTGTATCACCTGAAAAGAACAATCCTGGAAAAACAAATAAGGAAAGATTCGATCTGAGGGGAAATTCTTCCAAGGAATTAATGTCCATAAAGGAATCCAAAGCAAGCACAGAATAAATAAATGATTATACTTGATAGATCTATTTTTGCCTTTATAATGAAGCAAGAAACAAGACAAAATTGCTCTCAGTTTGCAACTACTTTTTCCTTTTATGAGAAGAGATTAATGTAAGGAATCACCCCAAAATATAAGGCCTAACAGTTGGTCATAATTCATATATAACTAACTTATTTGTAGATACTATTATAATTTATTTATCAAACTTATGATAAGAAATTTAAATTTCTATAAATATCTTATCAATAAGTATCAAATGTCAAAATTAAATGAAATCAGAATTTGTAGCAATGCATTTATCGAATTTATCCAGTCTCTACTAATTTAAGTTGGAACAGTCCAGAGGACTCTGGGAACTTTAGAGAATATTTATCACCTTTTAAATTGCCATTTGCTAATTGGTACAAATGCAATATTATTGTTCTAAATGTTTAAAGGCATTAGTACATTGACAAGGAAAGTGAAGTAAGTACACTGCTGATTAAGCTCAATCTTTTGTTTTCCTTTCAAATTGTACTCCTGAACCTACCCAAATCTATACTTATGAACAAGATGGGGGAGGAGTGAAGAAAAGAAAAAAAGAGAAAGGAAGTAAAATGTATTGGGAGTAAAAAAATAAAAAGCTTAAAATGTCAATGGATATTATAAGGAAACGAGCAGGCACTGAGTAAGATAGCATAAAAATCAGGCGCACACACACTCTCCCCTTAAAAGGTTTAGTCCAACACTGCACAAAAGGTTTACTCAAAAAATATCAAGCTGGCTGGGATAGAGGTGGAGGGATTGAGCAAAAAAGAAAAAAAGATAAAGAACACATGGACACAGACAAGAGTGTGGTGATTGCAAGGGGGGAGGGTGAGGGGAAGAGGGCATACATGGAGTTGGAGGAGGGTATAGGGGGATAAATGATGATAAAAAATAAAGTTAAATAAATAAATAAATATCAAACCCATTTTTTCACATCTACAAGACATACAAAGGGAAGATAGAAAAACAAATTAATGCCAAAGGTCATCACTAGAAAGGGAAAACTAGAAGGGAAAGGGGAGTGAAGGAGAGCACACAACTCAGAAGCAAGCCTATCACATAGGGATGTAATATATTATAAAAAGCCAGAGAGATAAATGGTGTGAATACAGGTATGAGCTTCTGGAGAAAAACATTCATTTACACAATACATTACATCATACTTCAAAATAAATCTAGATGGACCAAAAAGACTTTTGCTGTTTTAAACTCAAGCCATAAATAATCAAATGGAAAAGAGATAAATAATGAAAGTTATAGGATTTACAGACTGGATTGCAGATTTTAAGGTTGCATATAAAATATATTCAAAGTCAAAAGCAAAACAATCACTAGGATAAATTATCCATAAGTAATAACACCAAAGAGTTAATGTCATTAATAGAGAGTTCACACAATATAAGAAACACAAGACCCCAACAGATCAATGGGCAAAACAAACAGGTAATTCACAAAAGAAAAGTATAAAATATTCATTGCTTTTCACTAATAATTGACATTAATTTCTTCATCAAAGAAATACAGATGGTATTCCATACCTCTTTCCTCTTTTTTAAGTTATGTGTCTCTATTTTGGGTTTTGTGTAATTACGCATTCTTCTCCAGTGCACATGGAATATTCTCAAGGCTAGGCCATATGGTGAGTCACAAAACTAACCTCAGCAAATTCAAGAAGACTGAAATCATATCAAGCATATTCTCTGACCACAATGCTTTGAAATTAGAAATCCACTTCAAAAATGAAATAAAGGAAGCCAAAAATATGTGGAGATTAGAAACATACTAGTACTAAAAGTTGACCGGGTCAAGGGAGACAATATGGCATATCAAAACTTCTGGGATGCAGAGAAGGGAAGATGGCGGCGAGGTAGGAGGAAGCAGACTCCACTTCCCTCTACACATGGGAGAAAAACCTAGCCAATCTACAGAGGAACAGAATGAACAGCCAACAGTACCCCAGCATATATGAAGATAGGAGATCAAAAATTGTATCGGACATGGAAAAACCAGACAGTAAGGAGAGTGCTTCAGGATTATAAGGGACCAGGAATCAGCGAGGGGACCAGGGAGGTTGCAGCCCCAGGCCCAGTGCTCCCAGGTCTGCCTCAGGGCACTCAGGAGAGAGCTGGGTCAACCGCTCCCTCCCTAGCCAAATAAGGATTGAGCAACAGTGGGGGAGGCCTGGTTGCTTGAAGGCACAGAGAGGGGAGTGAGGACTGAGAGGCACTCACAGAGGGGCTGTGAGCACCCACACACAGCCCTGGGAAGAGTGTGTGCCCCAGCCTGTGCGACCAAGGACGGCCTGACTGCCCACCCACACCTGCAACCCGGAGAGAGTTTGATTTTGTGGAAGACCGGGAGCCCACAGCCATGAACACGGAAAAGGCGCAGGTGCTGCGCAGGATCCCCGTAGCACACAACTGTGAGCTTGAGCTCAGGAGAGTGTGCTTAGGAGGACCCAGATTCCACACCCAGGACCCTGCGGAGAGGCACCAGACTGGCTCTGGGGAGAGCGCGCCAGAGGCTGTCTGAGCACTGAATGGGAAGGGATAAATGCTATATCAATTGCCCCTCAGCCTGCTAAAGACACCAAGACCAGAAAAACTGGTTTGGCCAGTTTGAAACAAACAAGTTTTTTTTGTTTGATTGTTTGATATTGTCTTTTTTTTAGGCTACTTTTTATTGTTTAATTCTTATTATTTTTATATCTATCAATTCCTTATGCTTCTCTTTCTCTCTTTCTAGTGTTATTCCTTCTTCCTTTCTTCCCAAATTTATCTCTTCTTCCTTCCATCTTCTGCTTTTTTTCCTTCTTTATTTTGAACCGGCAACTTATTGCATATTTGTATTATCATTTTTTCATTATTCCTACATTTTTTATTTTAATAGTGTTTTGGTATTCCTCTTCTTTCCCTATAGTCTTCTTTGCTTGCCTTATTATATTGTATTGTTTGACAGATTTCCCCTGTTATCTCATTCATAGTGTATTGCTAATTTACTGTCCTTCATTTGTGTTCCATTAGTACACTACTCAAGGCTCAGTACTCTCTATTCTTGTTATCTAGATCCCATAGATTCTGTCATATGATTGTTGCTCTAATATTTCTGTACATAATAGCTATTCCATACAATTGTAAATACTTCACAACACCCATCCCACATCTTAGCCCACTTCATGGTTTCCTGAACTCTATTACTGTAGTGGTTAGCTCTATTCTCTCACACACTACACCTATTTACTATTCTTTACTCTAACCCTACCTCAGAATCTGACCTCCCACAACCTCACTGCTTTCTAGAGCCAACTCACAATCCCTCTCTCCCCAATAAGAGTCTTATTTCTTTCCATCCTTTCTAAAAAGTGTCTAGTGGGTGGAAGATCATGGTTAACACTATACATAGCCAAAGGATCTCCCATCTCTTCTCTACTGGCTGCTACTGTAAATACCATAGAATACTCTCTTGCTGTCTTAATCCATTTTGCCTTCCCCCTCCAACTGATCACAAAAAAGAGTAGGGGGAAGCTCTGGACACCAGGATACCCAAAGGAGACTACACCACTGAATCTCACAGGTATTCTGCCACAGCAGTTCACACCATAAACCCAGGGGACTAGAACACATCAATTTAAGAAACAGAAGCTAACAAGAAGAGTCTCACGAACAATAGGAAAACAAAGAAACAATCCCCAAATGAAGAGAAAGCAGGAAACCTCAGAAAGAATGTTAAATGAAATAGAGGTAACTCAACTATCAGATTTTGAGTTCAAAGAAATGATTATCAGGAAGCTCAACAAGCTCATAATGAATTACCAGAAACTATGGGATAACTACAATGAACTTACTGCAAACTATATCAACATGAAAAAGGAAATAGAAACTATCACCAAGGGCCAAGAGGAAATGAAGAATACAATTTCTGAACTGAAGAACACAGTAGAAGGAATCAAAAGCAGAATTCCAGAAGCAGAAATTAGGTTCAGTGAACTGGAAGACAAAGTTGAAAAAAAACACCCAGAAAAAGCAAGAAAAGGAAAAGAGGCTCAGAAAGAATAAAGAAGGATTAAGAGAAATGCAAGACACTATGAAAAGTAATATTATCCATATAATAGCGATACCAGAAGAAGAAGAAGAGCAAGGGATAGAAAACCTATTTGAAAAAGTAATGATGGAAAATGTCCCTAATTTGATAAGAGAAAAAGTCACACAAATCCAGGAAACACAGAGAGTCCCAATCAACAGGAACCCAAAGAGGCCCACCTCAAGACACATCATAATTAAAATGGCAAAATTTCAAGACAAAGAGAGAATCTTAAAGGGAGCAAGGGAAAAACAGGAACATTCAAGGGAGCCCCAATAAGGCTAGCAGCTGACTTCTCAATGGAAATGCTCCAAGCCAGAAGAGAATGGCAAGAAATATTCCAAGTAATGAGAACCAGAGGCCTGCAACCAAGGCTACTTTACCCAGTAAGGCTCTCAATCAAGATAGAAGGCCACATAAGGAGGTTTCCAGACTAAAGAAGTCTAAAATAATACACCTCCACCAAATCAGCTCTGAAAGAGATGCTAAAGGGGCTGATTTCCGGAAAGGAAGGAAAAGAGAGAGAGAGGAACACAGCTACATAAATGGCAATGAAAAAGTACCTATCAAAAATAACCTTAAATGTAAATAGATTAAATGCTCCAATCAAAAGACATAGAATAGCTGAATGGATAAGAAAGCATGATCCACACATATGCCTCCTACAAGAGACCCACCTCAGGATAAAAGACCTACACAGGCTGAAAGTGAAGGGCTGGAAACAAATTTTCCAAGCAAATGGACAGGAAAAATAAGCCAGGGAAGAAGTCTCAAATCAGAAAAAATAGACTTCCAAATAAGGGCTGTAAAGACAGACCCAGAAGATCACTTCATAATACTTAAGGGAAGAATCCACCAAGAGACATAAACATTGTAAATATATATGCATCCAACATAGGAGCACCCAAACACATAAAGAAAATCTTATGAAGTCCTCTTAAGAGGACTTCAAGAAAGATATTGACAGCAATACAATCATAGTGAGGGATTTTAACATCCCACTGTCAAAAATGGACAAATCTTCCAAACAAAATATCAGCAAAGATACTGTGGCATTGAACAATGCCCTAGATGAAATGGACTTAACTGATACATATAGAGCCCTCCATCCCAAAGAAACTAAATACACATTCTTTTCAAGTGCACGTGGAACATTTTCAAAGATAGACCACATGATAGGACACAAAACAAGCCTCAACAAATTCAAGAAAATTGAAATCATACCAAGCATTTTCTCAGATCACAAGGGACTGAACCTAGAAACCAACCCCAAGGAAAAAAACCCAAAACATTCAAAACCATGGAGATTAAATAGCATGCTATTAAACAATGAATGGGTCAAGAATGAAATTAGGGAAGAAATCAGAAAGTGTCTGGAAACTAATG
>CM052543.1:85618173-85643667 GCA_028533065.1 Trachops cirrhosus | reverse complement strand
GGAGGGAATTTCAGAGGAAAAAGAGAAGGGTTTACAGGAATAAATATAAAGGACACATGGACAAAAACTAGGGGTTGGGTGGTAATGGGAGGGAGGAGGGGAGGGATGGGTGGGTGGGCTGGGATGGGAGTAAAGGAAAGAAAACTGTACTCGAACAATGATTAAAATAAAGTTAAAAAAGCTGCTGGGATGCAGCGAAAGCAGCAATAGGAGGGAAGTTTGTATCATTACAGGCCTATCTCATGAAACAAAAGAAATCCCAGGTAAACAACCTAACACTACATCTTAAAGAAGTAGAAAAAGAAGAACAAGAGCAACCCAAAGACAGCAGAGGAAAGGAAATAATAAAAATTATGGCAGAACTGAGTGAAATAAAGAACAAAATGATCATAAAAAAATTAATACAACAAAGAGCCGGTCCTTTCAAGAGATTAATAAAATTGGCAACCCCCTGGCTAGATTCACTAAGGAAAAAAAAAGACAAAACAAAAGATATAAACAAAACCAGAAATGAAAGAGAAGTTACCACAGACATCACAGATATATAAAGGATCAAACTAGAATACAATGAAAGGCTATATGCCACCAAATTCAATAACCTAGAAAAAATGGGTAAGTTCCTAGAAATATATAACCTTCCTACACTGAATCATGAAGAATTAGAAATCTAATTGACCAATAATCAGTGAGGAAATTGAAACAACCATAAAAAAAATCCTCCCCCTAAATAAAAGTCCTGGACCAGATGGCTTCACCAGTGAATTCTACCAAACATTCAAAGAATATTTGATATCTATCCTTCTCAAACTCTTCCAAAAAATTGAAGAAGGGGCAATACTGCCTAACACATTTTATGAGGCCAACACAACCCTGATATCAAACCCTAGCAAGGATAACACACAAAAAGAAAACGATAGGCCAATATCTCTGATGAATACAGATGCAAAAATCCTAAACAAAATACTATCAAATTAAATACAACAATATATTTTAAAAATAGCACATCACATCAAGTAAGATTCATTTTGAGAGCACAAGGATAGTTCAACACATGCAAATTGATCAATGTAATACTACACAATAACAAAACAAAGGATAAAAGTCATATGATCTTATCAATAATGCAGAAAAAGCATCTGATAAGATACAACATCCATTTATGATTAAAACACTCAATGAAAGGGATATAGAAGGAAAGTTTCTCAATATAATGAAGGCCGTATATGACAAACACTCAGCTAATATCATTTTCAATGTTGTAAAAGTGAAAACTTTTCCCATAAAATCAGAAAGACAAGGATGCTCACTGTCACCACTGTTACTCAGCATAGTTCTGAAAGACCTAACCAGAATAATCAGGCAAGCAAAAGAAATAAAAGGCATCAAGCTGGGAATGAAAAAGTAAAAGTGTCACTTTTTGCAGATGACATATTCTGTATATAGAAAGCCCTAAAGACTCCACCAGGGAAACTAATACAAACAATAAACAAATACAGTAAAGTTGCAGGATACAAAATTAATGTACAAAAATCCACTGCTTTCCTATATACTAACAATGAAACTTCAGAAAAAGAAATGAAATAAAACTCGTTTTGAAACTGTGAGTAAAAGAATAAAATACCTAGGAATAAACTTAACAAAGGATGTGAAGGACTGAAATCTACAAAGCATTACTAAAAGAGACTGAAAAAGACACAATGAAATGGAAAGATATTCTGTATTCATGAATTGGAAGAAACAACAGAGTTAAAATGGTCATATTTTCCAAAACAATACATATATTTAATGTAATCCCATCAAAATCCCAATGTCATTTTTTAAAGAAATAGAATAAAAAAATCATCAGATTTGTATGGAACCACAAAAGACCCCCCAATAGCCAAAGAAATCCTGAGAAAAAAGAACAAAGCTGGAGGTACCACACTACTTGACTTCAAATTATACTACAGAGCTACAATAATTAAAGTAGCATGACATGGGCAGAAAAACAGGCACACAGACCAATGGGACATAATTGAGAGCCCAGAAATAAAACCACATGTATATGGGCAAGTAATTTTTGACAAAGGAGCCAACAATACACAACAGAGAAATAAAAGCCTCTTCAATACATGGTGTTGGGAAAACTGGAAAGCCACATGCAAAAGAATGAAAGTAGATTGTTTCCATAGTCAAAAAATAAATTCAAAATGGATCAAAGACCTAAATATAAGATCTGAAACAAATTATATAGAAGAAAACATAGGTATTAAACTTACGGGCCTTGGTTATGGAGAACATTTTATGAATTTGACCCCAAAGGCAAGGGAAGTACAGGCAAAAATAAATGAATGGGGTTATATCAAACTAAAAAGCTTCTGCACAGCAAAAGAAACTGCTAACAAAACAAAAAGTCAGTCAATCAAATGGGAGTGATATTTGCTAACAACAGCTCTGACAAGGGAGTAATATCCAAAATATATAAAGAACTCATACAACTCAACACCAAATGAATAATCCAATTAGAAAATGGGCAGAGGACCTGAACAGACACTTCTCAAGAAGACATAGACATGGCAACAGATACATAAAAAGATGCTCAGCTTCACTAGCCATTAGGGAAATACAAATAAAAATCTACAGTGAGATACTACCCTCACACTTGTTAGAGTGGCTATTATCAACAAGACAAATAATAACAAGTGTTGGAGACATTGTGGAAAAGAAGGAACCCTCATTCGCTGCTGGTGGGAATGTAAACTGGTGCAGCCACTATGGAAAACAGTATGGTGGTTCCTCAAAAAATTAGGAATAGTGCTACCATATGTCCCAGCAACACCTCTTCTGGGTATCTACCTGAAAAATTAAAAATATTTATTTGCAAAGATATATGCACTCTTATGTTCATTGCAGTATTACTCAAGGTAGCCAAGACATGGAGACAACTGAAGTGTCCTTTGATAGAAGATTGGATAAAGAAGATGTTACGTGTGTGTGTACACATACACACTACAGAATACTACTCAGCCATAAGAAAAGATGAAATACTGCTATTTGCAACAACATGGATGGATTTTCAGAGTATCATGCCAAGCAAAATAAGTCAGATGGACAAGAACAAAAACCATATGATTTCAGTCATATGTGGAATATAAAACTGAAACTCATAAGCTGCAGATAACACTATGGGGTTGTCCACAGGGAAGGGGTGGGGAGACAGTCAAGGGTAAGGGGTCCAAATACATGGTGACAGATGACGATTTGACTTGGGGTGGTGGGCACACAGTGCAGTGTGTAGATCATGCATCACAGGAAGGTGCACTTCAGACCTATATGATCTTATTAACCAATGTTACCCTAATAAATTTAATTAGAAAATACATATGAATAAAGAAATTCAGATGGAAACAATGAGATCCTATTTTTATGCTAATTCGATTTCAGTGAAATGGGTCTTCCCATACACTTCTGAGGTGAGTTAACTTGCCTTGTAACATCTTTTGGAAAGCAATTCAATGTGAGAGATTACCCCCAAATATTCAAAAATATTGATCCAGTACTTTCACTATGAGAAATCAATCCCCCCAAAATCTAAAATACAGAAGGAAATACACCACAAAAAAAGATAAGTGTTGTACCATCTATAACAGCAAAAACAATTAGAAAGTACTCAAACATCGGACAGAAAATGATTAACAAAATTATGCCACACGTTCATAAAGTTATGTATTTTAAAGTGTCAGTTACAAAAGTTTTCTAGAAACATGGAAAAATACTAGCTACAATATTGAGTAGAAAATGCAATATCCAAATTGGTACATAATATACCATTTATGTTTCATTTGTTAAAAATAGTATACAATGAGAAGATTGGAAGGAAATACTATGTTCAACAGTGAAAATCTTTGGGTGGCAACAATATTTCTTTTCCTTTTTTCTCTGTATTTTCCATCTTGTCTATAATATGGCTGCAGAGTGTAAGGCAGTCTCGTTTCCATGGGCCTGGACTCAGACTCGGCTCTGCCTCTTAACAGCTATGTAACCTCAGAAAATAACTCCAAAGCTGTTTCTCTTCTGAAAAATTGGGATAATGATATCATTCACCTCACGTGGTTGCTGGGAAGATTAAATGAGTTACTGTATGTAATGCACCTCGCAACACACACCCCAGCTCTAACCATCTTGGAAAAAAAAATCTTTGAAGTGACAAAAATTAAACATTTAGAGAGTTAGTACACTGTATCACTCTCATTTAATATAAGAAGCGATATCATGGTTTCTAGGAAATAACTGATGTAATAGAGAAAAACAGATGAGAGGTTTTTTTTAACATCTTTTATTGTTGTTCAAGTAGTTTTCTGCCTTTTCCCTCCACCCCTCCCCACCACCCCAGCCTTCTCCACCTCCCTCCCCTGCCCACCCCACCCCCACCCGGGTTATTGTTCATGTGTCCTTTACAATTGTTCCCTCAAACCCTTCAATCTTTTTCCCTTATAATCCCCTCCCCTCTCCGCTCTGGTCAATGTCAGCCTATTCTCAATTTCAGTGTCTTTGGTTATATTTTGCTTGCTTGTTAATCTTGTTGATTAGGTTCCTATTAAAGGTGAGATCATATGGTACTTGTCTTTCACTGCATGGCTTATTTCGCTTAGCATAATGCTTTCCATCCATGCTGTCGCAAAGGGTAGGAGCTCCTTCTTTCTGCTGCATAGTATTCCATTGTGCAAATGTACCATAGTTTTTTGATCCATTCATTTACTGATGGGCATCTAGGTTGTTTCTAGCACTTAGCTATTGTAAATTGTGCTGATATGAACATTGGGGTGCATAGGTTCTTTTGGATTGGTGTTTCAGGATTCTTGGGATATAATCCTAGCAGTGGAATTGCTGGGTCAAAAGGCAGTTCCACTTTTAGTTTTCTGAGGAAATTCCGTACTGTTTTCCATTGGTTGCACCAATATGCATTCCCACCCACAGTGCACTAGGTTTCCCTTTTCTCCACAACCTCTCATAAAAAAAGCAACAAACAACAAGTGTTAGAGAAGTTGTGGAGAGAGTTTTTTTTTAATATTTACAAATTATATTCTCTTTTAAAACACCAGAATTTTACAACAACCTATCAAATGTTATTTTCGAATCTGAGAAATTGAAAATAGGTATGTTCAAATGATACTTTTTTGATATAAACGCAGTGAGTGGCAACATAATGTGCAACACATAAATGTGCAACAAGGAAAAGTGAAAGACCGTCCTTCCCACACAGCAGATGAAGACACCATATTTCACATTCAGTCTTAGAGCTCACTTTTACATACCTTTAAACTTCTAAGATGCAGCCTTTACTTCCAGGACATACACAACTATATTAGGCAATATCTTTCCCCATTTTTCCTAGAAATTATGGAGGAAATGAGAATGAAAAAGCAAACACAAATACCTTCTTCTGCTAACAAAAAAAAAAGGAGACCAAAAAAGAAGCATCCAGATAAGGGCAATCCTTTACGTGCTATTTGAAATAGATCATGGGGACGTGGGGAAAGGGAACCAATCAGGAAAGGACCAGAGATCTGTCTCTGAGGTTCCAGATGAGGTTGGAAACCACAAATTTTCCAAACAAAATAGTCAAGGATTCCTGGGCAGTTTTTCAGTGAGAAAGGTTGACTTTGAAATGTTCACATTTCTGGGACATTGTGATGGACAGAGGAGGCAAGATCACATATTTAAAATCTGGGACTCCTCATATTCAAAACATGTGATCACTGAATGGCAGACTACCCTCTGAACATTTTATTCTAAGAAAAATGTTTTTATATCTAATTTAATTTGTATGCTTCATAGGGTTGGAAGACGGTTCTTACTGAAAATGTAACCTATGCCACCTGATATGTTGCCCTTTAAACTAACTTTCCAAGGAATACATAGGCCAAAATTAAACCCTATTTACAGTGATTGGCATGGCTTGGGAGATGGTAACATCTCACATTCTTTACCTACTGCCCACTAGGTTTAATCTTGTAAATTATTTTCAATAGGCATGGCATACATCCTGAATTATTTTTCTTAGATTAGCATCAACCTTGCTTATCAATTGATACTTTCTCAATTTCTTGGAGACGTCTAATTCACCATTAGCACAAAGGTTATTACCTAAAGCAGTGCCCTCCGTGAGTTCAACTGGGACCAATCCCCTGTTCTGCTTTAGAGCATTAAGAATCTGAATTCACAAAGTGTGTCTCGGATACACACTTAGTGATTCACCCCCTGCCTTCATCTCCACTTGACCACCTGGCTGCCCCCTGCCTTCCCCACCTGACAGGGTTGCCTCCTGCTAAGTCCCAGTGCCTTCCCCTGGGAGCCTCGGTAACACTGTTACATAAAAAGGAAGTTTTTAAGCAGCTGTATCTTGCAGCTTCTTTCCCTGCTCTCAAAGAGTTGTTCTTGCCTCATATTGAAGCTAGAAATCCTCTGTCCATTACTAAAAGTGAGTAGGAAGGTGGAGGTGGGTGGGCTTTCTCCGATGTCTAACTACCCCTTTGTCATCTCACACAGGAACAGGGAAGAAGAGAAACTCCTTCCCTGCTTCTCTGTGGTGTGTTATCAGCGCCTGGCACTTGGCAATTTCACCACTCCCAAAGAAACTCCCATGTCTTGGCTTTCTGAGTAACTGTCTAGTGCTGTTTTTCCAAACCACAACCCCTACTTCTCCCTGACTTTGTGACATCATTCTCTATGCCTGTTAAACTCTCTGATCACATTCCCTGAATGAAAGGGGAGGTTCATTTGGCCTCTGCAGGGGTTCCTGTGCACCTTGGCCCCCAACAAGAGGTAGTTCTATCCCACACGTGCATCATCTACTAGCACTGTTGTCACTAGTAGGGCAGGGCAGCAGAAAACCCAGGGAAGTATAGGCGTCCTCACCACAGCATCCAGCTAGCCTGGGCAGCAGAGGGCTCTGCCCTGCCAAGAACTGCATCCTGTACTGACAGGCCCTGGGGCCATGTCTCTGGAAGGTTCCCAAGTTTGTAAACACTATCACTTGGACCACTTCCCTGGGTGATGAGTTTATGACTGGTTGCTAAATTGAAAAATTCACTATTAACATCCATGAACTCTATCCTCGTACCACATAAATAATACAAGGCACAGTTAGTCCCTACCTAGTGCTTTATTTCCAAGGATGCAAGATCATCTGAAATTAAGATACAAAACACACTTGTTTCTTTTTGATTTCAGGTACCTGGAGGGAGTTTTCCTTTCAGCTTCCTTGAATTCCAAGTCACTACACTGTCACCATCTTTTAGGGAGAATGCAGGAAATTCCACACACTCTGTTCTCTCTGCAAACGCATGGAACCTGAAACATGAAGCAATTTGCAACATTAGGCTGGAGGTGGTATTTGCACATGTCTATTCAGTCTCCCAAGACTGTGAACTTGCTCTTCCTCGCCTTCCCTGCACCTTGTCTGTTCCCACAGGTGAGAGACAAGGAGGAGGGAAAAAACAGATGACTCTTCTCTTTATTAAAGAGTAATAGCTCAGCCAAATGGTATTTCTTCCCTGGATACCCTGTGCTTGTATTTATTCTTTGTTCCCGGGGTTCAATCACAGCAACCCAGTTTTGACAAGCCAAGTCTAATGTGGCTCCACAGTGCCCACAGCCCTGCAGTCAGAGAGCAGGCGGCACCGGGGCTCACCTGCTCACGGCCGACAGGCTGCAGTTGCTTTAACTCAGCAAGTGCACACTTCCCCAGGACGTACACGTAGAATGAATGGCAAGAATTCTTGTGTGGATGGGCTTATAGGGACTGACTCCTCAAGTGCAGCCTCAGGAGCAGCATCAGCACCTGGGAGCTGGTTAGGGCGCATGTTCCCTCACTCTCGAAGATGCTGAGTCCAAAGCGGCACTTGAACAACCTCCCCAGGGGACTCACGTGCAGCTTGAAGCTCAAAGGGTGCTGGTGTTGTGCATGGGTGATGGATTAAGTCACACCTGAAGTTACTTATCTGGAATTCAAACAGTCAGTAATCATAGGAAGTTTCCTTCAGATGGGCAGAGGAGATATCTAAATAATGCTTCCCTTGCCCCTCAGGGGTGGCCTATTGCTACTCATTAGACACAAAGAGAATCCTGAAGCACAGGTGAGGATGGATGGGTGGGTGGATAGGATGACAGTGGGAGAAGAGGTGTGGACCTCACCTGGGCCATGGCAAGCCTCAGTCCTATCTATTTCTAAAGGGTTTCAGGTGACATTAGGATGATGGTTTGATGGCAGAGAACAAGCTAACCTTGTCCAATGGCCCTTCACAAAGCTGATGGACTCAATCTGCTTGTGCTTGCCTCCTGCTGGGACCTCATCCAGAGCAAAAATGGCCAGTTTCCTAGCACAGCAGAGAAGAGATGCTGAGGTTATTCCTGGCAGGGCCCACACCCTGAGTGCCAAGGCCTTTGGTGCCCAAGACTTTCTACTCTCTGACACGTTCTCCAGATTGGAAAAGAGAATAAGGCAGACATTCCCTCTGGCTAACACAGCCCTTCTTGTGCACAAAGCAAATCACCATTAAGTTGGGCTCTTTGTACAGCCTGCAGAGTACAGCACTGTGCCTGATGGCTGTTGGCTCTGTCCAGACACAGCCTTGGGCGCAGGGGTATGCAGACTCCAGGCCCCCTGCAAGCTGAGATGTTCAGGACATGCCCTTACAGTTGGATAATAACTGCACTTTAGCTGGGGCTCAAGAGCCAAAGTGCAGAGAACCTACTAGGAACCCTAGAGGCCTGGTGCAATAAGGAGGAGGAGCACCACTGGCTGTGGGTGGGCTCACTATCCCAGGCAAGAGCAGGGACAGGAGGGCTGTCTACACCTCGTCCTCTTCTACAGACCTCCATGGTGCATGGCCTAAACATCTGGAGCTGAAATGCAGTGGTAAATTGTTAAAATTTAAAGCATTAAAGTCAGAGTGAACTCCCTGTTAAATTACTGCCTGGCCTCTCACCTGCCTAGAGGAAATGCCCACAGAGCCCAAGAAGAGGACAAGCAAGAAAGCTGGCCCTGCCAGTTGCCTTTATCTGTCTCCAACAGCAAAATTGGGGCAGTGTGCCCTTTCTGTATTTGGGGCTCAGAAGCCCAGAATGGTGGCCAACTACCTGATGTTAGAAGACTTAAAATTGCTTTAAGAGCAGCCAGAGCCATGTTCCTCAGAATCATCAGGGATCCTGCAAAAAATGATGTCCCTGGCTCTCCCTTTCTCTGGGACTGCAGCCAAGACATCTGCATTTTAATCAAGCTCCCTTAGTAGTTCTTATGCAAAATGAAGGGCGAAGTGCATATTCCCAGGTTCCCCTGTATTACATGGAATCAGCTTGCAAGGTGAAACCCAGACATCCAAATGATTAACAAACTCCCCATACAAATATGATGAGCAACTCAATTTGAGAACCAATACTCAAGAGCAAGCTTTGCATTCATTTTGGACAGGCTAACTCTTAGGAAAGGATGCAGCCACTCTTCCTGGAATCACATAAGCAGCTGGCCTTTCTCCATAAGGGGCTTGAACTCATACACAGACAGTGCTGTGGGCTATGTTTTAAAATGTAGGTTTCATTATTATTCTGATATGATGAGGCCAACAGATGAATTTAACTGCAACTGAAAATATAGTTTGGTACTCACAGTTCCTGCTATAAACTGAATTGTGTCCACCCTTCAATTTTCATATGTTGAAGCCTTAACCCCTAAAGTGATTTGTAATAAGCAGAGCAAGAATGATGGACCAGGTATAGAAGGCCCCCAGGGCAGAAAACTCCAGGTGCCTAGCAATGGGAAGAACTGGGAAAACAAGGACCTCACCTGCCCCTGCCACAGGTAACCTTTCCTCCCCTAGCATATCTCAGGTCATATGGTTTAGACCCCCCTGACCTTTCATACCACTGGTCAGGAGGCTCAGACCCTCCCCAGACTTTTCCTCCCCTGGAATGTTGATAGTCACACAGGTTAGATGCATCCCTCCCTTAGAGGTAGAACAAACAAGTGGGCTGGAGATTAGCCCTTAAGCATTAAGCCCCCAGGACAATGAGGTGCTGACATCTCAGTTGTGTTTCAGCTCCAGGCCCAGAAAATCAGACAAGCAATGCCATAGCTGACATCAGGACCAGCTGCACTGATGAATGATCCCCTGCCCTGGTGTCATCAATTCAGTGGAGACCTGGACCCTGAAAGGGCACACCTGAAAAGCTGATGAATATTTTATCAGATCTTCCCCTGAGACTGCACCTAAGATTCCTGCCTGCAAGAGAGAGATAAAAACCCTCAAGACAGCCCTGACCAGTGTGGCTCGGTTGGGCATTGTCCTGCAAAGCAAAAGGTTGCAGGTTTGGTCCCCAGTTGCAGTCTGTACGGATTGATGGTTCTCTCCCCCTCTTTCTCCCTCCTTTCCCCTCTCTCTAAATAAATAAATAACCCTCAAAACAGAGGACACAGCATGCAAGCTGTCCCTCTGAGGAGCACGCCCATACCTTTCCCTTCCTCTCTTCTTCCCCACAGGCATGCATCTCCTAAACTCTAAGGGTCCCTAAGACCTGCAACCAGGGGAGCAATGGGCAGCAGCAACATGTGCCAGGTTAACCCCTGGAACTATCTCTAAGGTCTCTCTTTCTCTGGCTTCCCAGTGAACTAAAGCAGCCCTGCCATGGCTCACTTCTTTCCCATAACGTCTCTAAAGAGCCAAAATAGCCCTGCCTAGTTACCTCCCATTGCTTCTTCTGTGCTAAGCCCTTCCTTGTTTCATGGTCCCCAGCTTTAATAAACATGTCCTCAAAGTCACCTGAACTCATTTTGTGAAATCTTTCCTGCATGAAATCAAGAACCTGCGCACTACCATCCGACCGTATGCAGACCTGCTCAGGGCCAGGACACATGTCCAGTAATAAAATGAGGTCCTAAGGGTGGGTCCTGATCCTATAGGACTAGTATCCTTTTAAAAAAAGACATATCAGAGAGATTGCATGCTCTAGATTCCCCTGCTTTCTCTCTCTCTCTCCCCCTATCTCTCTCCCTCTGTCTCTCTCTCTCCCCCTCTCCCTCTCTCTCTCTCCCTCTGTCTCTCTCTCTCCCCCTCTCTCCCTCTCTCCCTCTCTCTCTCCCTCTCTCTCTCCGTCTCTCTCTCTCTCTCCCTCTCTCTCTCTCTCTCCCTCTCTCTCTCTCTCTTCCTCTCTCTCTCTATCTTCCTCTCTCTCTCCCTCTCTCTCTCCCTGTCTCTCTCTCTCTCTACCTACTATAAAGGACACAGCAAGAAGGCAACAAGCCAGAAAGAGAGCTCTCACCAGAAAATAAATTAGCAGGCGCTTTGATCTTGGACTTCCAGCCTTCAGAGCTGTGAGAAACATATTTTTGTTGTTTAAGCCCCCCAGTCTGTGCTACTTTGTTATGGCAGCCAGAACTGACTATGACAGTGCCCAAGAGGAGGGGCCCTACCACCCCACCCAGGGCCACACAGGGAAGCTCCAGGGCCAGTCAGGAGGCAGAGGAAACAAGGGGACAACATGAGCAAGAGCTGTATTGTGGATTCTGCAGGAAGGAATGGGTAGGGCAGAGTAAACAGGCTTAGGATTGTCTAAATTAGAATAATTTCGGCAAATTCTGAGGCACTTTTCTGGTATCTGGCTCTGGGCTGATAGAGGTCCTGAGGGTGAGCCCTAGCCTCTGGATCAGTTAGTTTTCACATGAAAGCTGCACTCCCAGGGGTGTCATTCACTCTCTCTAGGAATTAGCTAGCCCTGGGAGGGGCAGTCTTTGCAAGGTCAGCAAGGTCCCACCATGTTCAAGCATCTGAATTATAGAAAATAAAATAGCAAGATGAATACAGCGTAGAGGAGAAAAGGTGCATGGAGTCTAAAGAGTGTTGAAAAGATGAGACAAACACAGCCGCACATTGGTTAGGACCACGAAGAACCCAGGACCCACTGCTGATCTTGTGGAAGCAGGCAGCTCACGCGTAGTCCCTCAGAGCATGTTTCTACCTACCTGCCGTGGGTCCTGGCACTCAGATTCTTTAAAAAAGCTATAGTGTCTTCTCCTCTGGCATTGAAGGACACGGTACAGACAGGACATGGGATCTCCAAAGCCCTTTGGAGGAGAAGCTGCTTGGATTCCTCAGGAATGTCCCCCACCACAAAGTAGTAAATGGATTCAGTCTGCAAAACAGTAGTAATAATAATTACCTCCTGACATGCCCTAGCCTTGTCCTGGATTCATTGGCAATACACTTTCTACAAGACAGAATTTTTTTATAAAGTGGCGGGGAGAGGGAGGAACAGAAAGGATAGCAGCACTGCTCAATGTTTTGTGAGGACATATGGGGACCAAGGTCAGGAAGTGAAGAATTCAAGGCCTGGTGCCAAGGAGGTCTGTTGGTGGTGGTCTAGTGGTCTTAGTCTCGGGTAGCACAGGGAAGGATACAGTTGGCAGGTTTGGGGAAGAGCTTCCTCTGAGCCCATAAATACATCACACAGGTCAGGAACAGCTGTTTTCAGTATGAAGACACACAGCCACCACAGTTAGGCAGCTTATTAGCCATTCCCTATGGTGGAGCCAGAATTCTACAGTCCAACTCCTCTATCTTCAGTCTGAGGCAGAATGTGACAGAAGGACATATTTCCAGTTGGTTCACCCTCTGGCCTCATGTCACAGGGAAAAAATTGCCTGGGGAGGTGAGGCCATCCTGACTTCAAACAGCAGGTTAAGTGCCAGGTCCACTCACAGGGCCTTGTCTCTCACTGCCATGCCAAGCCATGACAAGAATAAGAGAATGAACAGCCCCTGTGTCAGAATACACACACACACACAACCAACCTTCAACCAGGGATCTGAAAGACGCATACCTCACCAGGTAGAGGCAATCCCACAAAGCTCCCTGATTAATGTAGAGTGATGTCAACCACCCTACCCCCACCAAGGGCATCCATGACAATAGTGCTATGGCAATCACAACACCTTTGCTCTTCCCAGGATTTGCCCTCCCTGGTATTTGTCTCCCGCTCCCAACCCCCACTCAAGAGCTCTGTAACCTTGGGCAAGTGATTTTAATGAAGACAGGGAATGCAGTTTACCTCATGACTGGGTTTAAACAAGGTGACTTACACTTATGTATATAAATCTCAGAAAATAAAAGCCAAGGGAGAGCCAGGACTACGTATTATGCAAACCTGCCCTACAAACACCTAGATCCACTGTCCACAGATACCTGGAGATAAAAACCCATCAAATGTGTTGTGTTTTAAGGGATACGTAGATGTCCTATCCGTTTAAGATTTACAAGTCTCTCTGTGCTCTAATCACAGATCCTTGATAGTGGAAGGTAAACCATCAATGATCTCCCCTAGATCTCAAACCTTGGCTTTACGCCCACCTGACACAAAGATGGGATTATGGTCAGCACCCCAACTGGTTAGGACACGCTGTCAGCAGTAGCCGGGCAGCTGTGTGCCCCAGGAGCCTGTGGGGCAGGGTGGTGGAGGACGCAGGCTGGGAACTGGGAGACCACAGTGGGAGCTGGGACCAGGCTATTGCAGCAACAACCCTCCTCCAGCTGGGCACAAAAGAGCCTCCTATGTCCACCCTACCTCCCACCCCCACTTTTTCTTTCAGGCCTTTTCACACCAGCGCCCTGATTTTAAAAGGACTAATGGGAGGTAAAGACTGAGGGAAGCTGTACATTCTCTCAGCCAGCCAGCCACCCGAGTGTCAGAAAAAAATCTAAGAAAGAAGAGACAGTGCTCTATAGATTCCTTATTATTCCAAATATTGTTCCTCCAGCAAATGCACTAATTCCATTTTTATCCTGGTGTTATACATTACCTTGTGTGAGATGTATTAAGTAGACGCCACTGAACTGCACTGTCAGTAATTAGTGTTTCAGCTGTGTTGGTGCCGAGTGTTGAAGGGAATGGATCCATCCCCTCATAAGGATCTAAATTCACACATGGCCTGAGACAGGGGTACAGACATAGACGTACTTTCTCGGGTTTGTTAGCTCCACAGGGAGGTGAGTGAGGACAAACATCTCTAGGTGGTCAGTAGGCAGCTTGTGACACCCTGTAGCTCTATTGCACATCATGCAAACTCAGCTTCTTTGCTCTGGCTATAACCAAAGAATCTGAAAATCTTTGTACAGAAATGGATTTCCCTCGAGATTTCATCAGACTAAAAACTGCTGTAGCTAGCAGTGACTCAGGATTTTCTTTCATTTACTAAGGCTATAGTGGTATTCATTAAAGCTCATTACTCAGCTTCTTAATTGCCTATGTTCCTAATCAACTCGCAGTTATCTGTGCTACACATTTCCTGGGACATGCTTTCCATTGAGACCGCCTATCCCACTCCCATTCTCTTCCTGCACCCTGCCTTCATGCCTCTCCTTTCTGCTCAGAGAATGGCATTGAGAAAAACAAAGGAAGATAAGCATGCTACCTATCACTATCCCCTCCTCAAACTGGCAAAATGCCTTTTAAAGTGAAATGGCTCTGGGGTCATCTGCTATTTGGGATGATAAGCTAACATGAATTATTTTATTCAACACTCACAAGAGTCTTATGGAATATAAATTCTTATTCTCATGCCCAGTTTACAGATGAAGAAAATGAGGCCTAGACAGGTTAACTGACCTGGTCTTGCAGCTAGGAAAGCCAGGTTACCTGACTACCACCTCACTCACTGTGTCACCTCACCATGGCAAGGCTGGTCACCTATTGCAGATGAGCATGCATTCCCAGAACTATGAAAACAAGATCATAGGACACAAAAGTGGACAGAGACCAGGCACCATTTTCACTTCCTTGGCTCCCACACCATCCTTGGCTCCAACCACCTGATAGCAACATCACTGACCAAAGCTGGGTCCAGAAGGTTCTCTGACTCAGGGACTTATTCTCCTGGGAACCCACACCCCTAACCAGCATCTCTGAGCTCCTTGAGGCAAGGGCCAGTCTGGACAATCAGCAACAGCCTGGACCAAGAGCAGCTTCCTCACTGATCAGTATTTCCCTACAAGCTGATTTGCACTGAATTTGATAACATAAGACATGGACAATATGTTACATTCAGCTATGTTACTGTGAGTCACAAATTCCTGCCACTTTATACTACATAAAATAGGGTAAAGCCTTTCTGTAGTCACTTAAAATGTCTTATTTTGTCTGGGCCATTTGTCTATTAGCTTCCCATAGTAATCTGCATTCTGCTTGGCCAAGGAATCCTGAACAGCTTCCCAGCCACAGGTTTGGTGGAAAAGAAGAGAGCTTCCTCTCTGGCTGCCTGCTGCTCTAGAAGCCACAAGGCCCCTGGGCCTAAATATCTCCACTCCACAAGGAAGCAAAATTGAAAGTCAACCAGAACAGCAACCAGAGGTCTAGCAGAATTCTTCCTTGTTCTTCACACAACTTTGACCACTACAGTTTTAATCAACCCAGATCTTAAATTGAACTTCTAGATCCTCCCTATGCCCCCTTTCCTGGCTCAGCAGTTTTGATTTTCTGATTCTCCTTATGGCAGAGACTACCCCATGGTCTTAATCCAGCTCACTTCTCAGATCCATCTTAACATCCTTGACCACCACCAATTTTCTGGCCTCCCAGGCTTCAGTGTCCCTGTGTCTACCCACTGTCCCTACCAAAGTCACACAAGGCTCAGCAAACTCACCTGCCTGGTCCCACGCAGACCATATCCCTTCAATTCAAAAAACTCAAATATGTATCATAGCTTAGGGATGGGACTCTCTTAGACTCACTTTTAGCCCCCAAACTCAAGAATGTCAACATTATTTCCTTTCTGTTCCTTCAGTGCTGAACAAAGATTTATCGAGGCCTTGCTAGGCACTGCCATTGCTAGGGATACAAAGGTGAAAAGATCTGATGCCTGCCTGCACCACCTCAAGGAAGTAAATGAAATGCCAACTCTGTGATTGATATGGCCAGTCCTTCAGCTTCCTGTCCAGTGGGGAAGGATCCTTATGGAATCATGTGGGTCTGTCTCTGATTCACCCACTTAGTCTTCCAGAAAAAAGTAAACAAATGTGAGTCTATCAGATAGATGGGAGAGGCTGAAAGAACAAAAAAAGAAACACAGGTGCCCTCTGGGTAGGTGACCTTCTGTTGAAAGCAGAGGCAGGGCCCCCTGGTTAGCCTCCTCAGGCAGCTGAGATCATCAATCTATACCCCTCACATCCTGGACCAGTAGGCCTTCTGGGGCATCCTGGCACAACACCTGTTCCTCATAAAGACCAAGGAAGCCATCAACTTCCTAAAAGACATATCCAGGGACCACAGTATACTGCAGAGCAGAAATCCAGAGCTGAACTGCACACCTGGGCTCTGAGGCTGATGCTAGCCCCTGGAAACTGCCGAACATTTCCTCAGTACCCCACAGACTGTCCTACTAATGAACCAGATTTTTTCCCACAGGATACAACAGTAATTCATCCATCTACAGTGCTCTTCATATGCCATGATTAGAGATTTAAACAGACCCCTCAACTCTGCTTGGCTCCTCTGGACTTGAAGGTTTACGCTCAGTCATCCCTCTCTGTTCTATATACCTGGCCTACTTGTGGTGACAAAGTCCAGTCCTGGAGGAGGTCAGTGGCCTCTGAACATCCTTCTTCACTGTAACCAAGCACATCAGTCAGTCTTCCCTCTGCAAGTGGACCTAATACAAAAACCCAACTTCTCTGTTAATCTTTGGACCTAAGTCAATGCTCAATTTTTTGGTTCCTCTCAGGACTCCCTTGTGGGAGATGTTAACCCAAAGCAGGTTATCATCAGTAGGAAAAGCCTGGGTGTTTAGCTTTATTGTTCAAGTTTCTTAAGCCTTCAATCTTTTCTATTCATAGCACACAGCAGTGACATGGATCAATTTAAATGTCACTGGGTGGACATGAGGTTCACAGAGCAGAAGATCCATTCCCCTCCCCACCTGCCCTAAACACACATGCAGGCCTTGTTACTCCCAGAAAACATGGGGAATGGCATTTTTATGTATGAGGCAGTTGTATTTAGAAGATTTTCCTTGGGATCACAACCAGATAAAGCTCTAGGTGGAGGAACACACCAGTCTAAATGTGTTTTGCATTTGCCATACTCCACAGTGTCTTTTCTCAAGAGTTTTCACATGGCATTTGATGATCAGTGACTGTAAGCTTCTTTCTGGGTTCTCTCTCTTCTGTTGGACTTGCCTGGAACTCACTATATGTTCCATATTTCCTGGGCTGGGAATGAAACCCAGAGAAAGATGAGGCACAAGCCAGAGGTAAGTAAAATAGAAAATCAAAGTCACTGGGAAATTTTGCAGTCATGTCAAGTTGTCTGAGTCAGCTATGATGAGGGAAGCCAGGTGAACAAAGAAAGAAAACACCCATGTGCACGCACACACACATGAGCCTGTGTAATGTTCCATTTCTTGAATGCTAATTACAGTGTCCAGACACTTGAGATTTTACAGATGTTAAGACAAACTTGAAAGGCCATAGAACAAAGTAGCTTGTATTTTATTCTTCTTTAATGGGAAACATTTGCTCTTCTGGCTTTATAAGGATAAACAATGTGTTCCGAATTTTAAACCATCATCCTCAGTATCAATAAACACAGTCTGGTGACCACTGGGGACTGTCCTTTCAAGGTGCCAGCACATGGCCTTCTTGCTCAAGAAGGACTTCTTAATGCAGCAGAATGAAGCTTGAAATCTACAGAAGTCCCAAGATTCCAGGGTGGACAAAGAAATTAAATATTAATGAACATTAATTAATAGGTATCAATTAAGTAGCTGAATCTCAAAGGAATGGGGACCTACCCCCACACAGGGAGCTGAGGCAGGTCAAAGAACCCACCTACCCAGAGGACTTCCTCTCTGGATTGACACTACCCTTAACAGTCCCACCATTACAGTCACTCACAAAAACACATACCCTTGTGGCTAAAAGATACATAAAACACCACCATGTTAATTACTTCTTCCAGATAAATCTTTATTTCCAGAAAGTACCTATCAAAATGCATATGTGAATATATTAACACTTGAAAAATGGATGAATCATTGGCATGGATATATGTCACCTTGAAAAGCACATGACAGACCCATTTGTGAAGAAGAGGAAGTGTAGGAAAGCTCCAGAACATGGATGTTGGGCAGCCCTATTTCCTTATTGTAAGGGCTCTATGAGGATTCTTCCAACCTCTCCTCCTATAAGAGTTGCCTGATTTATCTAATTGTCAGGAGAGCAAGAGTGGAATTAAAGTATCAGAAATGCAGAACTATGGCCTAATACCCTGTCCTTTCTCAATGCTCAGTGGCTATGAGCAGCATGTGGCTATCCTGGTAGTGGCTAAATGAGAGTTGACCCCAATCACCCCACCAGGGAGCCCAGACAGTCAGGCCCAGAGGACAGGTGTTACAGAGTCTCATTTTGTTCGGTCCAGCTCTGCCATCACCAAAGCTGCAATTTTAATCGCTGCCTGGGGCCTGTCATCTGTTTCTCACTTGGTTCCAAATTCAGAGGTCAACAGGATTAAGACTTACGGAGCTCTTTAAAGCCAATGATGCCGTCCCTGTGGCATGCCACTGGGAAGGGACCAAGATCAGCTCAAAGGTAGTATTAGGATACTGAGTGTGGAGAAATAAGCTTGAAGCCACTTTGTGAACTGAGGTCAGCCCTGGATACACACTTACAGTTTTGTCTTTCCCAGCTTCCAGCAGAGCGTCCAGGCGGCTGGTCGGGCTCAGAGCCTGCTCATAGGTCAGTTTCTCAACCCAACTGATGGCAGCAGCTATGGATTGTTCCATCACAGGAGCAGCATTTTCCTGCCATTTCACAGGCTCTTGAGAGGCCCTGAAAGGAATTGCATGGGGCTGTCACTGGGCAGTGGTTAGCACAGCTGTCAGCCCTCAGTCTCATAGCTATGAGCAGTAAGCCACTGAATGTCACCAGCGCTGGAAGAAATAAAAATCAGCTCCCAGCCCTTTGAAAGTTATCAACAAAACTATTGGTTTTGAGACAGGTTTCCAAAATACCATTATCATCCATCAGTTGGATTTGGGAACACAATGTTTATAGGAGAATAGAAAATTTCAAACATTATGAAGTGCATTAAAAATTATAAAGGGAAGTTATTTTCATAAATAGGTTTATATGACTATCTTCTATTACTAGTAAATTTAAAAGGACTCACAGCATTAATATTTGCAAATCAGCAATAATTTTATTATTCTAAAATTTTACTTCTAGTTCTCTTATTACATTGTCTTCATTGTTCTGAAAGATTCCCATTAGTGACATTTTGGGATCAAAAATAGTATTGTTCTGGATTGAGCGCGGGCTGCGAACCAAAGCATCGCAGGTTCGATTCCCAGTCAGGGCACATGCCTGGGTTGCGGGCCAGGTCCTCAGTGGGGACCACATGAGAGGCAACCACACATTGATGTTTCTCTCTCTCTCTTTCTCCCTCTCTTCCCCTCTCTAAAAATAAATACATAAAATCTTTAAAAAAAAAATAGTATTGTTCTGCCCAGGCCAGGTGGCTTAGTCAGTCAGAGTGTCAGAGTGTCAGTCAAAAGGTTGCAGGTTTGATTCCCTGACAAGGCACATACAGGAGGCAACTGATCAATGTTTCTCTCTCTCCAACCACCCCTCTTCTCTTTAAAATCAATAAATATATTCTCAGGTGAGGATCAAAAATATATTTAAAAAATGAAAACAGCCAATACAACAGTACCTGTCCAGTATGAATGAATCAAAATTATACCAATTTTTTGTCAGATCAGCCAAAAATATATTTTTTGTTGTGCTGCAGAATTTTAGTAACTAGTTTATGTGTGCCATGAGAGGAAAAAGGTTGAAAATCACTGGACTAAATGAATTGTCCTGAGTTGTTTCTCGGAGCCCATCTCCAGGGACAGAGGTGGCCTCACATGTGTGTCCCTCCAGGTAGAGAATCTGGCTATAGCACACATTTTCAAGAAAGCTGAAGTGTGGCAGACTTAAGCACTTAGTTCCTTCAGTTATATATCTGGAACAGAAATGGGAACCTTGGGTAGAACACAATTAGGCAGCATCCCCAAGATGTCATCTATTTAGCTGAAAATAATTTATTTTTAAACAGAAAAACTCAGGAAGAAGCCCCCCTTCCAGATGTTTCTTGTCAGGGAGCACTACTCCATACAGGAAGTTGGCCCTGTGGTCCAAATCCTCTCAAATCCAAGAATTCATAAATGACTGATTGTGAAACCTCCAAAATATGGGAAATTCTACAAAGCCAGGGGTGAACTCATGGGAGATCAACTTGAGCTGCAAGCTCAGTGTGAAAACCAGTCAAATCAGTGATGAATTTGAATTCATTATCCAAGCCAAAATCTAAAATGAGTGAAGGGATTTTTATGGCCTTAAATATACATTCAATATAATTTGTATTTTTATATTTTTTTGCCTTGCCTTGCATTGAAAAAGGATGTTTTCAAATCTCTCCTAACTTGAAAACTAAGGTGCTATGTGCAAAGCAGATAAAAGTTTTCCAGTATTTATTCATTGTTGGTTCTCTACTAGAATTCTATAGTCTAGGAAATTACAAGATAACAGTCCTTCCATAGAGCTCTGTTAGTTATGCTACTTAACTCCAAATAAATGAAAATCACCTATGAAGTTTCACTGAAATATCCTGTTCTTGTGGGAAACTTACCATATGATATTGAACTTGGCTGTGTGAGCCACCTGCTCCTGGAGGACCATTTTTAGAGCATCTTGGCAGAGATTAAGCTCCTCCTCCCGCATGTCACCAAAATCCAGCACAATGGTGATGCACTGTTCCAAGATGACACCAAAAATCTGCTGGCTTCTGCTGGTGAGCCAGTCCATCCGCTGCTTATAGCTCTTCACAGCTTGTGTTAAATGTTCCACAAATTCATAGATCAGTTCTGATTTGGCCGTCAGCTTAATGAAATAAAAGCAAAAAAGAAAACAAAAGTATACCAGAATAAGTCATCTTGAACCACAGAGCCAGAAACAACAGGGCCCACTGAGTCAAAGCCTCTGCCATCAAGAACTGTGTATTAATAACAACTGTGTGGATGATCCTCCAAACCCCACATGATACAAAAGGAAGTGTTCCAGTCTTTCAACTGAAAACCCCCTGCTGATTCCCCACAGAAGGAAAGATGATTGCATTCTATTCAAAACACAGCACTCTTTAAAACAATTTATTTGTAGCTCATGTTTTATCTTTATAGTTAGAGAATTATCTTTATCAGAAAATGTCCAGGGGAAATTTTAAGAAATTAAGGAGAAAAAAAAAGGAAGATAAGCAAAGGCAGCTAGAAAAAAAAAATAAGCTTCTAAAAAGTTTTCCTAACTACAACATGCCAAAAATACTTCTGAAAATGCTTGCAAACATGCCAGCACATCTGTCTGGCTTCCTCTAAGGATGCTGCCCTAGTGACTCATCCTCTTGCTCACAACCTTGTCCTGTGTCTTGTCTCCCAGTCCAGGCTCCCCTATATCTGGATCACTTGATCACCTATAGCTGACACAAACACTTATAGAATCTGTCATTCAAAGGTGACAGAGGCTTAAGGGTAATTTCTTGTATACACAAACATAGCATCATTCACATAGATCAGGCACAATTGTGCAAGGTCTTTCAGGGTGTAGGGTAGTAGGAGACATAGAAACGGAATAAGAAAAATTGTACTCTATTCAGTGAAGAATCAACATTTTAAAGATCTGGTACTTTTTTAAAAACTTCAAAAACCCTCAGAATACCCCAAATACCTAAATTGTTGAGGAAAATGTGTTTTCTGAACACACCATATAATTCCATATTTTCATGCCTTGTTTCATGCTGTTCCCTCTGTGTTAAACTCCTTTCTGTCCCTGTACTCTTGGCAATCGAGCTTCTTCCTCAAGTTCCAGCAATGAAGCAGTGTGAGACTCTCTGCCTGGGCCACTCCCAGAACTCAGCAGTGCATCCCTGTGCCTTATGGGAACTTCAGGAAACATCCCCCAGGAATTTAACCATGCTAGCAATATATACGTACAATTTTTTTGAATTGTGATGATAATTTAAAGTCACTCATAGACAAACACCTTGTGCAAAACAGGCCTGCAGTCCCACACCCTTGTTCTTATACAAAGACCTGTTAGGGGAAGGAGAATGAGAAGGCCCAGTTACACTATTAACTTGGAGAAGAGGGTATGTTTGTGTTTACTCTCCAGAAGGACCTTTGGAGCTGCTGACAAAGAGGATGAAGCCATATCATAGAAAAGGCTTCCCTGGCAGTGACCCACCTCCACCCCATTGGACTATTCCGATCTAGGATTCTTCAAGCTGTACATCACCCACCCCCAAAGTGCAATTCCATCCAGTATTCCTGGAGCGATATTCAACATCACCTAAGAGGGACTTTTTCTACCACTTTAAAAGAACAAATTGATAAATTGCAGCTAGAATTACATCAGCAGCTGCAAGACATTCAAAGCTTAACCAAGCAAGAGGTTTTTCAAACCCTCCATGATAATCTCAGCTGGCTAAACCCCAAAAAACTACTTTGATGAACTTAACCAGAGTATGAGTCTTTGGAGCCACTGGTTGCTTACTGATTATAATAATGCTCTGTGTACTTTGCTACATTTGCAAATTATTTTCCCAGGGTTGTGTAAGAGACCAGCAAGTAGCAAGCTTTGTGGAATCTATAGCGGTCCTAACTAAAAACAAGGGGGGAAATATAGGGGACCATTCCACATGGCATGGAGAATGTAGCCGAGCCCCCACCCGGAAAGGTCAGTGGGGAGTGAGGTCCAGCACACAGGACCCATGCCCACAGATAGGTTCTCCTGTGGTGAATCAGGCCTGCATTGTACCTAGGCTGCTATGAGACTTGCTTTTGCTAAAACTCCCTCACCCTGAACTGAGGCAGCAAATGTTTACTGCATATCTTTAACTTCCTAAAGTCTGTGCTAAACCTCCCAAGTATGGAATGTAACCAGTTCAACCACTTTTCCCCTTGATTTGTAACATCCTTCTCTTTGAAGTAATTAGCAACATTGTTTCCTTTGTTATCTGTAAAAGGTAATCACCTACAGCAAACCTGTGCATAGTAAATGAGGACCATCCTCAATGTAATGTACCCAGAAAAGCAATAAAAGCCTGTCCAGGCAGGGGTGAGGGCCCTCTCTCTCACTTAGAGAGCAGTCATGTCATCCCTTTTTCTCCACAGGACTTCAGTAGTCCGTGTGAATTTGTTCGTCGCAGCCACAACACAGGGACCACGGCCAGTGGGCATCAGGAACTCCCACTTACGTTGTATGCCGTACCATCTTCTGCTCTGCAGACCCGTGGAAACAGGCCTTCAGCATATCGGGAAGCCACAAATCTCCCCAGAGAAGCCACATAATCTGCATTTTTATAAAAACAAACAAACAAACAATCAAAATGGTGTTGCCAATGCTTCTTATTTTAGTTCGAAATGCTTTTCTCTGGCACCATTCAAATTATATCCCCAGTGACAGCAACATTCTGATGCTTTGTATTCTGATCCAAATAATAAAATGTTTCTAGGAGCTATGATAAATGCAACTGTTTATGACATGAATAATACTTCAATATATGAATGAATGTGGAGGAAAACAGGGCTTGCTTCTTGCTTTCCTGGTTCTTCTGTACAGTATGATTAAGTCACAGGTCAACAAGAAAACAGAGAAATTGTGTTTAATTTCTGAAAACTTTTATTCAGGACTTAGACTTGTTTTCAGAATTTTAAAAGTTAAACTTAGATATTATCTGTTGTTCTCTCAAGTGAGGATTCATGAATAGATGAGTGAATGAAGCAAGCTGGTAATAGGTTCTAAATACTCACATGTAATGTCACAACCACAATATTTTCTTTTATTATGTGCTCAACTATTCAACATCTGTTGCTCAAACACATATTGAGCACCCACCACACGATAAGCACAGTGCTTACAGAATGGGAATATAATACTGCCTAAAACCATTTTACTGCTTCATGGAATAGAAGACTACAGAAAGGATTCAAGGACTAACTGACTTGGCAGGACAGAAGATGAGGCAAAGCTTCCCAGAGATGTTCTTATTGTGATTATTATGTTGTTGTTGTTGTTATAAAGTCCGAAAGATGGAAAAGAGAATGGTGGTACTCTTGGATCCAGTGTGCCCATTCTCTGCCTTTCCAGGGAGGCAGGATAAAAGCCTACTCTAGGAATGCAGAAAGGGCATGACTGAATTTTAATTTACAAAACTTGAACTTCAATGTTCATAATAGTAAAGAATGGATTCTTGAATTCCATCAACAATAATCTCACTCATGTGGATGAAAAAGGGGCCACATACTAAAGCTGACTGACCCAGGGGAGGCCCACATGGTGGCCTCACAAACTCAGAGACAAAAAGTAACTGAATAGGGTAGTCTGAAATTAAAACTTCCTAACTAAAAGTGAGTTGTGGTGAGTAGTCAGGTCCTACGCCAGTATCTTCCTTGACAATGGTCAATATTTGCCTTAACTAAGCCTTGTCTATTGTCTTTTTGCATCCAAGATAATGGAGTAATCTTTTTTCCAGACCCCTTGGGGCACAATCTTCCAGCAGAGCAGAGATCATGGAAGCTCTCACTGTTATCTTATTGCCCAAATACCATCTCTACGTGCTGCTGATATTGTTAACTAACCTATACCCATCAATGTAAAAGAAGTACATGTCTCTGTAAAAATCCCCACACCATTGTTCATGCCCATGGGTCATGCATATAAGTTCTTTGGTTTCTCCATTTTCTTTCTTTCTTTCTTTCTTTTTTTAATAAGATATTCATACTGCAAAATTTATCATTTTAATCACTCTTAAGTGTACAGGTCAGTAGTGTTATGTACATTCACATTACTGTACGGCCGTCACCACGAATCTCTAGATGTTTTCATCCTGCAAAACTGAAACCCCGCACCCATGAAACACTAACTCTCCGTTTTCCTCCTCTCTCTCCCTGACGGCCACCACCCCACTGTCTGTCTCTGGTTTTGACTACTCTAGGTAGTGACGATGATGAAATTGTACAGTATTTGTTTTTGTGTGAGTGTGTGTCTGACAGTTCACTTAGCGTGCTGAATTAAAGGTCCATCAGTGTTGTAGCATGCGTCAGAATTTCCTTTTTTTTAAAGCTGAATAATATTCCATCATGTATGTGTACCACATTATGGGTTTTTTTGTTTGTTTTTTGTTTTTTGTTATTTTTTTATTTTTTATTTTTATTTTTTTAAATATATTTTATTGATTATGCTATTACAGTTGTCCTATTATCCCCCCTTCATCCCCCTCCACCCTGAACACCCTCTCCCACCCACATTCCCCCCCCTTTAGTTCATGTCCATGTGTCATAACTTCTTTAGCTTCTATATTTCCCATACTATTCTTGCCCTCCCCCTGTCTATTTTCTATCTACCTTCATTGCTACTTATTCTTCGTATCTTTCCCCCACTC
>CM052543.1:85564874-85617673 GCA_028533065.1 Trachops cirrhosus | reverse complement strand
CAAATGGTGTTGGGAGAACTTGACATTATGTGCAAAAAAAATGAAACTCGAGCACCAACTTACACCATACACAAAAATAAATTCAAGGTGGATAAAAGACTTAAATATAAACCGTGACACTCTTAAAGTCCTAGAGGAGAACATAGGCAGGAAAATCTCAGATATCTCACGCAGAAACTTTTTTACTGACACATCCCCTAGAGCAAGGGACATAAAGGAAAGAATAAAGAAATGGGATCTCATCAAAATAAAAAGCTTCTGCATGGCTAAAGAAAACAGTATTAAAATAAAAAGAGAACCAACGGTGTGGGAAAACATATTTGCCAATGATACCTCAGAGAAGGGTTTAATCTCCAAAATATATAAAGAACTCACACGACTCCACTGTAAGAAGACAAGCACCCCAATTAAAAAATGGGCAAAGGACTTGAACAGACACTTCTCCAAAGAGGACATACAGAGGATCCAGAGACACATGAAAAGATGCTCAGTATTGCTAGCTATCAGAGAGATGCAAATTCAAACCACAATGAGATACCATTTCACACCAGTCAGAATGGCCATCATAAATAAAACAACAAACAACAAGTGTTGGAGAGGTTGTGGAGAAAAGGGGACCGTAGTGCACTGTTGATGGGATTACAGACTGGTACAACCACTATGGAAAACAGCATGGAATTCTCTAAGAAAACTAAACATGGATCTTCCTTTTGACCCAGCAATTCCACTGCTGGGATTATATCCCAAGAACCCTGAAACACCAATCCAAAAGAACCTATGCACCTCAATGTTCATAGCAGCACAGTTTACAATAGGCAAGTGCCAGAAGCAACCTAGGTGCCCATCAGTAAATGAATGGATCATAAAACTATGGTACATTTACACAATGGAATTCTATGCAGCAGAAAGAAAGAAGGAGCTCCGATCCTTTGCAACAGCATGAATGGAACTGGAACTGGAAAGCTGAGTGAAACAAGCCAGGCAGTGAAAGACAAATACCATATGATCTCACCTTTAACAGGAACCTAAACAACAAAAGAAACAAACAAGCAAATATAACTAAAGACACTGAAACAAAGAACAGGCTGACAGTGACCAGAGGGGAGAGGGGAGGGAATGGGTAGGTGGGATGGGATGGGAGTAAAGGAAAGAAAACTGTACTTGAACAATTAAAATTTTTAAAAAAGAGCTAAATGAAATTGAGGCAAGCATTCTATCAGACAGAGAATTCAAGTAATAGATATAAGGATGCTCAAGGAATTCAGTGAGAACTACAAGGAACTTCATGGGAGGTACAAGGAACTTAATACGAAAGGGGCATGAAAAAGGACATAGAAACTATGACTAAGAAGCAGGAAGAAAAAATAATAGAATATCTGAAATGAAAAATACACTAGAAGAAATCAAAATCAGGCTAGATGAAGCAGATGACTGAGCTGGAAGACAAGGTAGAAATAAATATCCAGTAAGAGCAACAATATGAAAAAAGACTCAAAAAGAACAATAGTTTAAGGGAGATACAGGACAACATGAAACATAACAACATTTGCATCATAGGAATCTCGGAAGGAGAAGAAAAGGAGCAAGGGATAGAAAATTTGTTTGAAAACTAGTAACAGAAAACTTCCTTACTTGGTGAGGGGAAAAGCCACACAAGTTCAGGAAGCACAGAGGTTCACAATAAAGATGAACCCAAAGAGGCCCACTCCAAGACACATCATAATTAATATGGCAAAATTTAAAAACAAAGAGAGAATCTTAAAGGCAGCAAGGGAGAAACAGCTAGTAACATACAAGGGAGCTCCAATAAGGCTATCAGCCGATTTCTCAACAGAAACACTACAAGCCAGAAGGGTTTGGCATGAAATAACCCACGTAATGTTAAAGCAAGGACCTATAACCAAGACTACTCTATCCAGCAAGGCTCTCATTTAAAATGGAAGGTGAATAAAAGAGCTTCCCAGAAAAAGAAAGCTAAATGAGTACATCACCACCAAGCCAGCACTGCAAGAAATGCTAAAGGAACTATGAGAAAGAGAAGAAATGAAAGAGAGAGAGAGGTGCAGGGATGGAATAAATGGAAAAAAATAAATACTTATCAATAATAACCTTAAATGTAAATGGATTAAATGTTCCAATCAAAAGACATAGGGTAGCTGAATGGGTAAGAAAACATGACCTGCATATATGCTGTCTACAAGAGACCCACCTCAGATCTACACAGGCTGAAAGTGAAGGGATGGAAGAAAACATTCCAAGCATATGGACATGAAAAAGAGCAGGGGTGTCAATACTTATGTCAGACAAAAATAGACTTCAAACAAAAGCCATAAAATGAGACAAAGAAGGTTACTACATAATACTCAAGGGAGCAGTCCATCAAGAGGACAGAACCATTATAAACATATATGCACCTAACATAGGAGCACTTAAATATATAAGAAAAATCTTGGAGGACTTCAAGAAAGATATCAACAGCAACCCAGTCATCACAGGGGATTTTAACACCCCACTGTCAACAATAGACAGATCTTCCAAACAATCAACAAGGATATTGTGGCATTAAATGACACTGTAGTTCACATAGACTTAATTGGTATATACAGAACCTCTTATCCAAAGAAGCAAAGTATACATTCTTTTCAAATGCACATGGAACATTGTCAAAGATAGACCACATTGTAGGACACAAACAAGTCTCAAAAAAGTCAAGAAAACTGAAATCATATCAAACATGTGCTCAGATCACAATGGCTTGAAATTGGAAACCAACCTCAAGGAAAAAACTCAAAAACATTCAAATACATGGAGACTGAATAATATGTTATTAGATAATGAATGGGTTAACAAGGACATCAAGGAAGAAACCAAAAGTACCTGGAATCAAATGAAAATGAACATACAATACCCCAAAACCTAAGCAGTCCTGAGAGGGAATGTCATAGCAATACAGGCTACCACAAGAAGATAGAAAAATCTCAAATAAACAACCTAACCCAATATCTAAAAGAACTAGAGGTAAACAACAAAGCCCAGAGTGAGTAGAAGGAAGGATATAATCAGGATCAGAGCAGAATTAAATGACATAAAGACTAAAAAAACAATTCAAAGGATCAATAAATCCAGGAGCTTGTCCTTTGAAAACATAAACAAAATTGACAAACCTTCAACCAGCCTCAATAATAAAAAAAGAGGGGATCCAAATAAATAAAATCAGAAATGAAACAGGAGAAATTACAACTGATACCACAGAAATACAAAGGATTAGAGAGATTACTATGAACCACTATATGCCAAGAAGATGAACAATCTGGGTTAAATGGACAAATTTCTAGAAATATACAATATTCTGAAACTGAATCAAAAAGAATCAGAATGCCTGAAGAGACCATTAACAACTAGTGAAATTGAAGCAGTAATCAGAAAACTCCTGTAAACAAAAGCCATGTACTGGATAGTTTCACAGGAGATTTTACAAAAACATTTAAGGCAGCTAACCCCTATCCTTCTTAAACTATTCCAAAAATCAAAGAAGAGAGAACACTCCTAAACCCTTATGAAGCCAGCATCACCCCAATTCCAAAATCAGGTAAAGACACAACAAAGAAAGAAAACTACAAACCAGTATCTCTGATGAACATAGATACTAAAATCCTCAACAAAATATTGGCAATCTGGATTCAGCAACAGATTAAAAAGATCACACACTATGATCAAGTGGGATTATCCCAGGGATGCAAGGTTGTACAATACTTGCAAATCAATAAACATAATACACCACATAAACAAAATAAAGGAAAAAAATCACATGATCATATCAATAGATGCTGAAAAAGCATTTGATACAATCCTGTACTGTTTTATGATAAAAACACTCAGCAAAGTGGTAGTATAGGGAGCATACTTCAACATAATAAAGGCCAAATGCAAGAAACCTACAGCCAACATCATACTCAATGAGCAAAAACTAAAAGCTTTTCCCTTAAGATCAAGAACAAGACTAGAGTGTCCACATTCAACATAATGGTGGAAGTTCTAGCCACAGAAATCAGACAAGAAAAAGAAATAAAAGGCATCTGAATTGGAAAGGAGGACATAAAACTCATTATTTACAGACGACATGATAGTGTACATTGAAAACCCTATAGTCTCCACAAAAAAACTACTCAACCTAATTGGTGAATTTGGCAAATAGTGGGATACAAAGTCAATATTTAGAAATCGATGGCATTTTTGTATACCAACAATGAAATATCAGAAAGTGAAACTAGAAAAAATTCTATTTACTATAGCAACAAAAAAATAAAGTACCTAGGGATAAATTTAACCAAGGAAATAAAAGACCTTTACTTGGAAACCTAGAGAACACTGAAGAAAAAAATTAAGGACGATACAAATAAATGGAAGTATATACCATGTTCATGGATTGGAAGAATTAACATAATTAAAATGTCCATACTACCAAAAGCTGTCTATAGATCCTAGCAATTACTATTAAAATACCAATGGCATATTTCACAGATCTAGAATAAATACTATAAAAATTTATATGGAACCAAAAAAGACCCTGAATAGTCTCAGCAATCTTGAGAAAGAAGAACAAAGTGGACGGATCACAATAGCTGATATCAAACTGTATTACAAAGCCACTGTAATCAAAACAGTCTGATACTGACACAAGAACAGATGCATAGATAAATGGAACAGAACAGAGAGCCCAGAAATAAATCCATGTCTCTATAGTCAATTAATATTTGACAAAGGGGGCACGAGCATTAATGGAGTAAAAATAGTCTCTTCAATAAATGGTGTTGAAAGAACTGGACTGGTACCTCCAAAAAACTGAAACTAGACCACCAATTTATACCATACACCAGAATAAACTCAAAATAGATAAAGACTTATATATAAGTCGTGAAACCATAAAAGTCCTGGTGGAAAATATGGGCAGTAGAATTTCAGATATCTCTGTAGCAATATTTTTGCTGATATATTTCCTAAGGCAAGAAAAATAAAGAAAAAAATAAACAATTGGGACTACATCAAATTAAAAAGCTTCTGCAAGGCTAAAGAAACCATCATCGAAATGAAAAGGAAACCATACCTTTCTGAGAGAACATTATTTGCCAATGATATATTGGGCAAGGGTTTGATCTCCAAAATATATAAAGAATTATATAGCTCAATCCAGATGGCCCATAGACATATAAAAAGATGCTCAACATCACTAGTCATCAGGGAGATGCAAAATAAAACCACATTGAGATACCAGTTCACACCAGTCAGAATGGCATCATTAATAAATCTACAAAGTACAAGTGCAGGAAGGATGTGGAAAAAAGGGAACCCTAGTGCACTGTTGGTGGGAATACAGACTGGTGCAGCCACTGTGGAAAACAGAATGGAATTTCCTCAGAAAATAAAAATGGAACAAATGGAACTGCTTTTTGACCCAGTGATTTCTCTGCTAGGAATATACCCTAAGAATTCCAAATCACCAATTCAAAAGAACTTATGCACCCCTATGTTCATAGCAGTGCTATTTACAATAGCCGAGTGCTGGAAACAGCCTATGTGCCCATCAGTAGATGCGTGGATCAGAAAACTGTGGTACATTTATACAATGTACAGGGTACACAATGGAATACTATGCAGCAGAAAGAAAGAAGCTCCTACCCTTCACGATAGCATGGACAGAACTGGAGAGCATTATGCTAAGTGAAATAAGCCAGGCAGTGAAAGACAAATACCATATGATCTCACATATAAGTGGAACCTAATCAACAAAACAAACAAGTGAGCAAAATAGATCCAAAGACATGGAATAAAGAACAAACTGACAGTGACCAGATGGGAGGGGAGAGGTGCATAACTGGGGAAAGAAGGGGAAGGGTGAAGTCATAAAGGTCCCATGGACAAAGACAATAGGACAGGGAGGATTGAATGTGGGAGGTAGTGGGTAGGTAGGGCAGGGGAGAGTAATGGGGGGAAAATGAGGACAACTGTAATTGAACAACAACAAAAAAATAAAACTAAAGAAAAAATAAAATAAAAAGAGAAAACTACAGATCAATATCTGCCAGAAAGCTACATATCAATATCAGATGAATACAGATGCAAAAATCCCTAACACAATATTAGCAAATAGAAGTCAGCAATATAAAGTTATACAACATGACCAAGTGGTGTTTATTCCAAGATACAAGGCTGGTTCAATTTTCCGAAACCAATCAATATAATCAACCATATTAATAGGCTAGGGAAGAAAAATCACACAGTCCTTTCATTTGACAAAATTCAACAACCATTCATGATAAGAACTCTCAGAAAACTAGCAATATAGGGGACCTTCCTCAATTTATTTTTTTTCATCTACAAAAAAACCTACTGTTTTACATAGCTGATGGCGAAAGACTGAAAGATTTCCCCTAAGACCTGAAGTGAAGTAAGGACATCCACTTTCACCACTGCTATTCAGTATAGTACTGGGAGTTCTAGCCAGCACAAGGCAAGACAAGAAAATACAAGACAAGAAAATGCATACTCTTATATTGGTCAGAAAGGAAGAATGAAAATTTTCCCTATTTGGAGATGACATCATGGTCTACCTTGAAATCTCAAGGAATCAACAACAACAACAAAAACCTCTTAGAACTAATGAGTTCAGAAAGGTCATGGGAAAAAACAAGTATATTTCAGTATACTAGCAATGAACATGTGGAAACAAAATTTAAAACACAATATCACTTATTAATTGCTTTAAAAATGAAATATTTAGTATAAATCTAACAAGACATGTGTAAGACTTATATACCAAAAATTACAAGATTGCTGGATGAAGGAAATCAAAAATGTAAATAAATGGACAGATATTCCATATTCACAGACTGGAAGACAAGAATCAGTCTACCCAATTTCAAGACATTATATAGATATAGTAATCAAGAACACATGGAATTAGTGGAGAGACAGACACATTGATGCATAGAACAAAACAGAGAACCCAGAAATATCCTCAACTACAACCAACTAATTGTTAATAAAAATGCAAAAGCAATTCAAAAGAGGACGAATAGTATTTTAAATAAAAGATGCTAGAGCTGCTCTGCCTGATGTAACTCAGTGGACTGAATGCCGGCCTACAAACCAAAGGGTCACTGGTTCAATTCCCAGTCAGTCCACATGCCCGGATTGCAGGCCAGGTCCCCGGAGGGACACACACGAGAGGCAACCACACATTGATGTTTCTCTCTCCCTCTCTTTTTCCCTCCCTTCCCCTCTTTCTAAAAATAAATAAATAAAATCTTTTAAAAAAAAGATGCTGGAGCAACTAGATATCCATAGTAAAAAAAAATGAACCTTATACAGAAATAAACTCAAATTGATCACAAGCTAAATGTCAGATGTGAACTATAAAACTTTTAGGTGAAAAAATAGGAAAAAATCTTTGAAACCCAGCAAGATCCAAACAAGAAAAAAATTAATAAATTGGAATTTAAAACTTTTGCTCTGAGAAATTGTTAGAAGTTCTGGATAAAAAAAAACAAGCCACAGACTGGGAGGATATATCTGCAGATCACACAGATGACAAAGAGTTCATTTCTAGAATACATAACAGACTCTCAAAACTCAACTTAAAAAAGAATCTGATTAGAAAATGATCAAAAGGCATAAACATTTAGGTCACCAAAGATGCTATATAGCAAATAAGCACATAAAAAGATGTTCAACCAAATTAGACATTAGGGAAATAGATTAAAACCACAACAAAATATCACTACACAACTATTGGAACAGCTAAAATTTTTACATGGTGACAAACCAAATGCTGGTATAATGTGGAAAAACTATCTCTTGTAATTACTGATTGAGTAATATAAGCACTTTTGAAATAGATGGCAGTTTCTTAACAAAACATTAAACATATACTTAACATACTTCCTAGCAATTGCATTCCTGGGCATTTATCCCAGAGAAACGAAAACTTACGTTCACACAAAAACCTGTAAACAATTGCTCATAGCTTTATTTGTAATAGTCCCAAACTGGAAACTACTCAAATGTGTTTTAATTAGCAAATGGTTAAACTGTGGTACATCCATACCATGGAATACTATTCTGCAATAAAAAGAAACAAATTATTGATACATAGAACAACTTGGATGAAATAATAGCAAGAAAAAAATGCCAATGCCAAAGCTCACATATGATATTATAGAATATATATAAAGAGTCTCTAAATGAGAAATCTATAGAGGCAGAAAACAGACTGGTGGTCACAAGGGGTTAAAGATGTTGAAAGGCAGGGATCTGTATGACAATAAAGGGATGGCACAGGGAGATCTGCATGGTGACAGATCTGTATCTTGATTGTGGTAGTGCTCACACAAATCTACACAAGCGGTAAAAGTACATAGAATTATTCACACACCATGTATCAATGAACTCAAATCAATGTTAAGTTCATGGATCTGATATTGTAGTATAATTTTATAAGATGTAACCAATGGGGAAACCAGGGGAAAATGGGATTCGTCTATACTACCTTTGCAACTTCCTGTGAATCTATCATTATTTCAGAAAAAAAGTATAAATCAATCCATCATCCAAAGAAAGAGAAGTTGAAATAATATCAGAAATGCTTAAAAGGAATCTTTAGGAAAAAACACCAGATGGAACCTCAAATATTACATGAAGGAAGAATATTGTAAATATTAAATATGTAGATTTTAAAATGCTATTTTTCCACTCAGTTTATCTAAAGACAAATGACTTTTTAAAGAAAATATTATGACACTGGATTTTAAGATTTATAATGTACCTAAAAGTGAACTATACTACAAACAATGACACTGAGGACAGGAGTGGGGCTAAGTAGAGCTGTGCCGTGACACGGTTCTTACATTTTTACGGTAGTACAGAGTGAACTTCTAGCAGAATGTGATGACTTAAGGATATAATCACTAAAGCAACTACTGAAAATATAATCAAAAAGTTATACCTAAGCCTACTGAAATTTAAATGGAAAAATAAAAATGAAATTAAATGAAATACTAAAAAATATTCAGTTTACCCTAAAAGAAGTCAGGAAAGGAGAAACAGAGTATAAAGAAAAAGATGAGGCAAAGAGAAAACAAAAAGTAAAATGTTAGACCTAAATCTAACTATATGAAATACTACATAAAATGTAGGGAACCAAACACTATAAGACAGAGATCATGAGACTGGGTTTAAAAAGACAGAATTTAAATATAGAGACTACAGATAGTTTGAGAGTAAAAGACTATAAACATGCATGCCGTGTAAAAACTAAGTATAACAAAGCTGTGGTAATTATAGTAACATCAGACAAAGTAAATGTCAAAATACCAGCTGAGATAAGGATGAGCATTTCAGAAATAATCAAAGTTATTAAACTCTGTCAATTCATCAGAAAGATAAGACAATCACAATCTGTATGTATTTTACTTGAACAACATAAATAAATAATAAAAGTCAAAAAAAGAAAAATAATTTTTTAATAAAAAAAGAAGTTCAGACTGAACTGACAGAACTAAAGGGAAAAATAGGCACATCCACTAGACAAAAATAAATCACTAAATATATAGAATATCTCTATCATAGTATCAACAATCTTGGCCCAATTAACATTTACAATTACATGTTAAAAACTGCAGAATACACATTCTTTCAATTGTGTGTGAAATGTTCATCAAGAAACAGGCTGAGCTGTAAAACAAATCTCAGTAAATTTCCAAAGATTAAAATCTTATGTTCTCTGACCTCAACAGAATTAAATTAGAAATCCAACAAAAATAAGATATCTTTAAAAGTCCCAAAATATTTGGATATTAAACCATACATTTCTTTAAAAAATGAATCAAAGAAAAAAGTTACAATAGAAAAAAGAAAATATTTTTGAACATCATAATGAGAGCACTACCTATCAAGATTTGTGGGATTCAGCTAAAGTAATGCTTGAGGAAATACATATAATTTTAAATGACTACATTAGAAGAGAAAAAAGGCTTAAAATCAACTATCTATGTTTCTACCTTAAAAGCTAGAAAAAGAAATTCAAATTAAACTCAAAGTTAGTAGAAGGAAATAAATAATAAAGATCAAAGCAGATATCAATGAAATAGAAAACAAAAAATGGAAGAAAAATCAACAAACCCCAAATTTGGTTCTTTGAAAGAAGTTATGATATACCCCTAACAAGACTTGTCCAGAAAAAGTGAAAGACACAAATTACTAATATTGGTAGTGAAAGAGGGAGATTATTACAGATTCCACAAGCATTATAAAGGGAATATTGTGAACAACATCTCGCCAATATGCTTAAAAAAAAACACTGATGAAATGAACAAACTCCTTGAAAAACACACCTGTCTCAAATTGGCAAGATGAAACAAAAAATTTGAATAGCTATTCAGATTTTTGTCTATTACAGAAATTGAATTTCTTATCAAACTTTTCCTACAAGCAAAACTCGAGGCTCAAATAAGTTTATCTGAGTTTTATCAAATACTTAAAGAAGAAATAGTACCAATCATATATCTATGACATCTGAACATAGAGGAGGAAGAGTAAATATTCCCAAACATTTTATAAAGCCAGCATAATCCATAATCCTCACACATCACCACACTGTTGGAGGGCGGTATTCACGGCAGCTGAGAGAGAACCAACACTCAAACTAACGTATTTAGGGAAGAACTGGATGACAACATGAGGCAGGCCACAACACGGAAATAGCACACTCTTCCTGAAACTACACATGGCTATTGTTTTCATCAATGACCTCATAGAGGGGGTAGCACATCCCAGGGGATAGATACAAACAACTTCTATTTCATTTTTCAAAAAAGAAAAAATGAAATTAAGCATTACTAATATTTAATGTGTGGATTAATGTGTGGATAAACGTACATTTATATAATATACACACATTAGGGTACAAACATTTTTTGACCATAAGGAGGGGAGACCAAAAGAAGCTCAGAGACCCATTGTTTTTGAGGGACCTACAGAACTAACACAGCCTCCTCAGAAGCTAACAGGCAGTGTGCCATTGTTGACAGTACTCTACCTTCACAGTGTGGAAATCCAATTTGTGACAAAATCTGTTTCAAGGTCAATTTGTTGCTCCTTAGCCCATGCAGTTGGAGCCATTCCTCAGATGAGATGAGACTCTGCTTGGCCACATCTGTTTTGGTGTTGTTCAGTCCCTCTCGCCTTTGAAGCTGCTGCTCAGAGGTGGTAGAAGATGAGCCTGATGTCTCCATCTCTGAGTTAGGAGGTAAGTCACCGGGACCTCCTGTAAAGGGAGTTCTCAAACTCAGAAACTTCCTGAAAACTTGGCAACAATCTGACATCAACAGTGGATTAGTTTAATATAAAATACAGTGCATCCATGCAGTGGAATTCTATCTACAAGTTAAAAATTAAAATACAGAGGAATATCTGTTGGCAAAGAAGATATCCATATATATTACTAAGAGGTATCCATAAAATTCAACATCCATAGGTAGATATCCATATACACATAGAAAAACATTTAGAAAGACATACTCCAAGAGGTTTACAATAGTTTTCTATGTGTGGTGGGAACGTGGGACTTTTGTCTTTTTTATGTTGCTTGAATTTTTACATTATTTAAACATTTCTAAAATGCGATTTATTTTTATAATAGAAAAACATAAGGCTTTTCAATTTTGTAAAATAAAGAGTCACTCCTTAACCTTCATTACACATCAGTATTCCAATTATAATCGCATGTTTCCAAAGAGAGTAAAGAGGATGAAAGCTAAGAGTCTGCACACCTGTCTGCACGTTGACTGGCCAACTGGAAGCTAGTGAGAGGGTGGGAACCAGACCACCGCTCAGCCCAGCTAGAATACATGGCCTCGCCTTCCGACTATTTTCTTCTCTAGGACTTTAAAGTTGGACCAAAATGTTCTGGCTTGTGTAGCCAGCTGTTCTGGGACCAACCAGACTCAAGGCAGTATGCAACATATTCAACTTGTCTAGACCTGCCTAAATATAGCCAGTGTACACAGGAGGAAAGGAGTGGCCAAAGTCATGCCATCTTAACCCACCCACAACTGCAGGAAGGGCCTGATGACGTGTCAAAAGAGTAGAAAGCTCTGCTTTCTTCTGCAGTCACAATGTGTGATGCATATAAGTGAGTTTTCTGGAACATAATAATTTTAACTTTAGAAATACTCCCTTTTCCCATTTTTAAAACTTTGTATTTTCTGAAAGTCTTACATGAAATTTCAAACACAGAAATCAGTTGGACCCAAGCTAAGATTTTTGTGAAGTTAGAAGAACCAGTATTAGCAAACAGTTTTATGTGTATTCTGAATAATAGAGATTTAATACTTGTAATAACCTTATGAGGTAGGTAGCCCTACTATGATTCCCATTTCACAGATGAGGAAACCAAGCTGAGAGTGCTTAACTAATTTGCCCATCACCTCACAACAGGTAGATGCATAACCTCATGAGATTCCAAAAAAGGTCATCTGGCTCTAGAGTCTAGAACACAGAATGTTGTGTGGCCTTAATATTAACAACCAGGAAGCTTTCATTTGTTGGCCGGGCCTTGGGATGAGCTTGTTATATGTGCTATCTCATAAATTCTTCATAACCATATCAGTTACATACTATTAATACCCTACTTACATTTCAGGAATCAGAAACTTCAAGAATGTAAAGTTGTTTAGTATCCACAGCCAGTAAGTGGCAGAAGCAGGAGTCAAAGCCATTTCTTAACCACTCTTTTGCTATTATAACTGACCAGCTCTAGCCTGGTCCTATGGTACAGGCCTACCAGTGGCGTGCATTCCAGGAGAACTGCTTTCTCTCAGGGCTCCTGGGTCCTCACCAAAGACAGAGCAGTAACTTTTTTTCTCAGAGCTTAGGCTCAATAAGTTTCCTGGTTTGTCATGTTCAAGTTTTTGAGGATGATGTCCATTTTAAGGTTTATGTGAATTTGCACTGTCCAGATATGTTGAATTCCAAATGCATAGTATTGGTGAAGATCTTGCCTTCTTCCTACAAGGGCTCAGTCTGATGAGAACAATAGTATTTGGACAGCATCATATGGGAGTGGTAAAGCTGAGAATGAAAACTCTGTGTAGGTCCATTTCATCACATTAGGTGACTTCCCCTCTCTACAGTGGTAATGCCACCTGTGCTCCCTAACTCCCAGGGCTACTGCAAGGAGCAAATATAGCAATGCAGGAATTCTGCATGGATGGGCACTTAAAATATTGGAAAGAGCTATATACAAATAAATTACTTAAAATCATTGTCCTTTAGTAACTGTGTTTTGTTTCATATAGCCACTTTTATTCCAAGCATCTTTTTACCCCCAAGCCCCAGTCATATTGAGCTATGAAGTTCGAGCTCCTTCTACTTTAGAACCAAAGAACATGAAAACAACAAGAGCAGACTATATATGCTTCACCTTTCTTTTTGAGATCTGTCCAACAAGGACTGATATTACATTTGGCCAATGGTTCCTACAGAAACAAAAGGAAGCTCGGAATAGAAATTTTTGACTATTTATTTCATCATTTCCAGTTAATCTTTCTCTTTCCCAAAACACACTCACCCACCTTCTATATTCTTACTAGAGGGAGCTACGTGCCCTAGGGTAAAAAAGGGAACACAGCTATATTCACTATCCTAAGAACGCTAAACTTAAAAGAGGTTTCAGAAGAGTCATTAGGTTTTGTTTTTAAGCTGAAGGGGCACATTCTTGATTTCAAAGAAAAGACAACTGAATCCTCCAGGTAAGGTGTGTGCCAGTCCCTTTTGCACTCACATGGCTTAAAAAAAAAGTTAAAAGGAAAAAAAAAGTCTGGTTAATGCTATTGGATTGGAGATTCTTTGAGTCACTCTCAGATCTTGACTCTTAGGGCTTTTTAGCTTGAGAATACCCACATCGGGAGAAATGAAAGCAACTGGAAAACTAAATTTATCCAGAGGAAACAGTAAGTGAATGAGAAAAGGCATCTCCAGCAGAACGGATCCCTCTACTCTCTCCTGCAGAAGGGATCTTTCTACTCAAACAGGAAAAGAGCTCCTGTGTCAGGGCAAGCAAGCCTGCCACAGACATGCTGCCAAGTGACCTGACAAGCAACCCCTCCAACACAGCGCCCCTGCTTTCCCTCCTCCAAGGTGGTCTCCTGTGGTTCTCCTGTGTGGAATCTTAGCTTTCAAGGCCAATTTCAAACCCTGACGCCTCTATTAAGCCTCTCCAGAACCCCTCACCAAACTTCTGCAGCCTCCACCTAAGAAAGCCCTAGCTTTTGCTGTGACACTACACTAATGTGGCCTTGACTTCTTCAGGTTTGTTCTCTCTAGTCTGAAAGAAGTTTCAATGACTACAGGGACAAACTATATGGATGTCCTCAGCACAGTATATACACCAGGCATTTTGCATGGGTGTTTAAGTTGAATTAAATTGATTACTCAGAATTGAACAACAATAAAAAAATTAAATAAAATAAAAACATCAAAATTGATTAATTTTTGTGCAGTCATTTTAATATTTAAGATGGAAGAAAATACTCAACATTCTCATGTATTATGCTTTATTATTTCGAGAAAGGTGAAAATAAAACTGAAATGCAAAAAATAAATTTGTGCAGTGTATGGAGAAGGTGCTGTGACTGATCGAATGTGTCAAAAATGGTTTGTGAAGTTTCTTCATACTATTGACATTTTGGCCAAATAATTCTTTGCTGTGGGGCTATTTTGTGTATTGGAAGATGTTTAGCAGCACCCCTGGCCTCTGCCCATTAGCAGCCAATAGTGGGAGATAGCCGAATCATATAAGTTATCCAACATATCCAAATCAATAAAGTTATTGGTGAAAATGAAAAAAAAAGAATTACTGAGAATCCTGATTTTTTAAATAAGGCAAAGATTCACATTTTTAACAAGGCTAAGATTAGGAAATAGATGTCTGTTTAAACAGAGACATTATTTTCTGGATATTACTGTTGTTATTATTGTTAATATTATTCAGGATTTCTTCATCTAAGGTTATTACAAATTGGGAAAGAGGAACCAGAAGTAAGAAACAACAAATCCCAGTTGAGCACTGCCCTAAGTGCTCTCCCAAGGGTCAAAGTTGTGAAAATAAGAAGGGATTTCCTAAATAGAAAGAGAAAGTGGTGGGGGGGGGGGCGGTGGAAGAAGAGAAAAGGAAGTGAAAGTCTGATGAAAGCTGAGACCAGAAGGCAGGATTTGGGGAAAAATAGAAAGATTAATCTGGCACATATCCAAAGGCCCCAACCAAAGGGACAGCATGGGGCTCCATGTGCAGCCGACCGGTGCTGCTGGGGTCTGCCCATGCTGGGCAGCCAAGAGGTGCCCTGTGGCTGTCCTGAGAGTAAGTCCTATGTGGTCAGAGGTTGAGGCACAATGCCCAACTTCAAGTCTATTAATTCATCTTAAACATTTCCTACAGTTCTAACTGCTTTACTACCAACACCCAAGATTTTCTATGTCCTCAAGTTTCTTAAAACACACACACACACACACACACAAAACAAAAAAAAATAAAAACCCTGTGCTAGGTGGATATATCTTGAGATTTATGTGAGTTTTGGAATCACTCTTTCAAAAAGCAAGCAAGCTGGAATGAGGCCCCATGGGTACCCCGCTGTAACACTCCCCCACCCCACCCCATTCTTCTGCCCTTGAGGGGCAGGGTTAGGCTGTGCTCATCTACACCAAAAAATGAGGGCAAAGATAGAGTGAAATGGGCAGTTCTAAGGTTAAGAAAATAGGGCCAAGAAAAAAAATCTGAGAATGAATGGGGTGCTTCAGGAGGGAGGTCATTGCTGAGGGAAAACAAAAACAAAAACAAAAACAAGAGCTCCCAAGAAGATGAATATTTTCCCAAGAATATTTAGTTTCCACGAACTAAATATAAATTTTATGCCCATATAAAAAGGGCAAAAGAGAATGGGACTTATCTTAGTGGTGTGCTTGTGAAAACCATACACGTGTGGAAGAATGAGAGTGAGCCAGCGGCCTTTCCAGGCCAGGAAGTTGTAGAAAACATTATCCAAACAGATGGCTCTGGGTTTTAGATTATTCATATTGTGATTATTTCTCAGAAATAAACTCCTAGTGCTCCTATTGCCCAAAGCAGCTATCTCCAAAGCCCAAGCAGCCTTCGCCTTCCTACTTCTGGCCTATGACACAGTCGGGAGCTAGGAAGCCAGCTGTCCACCCCTGAGCCTTGCCTGTGGGTAAGGCGTGGTGGGAAGGGCTCTCTGGGGCGGGTTGGCCCGGGTACCTTGTTTCCCGCCCCGACCCACGTACCAAACAGTTAAGTGAGTCGGGTCAAGTTGCTGCGCTTTTCTAGGCCAGTTTCCACAACTACAAGTGGGGGCAGTCCAGCTCGGAAACTATTTCCAAGATTGCTCTCGGTGCCTTGGAGGGTCCGCTGTGGAGAGGAAGGCATCCTGCACTTACTAGGCTTCTGCCAGGTGAAAGACAGGAGGGTCCTGTTCAGCAGCCACCCTCCCAGCCTCCGCCGGCCTCCAGACCGGAGATGGCGGGGAAGGGACGCATCCCCCTGGGTGATAAGCAGCGCCCCCCGCGCGCGAAGAGTCCGCGCCGGACGCCAAGGCCTCCAGCCGTTCGATTTCTCTTGTGATCTGAGAACTGGTCGCTCTGCCAGCTGATTACCAAGACACCGCGGTTGCTGGGACAGCGCCAATCACCGCGCGGCTTCGGGAGCCCGCCCTGCTTCCGCAGCGTGCCCTGCGGGGGGTGGGGCCAGGGGCCGGGTCTCGGAAACCTCGCGGGGCGCCGAGGTGGGTTGGGGCAGCAAGGTGCGCTAGCCAGCGCACAGAGAGAGTGGGCCTGTCCTCTGCACCTGTCGCCAGGAAAGTTGACAACGGTTGCGAAAGTTAGTTAATTAAGTTAACAAACAGACAAGGCCAGGTAAGGGGCGCGGGCACCAGCCTATCATGGAGGAAGGCCCCAAAGACTAGGGAGGCCAGCACTTTATGGAAAACGTTAACACTAACTTCTGTACTCACTTTTCAGCGTGCAGAGCACTTACTTTAATTTTCACATCGACGCTGTGAAGAGAGATTTTCTTTATTTTACAGTTTAGAGAAAGAAGCTTAAAAAGCTGGGGCAGGTGTAGGTCGCTCTACCAGAATGAGGGTGGAGCCGAGACAGGAGGCACCTTGAGCTGCAGTTTTGCAGACTTCCAATTTTGGAGGCAGGGGCTGCAGTTATCAAAAATACTCTTATCTTTAGACGAGAATTCCTATAGGCATCACTTTCTTCATTCAGCTTTATTTTTAACCCTTATTTTAGTTTTTCCTTTTCAAGTAAGAAAAGGGCTTGAAATATATGCTTGTGATATTTCAGTCATTGGTAAACAAAATTGTCCTTATGAAAAGCTTCTTCAAATCCTTAAGATCCCACAGGCAAATATTGTTTTTAGTATACTGGGATATTAAACTGTGTTTTACATTTTAAAACTAAAGAAGTGACCAGATTAGCCCTGGCTGGTGTGGTTCAGTGGATTGAGTGCAAGCCTGCGAACCAAAGGGTCGTCCATTAGATTCCCAGTCTAGAGCACAAGCCTGGTTTGCTGGCCTGGTCCTCAGCAGGGGGCACACGAGAGGCAACCACGCATTGATGTTTCCCTCTTCTTTCTCCCTTCCCTTCTCTCTAAAAATAATTAAATAAAATCTTTTTTTTAAAGTGACCAGATTATTTCTAGGGTTTTGAGTCAAAGATCTAATAAAACATAGTTAATGTTGAAACTGAATAATTCTGTCCCTAATAAGAATTTATTTTTCCTGCATTCTTTTAACAACTTTATAACTAAAAAGTACTGAACGCTTTGACCTCAGGTCACAAATCATTCCATAAAGTTATTTGATTGTGTACCATTGGCCCTGTAATTTATACTTAACCTCATCACCAAAAACAAAAGAAAAAAAAAACAGTACTCAAGATGCTGTTCAGAAGGGAGGTAATACAGTAGCCATGACTACATGTGCTGCCAAGGCCACATTAATCCCTGTTGTCCACGCCCTGCCAGACTAATATTTCTGTGTCACATGGGTGACTTAGAACACAGAGCATCCACACGGCCAAACCCACAACTTCCATAGTCACGCCAGGCACTCCTGTCCCCACCTTCACCCCACGCATTCTTCCTTCCCTAGGACACTTGCCACTTATGCAAGTAGCTTCAGATGACTCTCTGTTTTTGTCAATTAGGTTCATGTGCCTATAAGCATAAGTTCATATGAAAATGTTAACCACTAATAAATTGTAGACACGTAATTGAGCAGAAGTCTAGGTCATTTTGAAGAGTTCAGAGCTGATAAAGACTTAAGTTCAGAGAGCTGCAGGATGGTTCACCTCATTTTTGTTTGTTGAGTGGTTTAGAATAAGAATACCTTTAGCATGCATAGTTGTATGATATACCACTGTACTGAACTTTAACAAAGTTGTTTTGAATTTATAGTTAACAGGTAATTTGTATCCTACCCTCAACCTCAGAATTGACATTTCTCATATCAGACCCATCCTTAAAGTAATGTCTAACCTGAGTTTACCATTCAGAGCTTACATTATACTTTCAGTCTTTTTGTCTACTGCCGACAACTCAAACTTTCCAGCAGAGAAACTAACCTGTTCCCTGCCTCTGACCACAGGTGCCTTTACTCAGACCACCACCTCCACCTGGATTACCACAGTTGGGAGCCATAGCCCCCCAGGTCCTTCAGGGTCAGCTCAAACTCTTTTCTCTTCACAAAGCCTTCCATGGACACTCTAGCTCCAATAATTTCTCTCCCCCTCTCAGTTGTCAGTATCACACTGGCATCAGTTGTCAGATCACAGTTGGCAACTTTGTACTGCCTTATGACAATCCTTACATTGTTATTGGACTGTCTACAGGTTGAATGGTTTTTCTTTTTCTTTAAGTCTATCACTAGCACTGCTCGGCCTTGTGATCATGATTAGAATCTTAGGAGTTGGGGAATAGAGGGGTGATAAATTAAATAAAAGGAGGAAAAGCAATTATCCTAAGCCTATTACAAAAACTGAAACCAGAGAACAGTAGAATGTTCATTCAAGGGAATTACGTATATGTATGAGAAAGAGTCGGAGATAAATATAACAAAGAAGCACTCCTTCTGAAGAGGAAGGAACAAGGAAAGTGTGGAAATAGAGCAACTAAATCAGGTAGCAGTCACTGGTGAACCTTGGTTGGCACTATTGGTCCAGGGTGTTTGGCTGTCAGGGGCTGCCTGAGAGAGGGGGTTGGGATTGAGGGATGGCGAAGACTAAACAGACACTTGTATGTATTGCCATGTTCTTTGGTTCAGTGTTTATTATTTGTCAAGTGAATTCAGACCTGTGACTCTTCCATCTAACACCTTTTGTGAGGAATACTTTTAGGTATAATTGTTCTACCCTTGATGATGTAGTGATGATCAGTACTTAAAAATAATAGCTAAAATTTATTCAGTGCCAGACAATGTTCTAAACACTTTAAATGTATCACTTCATTCAATCCTTATGAAAGTTCCATGAGGGAAATACTATAATTATCCGCATTTTATAGATAAACTAAAGCACAAGAGTAAGCAACTTCTCCAATGTCACTCAAGCTAGTAAATGGTGGCTCCGGAATTTGAACCGGGCAGCCTGCCTCAACACCCTGCCCTCTTAATTATATGCTGTGTTGATCAATTGTTGGTTTTAGTTTTCTCCAAAAGAAATTTTTTTGTCATTTCAGTTGTACAGAGTTTACTTATAAGTGGATGTTAATGCCACAATGGAAACCTTGCTGGGTTTGATACCTCACATTTCAGTTTTAAATGGCATAAAGCAGGTCTATTTTCTAATTACTGCTCTTTCCCACTTCCTGTTAACCAACACCTTTGTAATGTGGTATGCTTCTAAATGAACTGGATGCCTTAATGTCTACTATCATGTCCCAATAGCTAAATTAAGAAGAATTGAACAAAAATATTTAAACAAAAAGCCCTGTACACTTGGAAATTTAAAATTACTTTTCAAGATAAATACTTATACTACAAGCTGCCAAAAACAATACTCCTGGGATGAGATTTTCATCGTATGAAAAAGATATTCAGGAATGAGCCTGGATCTTGCCTTGGCCTACTTGTCCTCTTCCTGTGATTCCTGAAGAGAGGAGTAAGCACACCTGACAATGGCAGTGGCCATAAGGCATTTCCTTATTTTAGGTCCTTCTAACCCTAGTGCAACACTGTAGGGGCAACCCAGTACAGGCACGGGACTGAGGCAGAGGCTAGGGCCTCTCTTCTTCTAAGCTCAGAAATTTCTACTATTCCTTGCCAAGCCAGGAGGGGCACACGTGTGGCACTGCTCATGTGCAAGGAAGAGAAAGAAGAGGCTCTGCCCACCAGGAGAGGTACACTTTGTTCTTTTCCCCTTCGAGAAAGACCTAAGCACCACAAGAGAACCACACCCAGGTGTACGTCTTAACGCTTGTAAACTCATCACCATCAACATCCTGGAATCTGACCAATTAGGTCAGTATTCCCACGTCTTAAGGAGTGAAGAAGAGAGAAATATGATAACATTAGAAGCATTAGGACATCCTCATTGATGAATCTAATTTTAAAAATCCTAGGAAAAATACAGCAAATTTAATTTAACAGAATATATTTTAAAACATTGTTTTAAAACATTGTTTTAAAACGTTTTAAAACAATGTTTTAAAATCTGGAAAAGCACATAAATTTCTGCCATGAAATTCCACTTCCAGGTTTCCTTGAGAATATACAAGTGTTTCTGTAATAGCAAAATAATGGAAATAATCTGAATGGTATCATTGTGATATGATAGCAGTTTAAAGGAATAAATTTATTTGTTATATGCTAGAAAGATCTCCAAGATATATTATTGAGTTTTTTAATAATCAAGTTGTATGTAGAACAAATACATGCAATATAGTGCATTTTATGTTAAAATACACATACAATTATATTGATGCATTCATATGTTTGCTTCTACTCATAGCCCACTGTCCAGAGCAAGTTACATGACCCTGCCTAGTGACTAGGAGATGGGAAAGTATGGGGAGCACAGAATAATTTTTTAATCCCTGGGCTAGTGGGAATTTCCCTCTGCCATACAAGGCTTAGGCTTTTTGAGAACAATAGCCAGAAAGAGTTACACTCATGCTCTACTTCCCACCGTACTATAAACTGTATTTTTCAGACTATAAGATGTACCTTTCCCCCCACTGGAATTTGGGAGGAATGATGGTTTTTCATGCTGCTGTTGAGTTCTGTTTACATTTACATTAGTGAAATATTATGTTATTTATGTTATTAAATATTTTACATTTTTTGCTTCAAAAATTTTTCCCCTATTTTCCTCTAAAACTTAGGTGTGTCTTATGGTCCAAAAATACGGTACTCATTCATCACCTGAGAAATGGAGTGGAGAACAGATTGCTTGGTAGAATATGGTGGCAAGGACATGTGAAAACTACAGAAAGCTGGAAAATACACACACACACATACACACAGTCCAGCTTCATCTGAAACTATATACTAAGATGTACTTACTCAAATAGAAATGTTGTCACAAAGACAGAGTTTATAATATTATATGCCAAGGGCTTTTGTAAAATGGCCATTTGAAAATTATTTTCTGATCAAAGAATTAGCCAGATTCTTGAATCATTAACCAATAGTGGAAAGAGAATTGTTGTTGGGTTTTTTAAAGAGTTTTAAGATTTTAATTTCTGAATCTCTTCATGTACTGAATTCAGGTTATGAAATACAAAAGTAACATTTACTTAAATACAATTAACACCTAAAAGTAATGTAGTTTTATTGACTTGTAATAAACATACTTCTAAGAGAATTTATACATTTAAAATTTTTTTCTTAGCCCTGGCTGGTGTGGCTCAGTGGATTGAGTGCCGGCCTGAAAACCAAAGAGTCACCAGTTCTATTCCCCTCAGGGCATATGCCTGGGTTGCAGGCCAGGTCCCCAGTAGGGTGCGCACAAGAGACAACCACGCATTAATCCTTCTCTCCCTCTCTTTCTCCCTCACTTCCCCTCTCTTTAAAAATAAATAAATACTTAATTTAAAAAAATTTTTCTTAAATTAGAATACTCTGGAAAGAAATTTTCCCAAGCATTCTACATTATAAAATGCATATTTACAAATAATAATTAATAGTAAATTACAAATGTCTATAGCCTTAATAAATATAAAATCAAGAAGTGGAAAAATATGTAGAAATAAGTGTATAGTTACAAACTGATTAGAAAAGGAATGTTATAATTAAAAGACACTAGAAAATAAATACAAACACATCTACTGTGAAAACAGTAATAGTTGTTCACACAAACCATAGAAATACGAAAAATAAACCACACAAATTATACTGTTATAGACCTTTTAAAAATTGCTTTCCATCATTAACTATTCTTTTTTGTTGTTGATTAACACTTACTATGATTCAGTGGAATTATGTTTATTAATCGTAAACTAGTAAAGAATGAATGGCAGCTATAATTTACAAAAGAATAAACTGAAATTAATCTGAAAAAGTTCCATAGGAATCCATAGTCAGCATTTAACACCTGTCACCAGGTAGTTAGAAGATTTTGGTCAGTTCCCTTCTTCAACAACCTATAGAGCAATATGTTGGAATTTTAGCTTTGATGATGATAAGGCTTCCACTTGTAAGCAGGTGTTTCAGATGGTTATTTAGAGAAGAGCCAACAACAACACTTAATTGTACCAGAACATTCAATCCTCTTTCCAGCACTTCATCACCGGAATGGACCAGAACTGCCTTTAGCACTAGAATGAGGTTAGAAAGCAAAGTCACAGCTATTTCTGGAGCACTTAGACCAAAATAATTCTCTAAAATCCTCCTTTGACACAAAGATATATGGATGTTTAGTCTCTCTTAGACCCTCAGCTAAAGTAATAAGAAGATCAAAGGGAAGATTTTCAGGGCATTCTCACCATAATCTGTATTTCACTGAACCATGGACAATCTGCAAGGAATACCTCCTGTAGAGTAAACAGCTGCCAATGCAGAAGGAGCTGGTGACTGTTCAACAAACAGGTTAATTGTTTTAGAGTTAAGTTTATCACTTGGTAGAGAATGGACTTTTCCTACAGACTCAGGAGAACTGGTTGATGATGAAGATTTGCTCCCTTGAACTGTAGTCCTATGTCTTATTTGTGCACTTGATGGTGTTCTTTGATCATAATTGCCTGTCACTGTGTTCCTCACCTGTATACCTCCTTAGCACTCTGATTTCTACATTGCTTCCTCTTTATTCCACTCCTCTTTCCTGCTGCTTGCTATCTGCACACCAGCCACCAACTTGATGGGTCTTTTGACAAGTGCCCTCTCCCCCAACAGATTTGGTGGCACCTGAGAATTGTTGACTTTTAACTGCAGTAAAAATTTAAGCAAAATTCCTGGGAAGTCATTATCTAAATGACATTTTTTGTCTTTTGAAGTCCTCTTTAATTGAAAGGATGGTTTTAAAAGAGTACCTACACAGTAGGTTTCTCCCCTCTGTGGAGAACTTTTCCAACTTCATGATGAATACCAGCTCTCCTCTCTGGCAAAAGTGCAAGCCTCAGTCTTCAAGGTCCCATTGCCCTTGGACCTACCCAAGATACTGGTACAGAGGGCTAGAGAAGAAGTGAACATCACCAGCAGCCACATTCTGGGACCCAGTCACAGTAGAAATCCTCCCCCTACCTCACCCAGATTTGACTTTTAAAACTGGGTAATGGGAATAAAATTTAAACCTGAGTGGAAAGAGGCCTTTGTATCAACTTCTCCTGGAATGTTCTCCCCAGATAGCCACTCAACTCACACTCTCACCACCTTCAAGTCTTTGCTCAAATGTCACCTCACTGAGACCTTCCTTGACTGAAGCCACAGACACCTCCCTCGTCCTTGTAACTCTCTGCCCACCTTGCTCTGCTCGACTTTTCTTCATAGCACACATTGCCACCTAACTTCTTTGACATTGACATAGCATATTATCTGTCTCTCTCTATAGGATGTGAGCTCTTGGAGTGCAGTGACCTTTGTCTCTTCACTGCATATTCGCAGGACCTCAAACAGTGCCTGGCATGCAATAGCTCCTGCATGCATCTTTGTGGCATGAATAAAGATGTGAGGAATCTAAATCCAAGTTGATTTCTTTTTAAAGCCTGTTTCAGTAGGGTACTCACTTTATCAGACTAATTACACTAAAATTAATTATTTTTTCTAGATAATCCACATCAAAAGACCTATCTTCCTCTTGATAAGTAGAAACAGAGGATCAACTGTGGCCATCCAGTAGAAGTTCTAGATTAGTTACAATGCTGCTGGCTGCTATAACAGGCAAACCAGAAATATACACTGGGCCAAACACAATGGAAGTTACTGTCTTACTCACATAAAGTCCAAAAGTGATACTCCTGATCAGCAGTTTCTCCAAGCAGTGATCTAGGGACCCAGACTTCTTATGTCTTCTGACTCTACCATCTTTATCACTGACTCCCAAGCTGCTTGTCTTTTCAAGCCAGCAGAAGGGCAAATAAAGCTGAAGGGTGGCGGGGGAGGTTTCTATGGGCCAGACCTAAAAAAGGCATTTATCCCTTTCACTCAAGTTCCACTGGCTAGAATTCAGTCCCATGACCACACTAACTACAATGGAGGTTAGTATATGAGATCTAGCTGTGTGCCCAGTAAGAAGAAATTTGGAGGAAAAACAGACAATCCCTGCCACACACTCTCTTAAGGAGTCTTCTCTTAGTATATTCAGAAGATTGACTGACCTGTAGCACACTGCCAGACTATACCACTGCAGCTCCTAGGACTAGGAAGTCAGAGATTCCAGGCTTTTCTACAACCAATCAAGCTGTGCATTTATCATGTCAGATGTGTTTGTACTCAAATATACTTATGTTGGTTAGACTTTTACTACATAATTTAATTAATGTTATAAATTAGTGAAATACAAGTGTTAAAAGAGAAAAATGTTTTAAATAACATTGCTATTGAATTATGAGTGGGTAAAATGCTAGTAAATGACTGAGGGAGAGGACAAACAGGTATACAAATCTAGAAGTATTTTGCTCTCTAATATATTTATTTATCTTTACACTCTACCTCTACTTTATAGTGAAACTGGAAATCGTTGTCCTTGATGAGTACAATTTTTGAAAGAAAAACAGCTCTCAACAGTGGACAAATATTCAAGGAAAAATGCCTTGAACCTGTTAAATGATGTTTCAGAAAAAGATAAAATCATGACTGTCATTCAGACATAGAAATGATTGCATGTTAAAGTCCTATTAAAGTAATCAAATGAAGGAACAAGGTAGATGTTATAACTGCTTTAAAGGAAAAGCAGAAAAAAAATTATATGGAGTGATGTTGAATTGAATGTGCAATAGATACAAGCTAGCTTTTCCACAAAGGAGAAGGAAGCCCATCTCTATTAGACAGAATGTAATTTGCATGTCTATTAGTTACCCACAGTGTACAGATTTATAAAATAGCTTCCATAGAATTGATCTGGCCCTGGCTAGTGTGGCTCAGTGGACTGAGTGCTGGCCCGTGGACCAAGGGATTGCTGGTTCAATTCCCAGTTAGGGCTCATGCCTGGGTTTCAGGCCAGGTCACCATTTGGGGGCACATGGGAGGCAGCCACATGTTAATGTTTCTCTCCCTTTCTTTCTCCCTCACTTCCCCTCTCTCTGAAAGTAAATAAATAAAATCTTTAAAAAAATAAAAAATAATAAAAATAATTTAAAAAAAAGAATCCATCTGCTAAGGCAGAAAGTTATACTATAAATAATGCATTGTTTTCCATTAAAGTACTTTTTTTTTCTACAACTGTTGACCCCATGAAGAATATATCTGCCAAATATGACTCCTCATGGTTAATTGAGCTCAAACTCATAAGCAGAGTCTACCGGTCATTGTTTACTGAGGCTTCACATGCACACCTAATTTCAGGGAGGAGCCACATACTGGACTATCTAGTCTCCTGCACTGTGATAAGACATCTGATTCAACCCTTATAAGAGAGCTTGTAGGATGGAAATTGGCTCATTAGGACTGAGACCTTCCCTGTCCAATTCAAGCTGCACAGCTATATCCACATTTGCCACTTTACTGACCAATCAGAGTGGCTCCATTCCAACCAATCAGCATGGTGGTATTTGGACCAATCAAACTGTAAGAATTTGGAATCCTCATTTGCAAATCAGAAACCAGGGTCAGTCATACCTCTATATAAGCCATCCTCAATGGAACTCACTTCCTTTTTTGTTTTTAATCTTCACCAGAGGATTTTTTAACTGATTTTTTTTTTTAGAGAGAGAGAAACATGGGTGTTAGAGAAAAACATCAATTGGTTGGTTGCCTCTTGTACATGTCCCAAATCCACAACCTATGCATATGTCCTGACCAGGAATCTGAACTTGTGAACCTTCAGTATACAGGATGACACCCCAACCAACTGACAGCCAGGTCTTATTTTTTTTTTTAATTCTCACCCAAGAGTATGTTTATATTGATTTTAGAGAGCGGAATGGAGGGGGAGAGAGACAGAGAGAGAAACATCAGTGTGAGAGAGAAACATTGATTGATTGCCTCTCGTACATGCCCCAACTAGGAACTGAACCCACAACCTTTTGGTGTACAGGACAATGCTCTAACCAACTAGTCCACCCAGCCAGGGCAATGGAGCGCACTTTCATTTTCCATCAAGAGTGTTCCTGGGCTGGGAAGCTGAAGCTACAACACCGGAACTGGGTCTTCAGACCTAATACCCAAGCCACCATGTGTCTGAGGCATCTCACAGGATTTGTAGCTATAAGTGAAAGAATACTGTCCTATCTCCCAAAAGCAACTTACATGAGAAATCAGAAACCCAAAGCTTCCTGAGATTTAATGTCACTTAACTAAATCCTTCTTGAGGTTTAATTTCACTTAAAATGTACATTTTTTGTTGCAGATATGGTCTTCCAAAAGTTAAATTCACGTAACCAGGCACTGTGCTCTAGGGCAGTGACTTTCAGCTGCAAGAGACACACCGGCGTGCTGCAAGAATCTTTAAAACATGCAATACCTGACTATTTAGTCAGGGGCACTGACCTCTTTTCAAATAAAAAAAAAGAAGACAACAGCCAACACAAAAATAGCCATCTGGTGTGAGTGAATAAAAATTATACTTATTTTTTCCTCAGATCAGCAAAAAATATAACATAGTTTTGGTGTGCCACAGAATTTTAGAAATTAGTTTATGTGTGCCATGAGATTAAAAAGTTAGAAAATCAGCACTCTAGAGATAGAAGCAATCAAGACAAACACAGTCTTTTCCTTTAAGAAACTTGCATATAAATTACAAAGTCATCAATAATTAAAAATTAAATATATTTCAAGCCAAGGTTTATAATGGTGTAAAATCGAAATCAACTTGAGTTTCAAACAAGAGAACTTGGATAAATAAATTATGGTATATAGAAATAAGTACAACCTATCAACAAAACAAACAAGCAAGCAAAATATAACCAAAGACATTGAAATAAAGAACAAACTGACAGTAACGAGAGGGGCAGTGGGAGAGGATAATGTGTGGGAAAGGGTGAAGGGTCATCAAGGAATATGTATAAAAGACACATGGACAAAGCCAAATGGGGTGGGATTGAGGGTGGGAGGGGGGGATGGCTGGGGTGGGTGGGAGTGGTGGGGGGGAGAGTGGAGGCAATTGTACTTGAACAACAATAATAAAACTATAAATAAATAAATAAAAGCAAAAAAAAAGAGGCCATTAAAAACAATGTGTACAGATTTCTAATGACTTGGAAAGGTTGAAACACTACAATAATTGAAAACAGAGAGACCCTAATGTAACATATTGTGTGCATAGTACAAGAAGAAAATATAAATAATCATAGGTTATCTCCAAATGGTATGATAATAGGCAATTGTTATTTTCTTTGTTTTTCTTTTTATAGTTCCTAGGTATCATATAATAAATATCCATTTATTTTATAATTTGAAAAATAACCATTTCCCCTTAAATAAAAGAAAGTACACCCTTAATGTTATTTATGATATGAAATCTGACACTGATCTTAATAATGTAATTGCTTGTCTGTGCATAAGCCGTTTCTGGAAGGAGACTCAAGACCACAATGTTGGTTACCTCTGAGGAGGGGAAATAAGTGGTTAGGGACACAGATAGAAAGAAGATTTTCCAGTAAATATTGTTTTATATTTCTGAATTTTTTACCATGCAAATGTGTAGTCTATTTAAACATTAATTTAAAACTTGAAAATTAATTTTTTCCTTCTTATATTGTTGTTCAGTTACAGTTGTCCCCATTATCCTCCCATTGCTCTCTCCTGCCCTGCCCATCCCCCTCCAACATTCAATCCCCGCCCCCCCCCCCCGCCCCCATCCTTGTTCATGGATCCTTTATGCTTGTTCCTTAACTTGACTCTTCCCCTTCTTTCCCTTGTTATCTCCCTCCCCCTCCCCTCTGGTCACTGTCAGACTGCTCTTTTTTCCATGTCTCTGGTTCTATTTTCTCACTTGTTTGTTTTGTTTATTAGGTTCTGCTTATAGGTGAGATCATATGGTATTTGTCTTTCAACTGAAAGTCATCTTTAGCAGCCTTAATCAAGTCTTTGCCTTAATATCGTTGGCAAACCTTTGATGCCTCAGACATCTGGTGAGGGCTTTTCCCAATTCACTCACTACAAGGAATGCAGAAGAGGACTGCACATTCCTAATGCAAGGTCATGGCTACTGTTTCCAGGAGCCTGATTATTTAAACTAATGTGTGTGGGCTACAGTTGACAAAGCAACCTGTCAGTCAGTTTTGCTTGCTACACAGTTATTGATTCACTGAGGTAGAGAAAAGAAGGGATGGAGTCATTGATTTAATTGACTGGGTAAAATATGTTGACGTCAATGATCAAAACTGAGCACTGCCTTGACCCCATTATTCCAATGGCCATACTGGATCTTCAATGTGTGAGGTTTCTTTATCAGTCTTGGGGTACCCTCAATACCCCTTTTTATTGACAGCCCTTTGGGAGGCATGTCACTGCCTCCCAAAATGTTCTGTTCTGTTCTGTTCTGTCCTCCTGGACCTTATTCAGCCACCCCTCCAGAGAAGCTTGCTCCTACTATCCCACTCTTGGGCTACTCAACCTGCATGGAACTCCTGTAGCATCTAGACTCTGGGCCATACTCTTTGGTAATACTACACTCCTTGTAGGTTCACTGTGCAGTCAGTTGTAGTTTTGTCTCCCCAACTAGATTCTCAGCTTCTCAAAAGCAGGAACAGGAATTTCTTTGTGCCCCCTACTGAACTGAACACAATTCAGGTACTCACTGTTGCTTATTTGGCTTACTATAATAACATAGGATTGCAAACACACACAAACACTCATTCCAGGGATTTTAATCCCTCTGCCATGAGTCTTCCTCTAATTCTACACCTGGAGAATTCTTCTTCATTTATTAAGGTCCAGTACTCATGTCACCTACTTGATAAAGGGTCTCTGTAGTCTCCAGAGTACCATGCCTCCAGTGTTGCATTCACACATTGAGTTGACTGCTGTGGTCCTCTCCCCAGCCGCATTTATCTTACCCTTTGAGTGCCCAGCACTTAGCTATGTCTAAACATAGAAGAGACCGACATATTTTTTAATGCATAATAATGTTGCATACACTAGACTCCCAACAGTATATTCTTTAAATTTAGTTTTGGAGGTCCATGAATACTCTAAGAAAATTTGTTAATTTTGTGTTTTCATTTCCATTATTGATCTTCTTTTAAAATATATAACTATATTCTTGATTAATTTATGAATATTTGAATGAGGTCCTGCTAACCAACTGAGTGACCACATTTCTGTGTTTATTGATGTGTTGATGTCAGAAATTAAATCTCTTAAATAATTAGATAAGAACTGAGAAAATACCATGAATATGAAATGATGTATTCTGCCAAGTAAGGGCCAAATAATTGTCAAAGCTACCACTACAAAAGTCTTCACAGTAGTTTAATAGAGACCAGTGGTGGGAGAATGGAGTTATCCTCCTGTCACATATTGTCACAGATGGCAATAGGGGCAGTCAGAACATACTTCCCCTGCAAGTGGTGGTGTGGGCTCAGCAGAACAGCGTGTCCCAGTAGGTGTCAGCTTGAATTTTATTAAGTTTCATGACTTTTTTGTGTTTACATATAAATTTCTTTTGGTTTAAAATTATGTAAGTGTTATAAGCATGAGGAGTTTATTACTAACTTTATGTTGGTGCATTTAAGAACTATTATAATAAAAATAATGTAAGAAAATGGCGACTTTCTTCTTTTCCATTAAGAGACTCCACATGTGCCTGAATATTAAGAATCCTTGGCTTTTACTGTCTTTGGACTGATCTACCATATGCTCCATGGTTCTAAATGTCAGTGACTCTCTGGTTAGCTTACTTACTATGTCACCTACTATAGAACTTAACACATGTCTATAATAATTACTATAATAACTATGATGGCAGATAATAAGTGGTATGTTAGTATTTCCCTTTTCCAGTATTTTGGATACAACTGCAAGATTCATATTTATGTTTTTCAATGAGCCTATCCTTAAGTTCCACCTTCTCAAAAGCCACAATTCTAAAGCCACATTATTCATTGTAAAATTTATTGTGTTGCTTCAAAAGCCTTAACTGGTGCTTTGGTCCTTGGCAACAATCAGTAAATATTCTCTGAGAAAAAAAAATTAATGGTATACAGTCCACTGACAGGTATATATACAGGCAGATGTGCACACTCATCCGCTGTTCTCAGCACATACATTACTTAACTATATATCCATGACCTACTGCCAATCAGCACATGGAACCAAGGCTGGTGCACCCAACAGACAAAACCAAAGAAAACTCAAATACTGCTTTAAGGGAGAGATAATAACAAGAAATTCCACAAATAGTTGTGTTCAGTACTTGTTCAAGTTCTGTTAATAGATTAATTATTTCTTAGTAGCTAAAGAAAGATTATTCTTGATTTTGATAAAATTTGATGAATTTGCTTGTATGTAATAGCTCAGAATATGCCCTCCTACATATTCTACTGCTTAAAGAGATGGGATCAAGATGACCTTCTTTTGTACTTAGCAATTTCAGCTTCTCTTTAATCTTGTCATCATGCTTGATGACATTATCATCATTACATGTGTATGGGCTATGTGTCCACATGTTCTAAGCTCTAGTCAGAACAGGAAGATCTCTTACAATTTAAAATCTTTACACTTGTACTCAAGACAAGAATAAGTTTGCAGCTGAAATCTCCTAAATCTTAGATCTAGTACCATTTGGGGTATACACATAGAAAGGGAATAAAAAAACACACTGTGGCCAGAAGGACATATGCACATTTGTTCATCACTGAAGTCTTAGAAAAGGTGTGAGCTCCTAATGTGCCCCTATTTAAGCAATCTGGCCTCATTCTCCATGTTTGTGTCTATCCATCTAAAAAGCTGTTCTCCTCAAGAGAATTATAACTGTCATAATGTAATTAAAGCATTCAAAATTAAAACCAGCTTGAAGCCATGTATGGTCATCACAGTTGTGTGAAACAAGCTAAAATTAGGTTTCTAGGACCAGAATAAATATTTAGAAATGATTGCTTCTCTCAGTCAAACTTGTGTTTCAGGGTAGCATGGATAATTCAGATGAAGCAGTGACAGCTGAACAAGTTTAGGAGAAAACAATCCATTCCACAGAGGCCACTTATGACATAAAGCAGCAGCTCTCAAAGTATGATCTATGGATCCCTAAGGGTCCCTGACACCCTTTAAGAGGGTCTGTAAGTTTAGAATTATTTTCACAATGATATTTCACAATAATATTTCACAGTGATACTAAGAAATTATTTGTTTTTCACTGTGTTCACATTGGTATTGACATCATAAAAGCAATGTAGGTTAATGTTACCTACAATGTTACCTGCTGGAATGTTAGCATGGAGCCCTGTACTGATAGTCATTGTGTTCTTCTCCATATTATGTACAAGGCAATAAAGGCAATTTCACTTAAAATGTCCTGGATAAAACATTGAATTTATTAATTTTTCATCTCAACTGAGTTATTTTTAAATTAAAAATAGTAATTTTATTAAATCTCAATCTTTTTAAAAACATTTATTGTGACAAAATGGGAAGTACACTAATGTATACCAAAGTACAATGGATGTCTCAGGGAAAATTAGCTGTGACATGATTTGTGTTGTGAGCTGCAGTGGCCACTTCTTTCAGAGAACATTGTTTTTACCTAAAATAACAACTGAGAAACAAACTGTGATTATTCAGACTCTGGTATCTGGCAGATACTTCTTGAAAATGAGTGAAGTGTCACTTCAAGAAAACAACTGATAGTATCTATTACTCATGATAAAATGTATGCTCTCAGGTAAAAATCAGAATTTTGAAAGATTAATATCCACCCCTAAGAATTGACAGCTTCCCAACACCTAAATATTTTCCTGATGATATTAATCATACCATTAACCACTGTGATAGTTTTAAATATAATATACTGAATTGTGTCACTATTTGGAAGATCTGTATAACTCAGTGAACCAGTATTTTCCAAATGACCAACACATGTTATTGTGAAACAATGCATGGGCAAAAGGATTCAAAGACAGACCAATGGATTTAATATAACCGAGAACAAAAAGTTTATTGCTGTGGTTTTTGATTTCACATTACAATTATCCCCTAAAGAACTAACACTTGTAGAGTTTAGGTGTTATATTAAAAAATATCTATAGTTATCTGAAAAGGATATAAAAGTACTCCCTCTTTTCCAATTCTGAGATGACAGATTTTCTTCATATTTCAATCAAGCAGACTGAACGCAGAATAGAGTTCCACTTCCACATTGGCAGCATCACGAGCACCACAAACCCAGCCAAAACAAGCATAACTGGGGAAAACTATAATAAAACAATTCTGTAAATTCTCTGGAAATTGTCCTAAGAACACACATCAAATGAAGAAATATGTATTCAAAAAAATCTACCAAAACTTGATAAAGAGAGTCTGTTGCACTTGAGTCATGACTCACTCCTCCCTGCCACAGGTCAGCTTGACAGAAGCTCCACTGAGACAGGTATGACCAAGAAGATGGGACTCCATCGAGAGCTGGACTTATAAACAAGACATAAAATATCTCACAAGGAAGAGCAGGCCAATAGCATTTCTCATTCCTTCCAAATCCCAGTTTAAGAAGCTAAACAGGTTGGAGGCTCACTTCTGCCACTCAGACCCCACTCACAAGTTGGAGGCTTTATCCCAAGTGAGGCAATGTGGGAATAATGGGATCCTGATCACTCACACTCTAGATTCCCTGGAGGTTCCATACCAGGAGAGGCAAGGCAAGAAGACCAGAGGATACCACTCCCACCCAGTGTTCAGAGAATTGTGGCTCAGAGATTTTTCTCAAAGTAAAGGCAGTTCATAAAAACAGAACACTCTGAAACTCTATCCATGGAAATGACTATTTGAAACACAGTGTGTGGGAGTTCAAGTTTAAGAGGGTCCTAAAAACCAGTGGAGATTTTGATGGACAGCAAATAAGAGGGAACTGGTAGCTTATTTTATTTTTTAAATATATTTTATTGCTTATGCTACTACAGTTGTCCTAATTTTTCCTTCTTTGCCCCTCTCTGCCAGGTACCCTCATTCCCTCCAGCAATCTCCCCCTTAGTTTATGTCCATGGGTCATGTATATAATTTCTTTGGCTTCTCCATTTCCTATACTATTTTTAACATCCCCCATGTATTTTGTACCTGCCAATTTTTGTACCTTCTTTTTTTAAGTATATTTTATTGATTATGCTATTACAGTTGTCCCATTTTTTCCTCCCCTTTATTCCCCTCTGCCCTGCACCCTCCTCCCACCAGTATTCCCTGCCTTTAGTTCATGTCCATATGTTGCACATGTAAGTTCTTTGGCTTCTCCATTTCCTATACTATACTAAACCTCCCCCTGTCTATTTTGTACCTACCAATTATGCTTCTTATTCCCTGTACCTTTTCCCCATTCTCCCCCTGCCTCCTCCCCACTGACAACTCTCCATGTGATCTTCATTTCTGTGATTCTGTTCCTGTTCTAGTTGTTTGCTTAGTTTGTTTTTTTTTTTAAGTTCTTTTTTAGGTTCAGTTGTTGATAGCTGTGAGTTTATTATTACTTTACTCTTCATAGTTTTGATCATCTTATTTTTCTTAGATAAGTCTCTTTAGCATGTCATATAATAAGGGCTTGGTGATGATCTCCTTTAACTTGACCTTGTCTGGGAAGCACTTTATCTGTCTTTCTATTCTAAATGATAGCTTTACTGGATAGAGTAATCATGGATGTAGGTCCTTGCCTTTCATGACTTCAAATACTTTGCAGCCCCTTCTTGCCTGTGAGGTTTCTTTTGAGAAATCAACTGCTAGTCTTATGGGAACTCCTTTGTAGATATGTGTCTCCTCTTCTCTTGCTGCTTTAAGAGTCTCTACTGATCTTTAATCTTTGGTAATTTAATTATGATGTGTCTTAGTGAGTTCTCCCTTGGGTCCAAATTCTTTGGGACTCTCTGAGCTTCCTGGACTTCCTGGTAGTCTATTTCCTTTGCTAGATTGAGGAAGTTCTCCTGCATTATTTGCTCAAATAAGTTTTCAATTTCTTGCTCTTCCTCTTCTCCTTCTAGCACCCCTATGATTCAGATGTTGGAATGTTTAAATTGTCCTGGAGGTTCCGAAGCCTCCCCTCATTTTTTTGAATTCTTGTTTCTTCATTCTGTTCCAGTTGAATGTTTATTTCTTCCTTCTGCTCCAAATCATTAATTAGAGTCCTGGTTTCCTTCCCTTCACTATTAGTTCCCTGCATACTTTTTCTTTATTTCACTTTCCAGAACCTTCACTTCTTCCCCTATTTTGCAACCATACTCAACTATTTCTGGGAGCATCCTGATTATCAGTGTTTTGAACTCTGCATTTGATAGTTTGGCTATCTCTTCATTGCTAGGTTCTTTTTCAAGAGTTTTTATCTGTTCTATCATTAGGGCCATATTTCTTTGTCTTGGTGCACCTGTGATGTTGTAAGGGGTGGAACCTTAGGTATTGACCAGGGCAGGGCAACCCATGTTGCTGCATTGTGGTGCTGTCTGTGGGAGGGGGAACAAAGAGGGAACAATGCTGTTTGCTTGGCTCTCGGATGGCTTTCAGTCACTTTCCCCACTACCCGCAAGCAAATTGGGCCCTTCTGGTGCTGATTCCCCAGGTTAGGTGGGTTTGTGTACATACTATGACCCTGTGGGTCTCTCCAGTGAACTCTCCTGTGAGGCTGGAAGTTTCTCCCGCCACCGCAACCCCCTCGGTTTTTATAGCTAGAGGTTTCGAGGCTTTCTTTTCCCATGCTGGAACCCTGGGTTGTGCAGTCTTGCTCCCCAGTTGTTCCTCCTGATTTAACCACACACAAATGTGGGACCACCTAGTCTGCCAGCCACCACCTCACTTGCTTGGTTGTCCAGCTGTCCACCTTGCCTCGCATCCTCTCCACCCACAGCTGTCTGTCTCTGCCCCTCCTACCAGTCTGAATGAATGTTTCTTCTTTAACTCCTTGTTTGTTGGATTTCCATACAGTTTGATTTTCTGGTAGTTCTGGTTAATTTTTGTTTTTAAATTTGTTGTTGTCCTTCTTTTAGTTGCACTAGGAGGCAAAGTGTATCTACCTATGCCTCCATCTTGGCCAGAAGTCCCCTGTACCTGCCAATTTATACTTCTTAATTCCTGCACCTTTTCTTTCCTTTCCCACCTTCCCCTCTAAGCTGATAACCCTCCAAAATATCTCCATATCTATGGTTCTGTTCCTGTTCTGGTTGTTGCTTAGTTTGTTTTTTATTTTTTTAGATTCAGTGTTGACAGTTGTGAATTTGTTGCCATCTTAATGTTCATAGTTTTGATCTTCTTTTTCTCAAATAAGTCCCTTTAATATTTCATGTAATAATGGCTTGGTGATGATGATGAACTCCTTTAGGTTTACCTTGTCTGGGAAGCACTTTATCTGCCCTTCAATTCTAAATGATAGCTTTCCTGGATAGAGTAATCCAGGTGGTAGGTTGTTGCTTTTCATCACTTTGAATACTTTTTGCCTGGAAACTTTCCTTAGAGAAATCAGCTCATGGTCTTATGGGAACTCTTTTGTAGGTAAGTGTCTGCTTTTTCTTGCTCTTTTTAAGATTCTGTATTTATCTTTTACCTTTGGCATTTTAATTATGATGTGTCTTGCTGTGGTCCTCTTTGGGTCCAACTTGTTTGGGACTCTCTATGCTTCCTGGACTTGTATGTCTATTTCCTTCACCAAATTAGGGAAATTTTCTTTTATTATTTCAAAGAAGTTTTCAATTTCTTCTTCCTCCTCTTCTCCTTCTGCCACCCCTAGAAGTTGGATTTTGGCACATTTAAAGGTGTCTCAGGGGTTCCTTAGCCTATCTTTGTTTTTTTTTTAAATTTTTTTTCTTCTCGCTGTTATGATTGAATGCTTTTTTCTTCCTTATGTTCCACATTGTTGATTCTTATTCTCAGCTTCATCTCCCCTCCTGTTGGTTCCCTGTAGATTTTTCTTTATTCCACTTGATGTAATCCTCATTTCTGCCTGCATCTTTTTTATGTCGTTGCCATACTCAGTGAGTTCTTTGAGCATCCGGATAACCAGTGGTTTGAACTCTGCGTGTCATGGGTTGGTTATCTCCATTTTGTTTAAGACTTTTTTTGGAGTTTTGATCTGTTCTTTCATTTGAGCCATATTTCTTTGTCTCCTCAATTTGGCAGCCATCCTGTATTTGTTTCTATGTATTAGGTAAAACTGCTTGGGTTCCTTGTCTTAGCAATGTGGCCTGTTGTAGAAGAATATACCTGTAAATTGTGTGGAGAAGATCCTTAGGTGATCACCAGGATGGGGCAACCCAGTTCACCACTTTGTGGCTCAGTGTGTCAGGGCTTGGAGAAGGAACAATTGTAGCAGGCTGTTTTGATTACTGTGGCCTTGTAATACAGTTTGATAATACAGTTCCAACTTTGTTCTTCTTTCTCAGGATTGCTGTTGCTATGCAGAGCCTTTTGTTGTTCCATATAAATATTTGAAAAATGTGTTCTAGTTCTATGAAATGCATCATTGGAATCTTGATAGGAATTGCACTGAATCTGTAGATAGCTTTGGGTAGTATGTACTTTTTAATGATGTTAGTTCTTCCCATCCATGAACACTGTATGTGCTTCCACTTATTTATATCTTCTTCAAATTCTTCCTTCAGTGTCTTATAATTTTCTGCAGACAGATCTTTTGAGGATACAACAACTCAAAGTCTATGGGACACTGGGAAAGCAATCCTAAGAGTAAAACTAAATTTCCAAATGACATAATCATGTATATAGAAAACCCTAAGAAATCTACTAAAAAGATATTTGCACCAATAAACAAATTCAACAAAGTTGCAGGATACAAGATCGATGTACAGAAATCAATTGTATTTCTATAGACTAACTATGAACAAATTGAAAATGAAATTAAGAAAAACATTCCATTTATATAGTATCAAAAATAATATTTAGGAATAAAACTATGAAAAGAAGTGTGAAACTATTTATACTCTGAAAGCTAACATTGGTTGGAAGAGATTTTAAAACAACTAATTAAATGGAAAGAAATCCCATGTACAAGGATTGGGAAACTAAATATTGTTAAAATGACAATACTCTCCAGATTGACCTACAGATTCAATATAATTCCTATCAAAATACTTTGCAGAAATTAACAAGCTGATCCTAAAATTCATTTGGAAATGCAAGGGAACCTGGAAAGTGAAAACCATCTTGTAAAAGAAGAATAAAGTTGGAAGACTCATACTTCCTGGCTTTCAAATTTACCTACAAAGCTATAATAATGACACAGTATGACACTAGCATAAAGATAGCTGATAAGCCAATAAAATAGAATTTTGAGTCCAGAAATAAATTCTCACATTTATCGTCAATCAATTTTCAAAAAGGATGCCAACAGCACCCAATGGGAAGAATGTTATTTTCAACAAACAGTAATGGGACAACTGGATTTCATCATGCAAAAGAATAAAGTTAGACTCTGATGTCACAGTATATACAAAAATTCACTAAAAATGGATCAAAGACCTAAATGTAAGTGCTAAAAATACAAAACTCTCAGAAAAAGAAACATAGGTTTAAGTTTCATGACTTTGTATTAGGCAGTGTTTTCTTAGATATGACACCAAATGCACAAGCAATAAAAGAAAAAATACATAAATAGGTTATAACTAAAATTAAAAGAATGTTTTCCCTTGAAAGGATACAATCAAGAAAGTGAAATGACAACCAATAGAATGAAAGAAATCATTTAAAGATCATACATCTGAGAAGAGTCTTGCATCTAGAATATAAAAAATTCTTACAATTTAATAAAACAAGTGACCCAGTTAAAAATAGACAAAGGATCTGAGTAGGCATTTCCCCTAAGAAGATACAATGGCCAATAAACACATGAAAAGGTGCTTAACATCATTAGTAATTGGGGAAATATAAATCAAAACCACAATGAGATAGCCCTTTATACTCACTAGAATGGTGAAAATAAAAAGGGCAGATAATTGCTAGTGCTAGAGAGGATATGGAAAAATCAGAACCCTCATACATTGCTGGTAGAACATGAAATTGACTGTGTCAAACAATCTGGTAATTCCTCAAAATTTTAAGTAGAGTTTCCATAGGACCCAACAATTTTCTGAGACATATGTACCAAGACATTTCTCTAGGCATATACTGAAAAGAAATGAAAATAAGTATCTATACAAAAGTTTGTACAAGAATGTTTATAGCAGCATTGTCCATAATAGTCAAAAAGTAGAATATGGCCAAATTTCTATCAACTGATGAATGGATAAACAAAATGTGGCATACACATAGAGTGGCATATTACTCAACAATACAAAGAAAGGAATTACTGAAACACACTGTAAAATAGATGGACATCAAAACTGTTGTGCCAGGTGAAAAAAAAGTCACAAAACACCATACATTGTATAATTCTATTTATTTGATTTGTACAGAATAAGTAAAATCCTAGAGAAAGAATGTAAACTGCTAGTTGCCTAGAGTAAGGGAAAGTAAGGAGTGAATGTTATTAAGTACAATGCTTCTTTTTGATTATGAAAATATTCTAAAATTAATCACGACAATGCTTGCACAACTTTGTGAATATACTGAAAAGTGTTGAATTTTACATTTTAAAAGGATAAATGATAAGATATGGCATGTGAATTACACCTAAATTAAGCTATTATTTAAAAGATAGATATACTATATAATCTCACCTTTAAATGGAACCTAATCAACAAAATAAACAAGAAAGCAAAATTATAACTAGAGACATTGAAATTAAGAACAATCTGATAGTAACCAGAGGGGAGGTGGGAAGGGATAATGGAGGCAAAGAGGGGGAAGGGTTTACAGGAACACTCTACAGGACTCATGGACAAAACCAAGGAGGGGTGGAATCAGAGGAGGGAGGTAGGAATGACTGTGGGTGGGGGTTAGTGGTGTGGGGTAAATGCAGACAACTATACTTGAACAAAAATAAAAGAATAAAAAATAAAGATAGATATAAAAATCTAGCTGTGTTCTATTGAGACAGTTATTAAAGATATTTGTAAAATGTAACACAATGCCACTTTTCTCAATACAATTTTTCATTTAGAAAATATATTTTTTAAATTTATATTTATGTTAACATGTAATGTTTATTGTCATTTTTAAATGAATTAAATATACAGAGTCTAGCAGAAGTAATGCCTGCTTCTATTTGAAGCACAGGATTGAATCAGCAAGCAGGAGGACAAGGTAGAAAAAAACACCCAGAAAGAGCAAGAAAAAGAAAATAGACTCAGAAAGAACAAAGAGGTGTTAAAGGAACTGTAAGACAACATGAAACATAATAATAATCATATAATAGGGATACCAGAAGGAGAAGAAGAAGACAAAAGGATAGAAAACCTATTTGAAAAAGTAATGATGGAAAACGTCCCTAATCTGATAAGAGAAAAAGTCACACAAATCCAGGAAACACAGAGAGTCCCGATCAACAGGAACCCAAAGAGGCCCACCTCAAGACACAACATAATTAAAATGGCAAAATTTCAAGACAAAGAGAGAATCTTAAAGGCAGCAAGGGAGAAACAGGAACATTCAAGGGAGCCCCAATAAGGCTAGCAGCTGACTTCTCAATGGAAATGCTCCAAGCCAAAAGAGAATGGAAAGAAATATTCCAAGTAATGAGAACCAGAGGCCTGCAACCAAGGCTACTTTTCCAGCAAGGCTCTCAATCAAGATAGAAGGCCAAATAAGGAGCTTCCCAGACAAAAGAAGTCTAAAAGAATACACCTTCACCAAACCAGCTCTGCAAGAGATGCTAAAAAGACTGCTTTAAGAAAAGTAAAGGAAAAAAGTGAGAGAGAGAGGAATACAGGTATGAAGGAAGTAAAATGGCAATGAATAAGTACCTATCGATAATACCCTTAAACATAAATGGATTAAATGCTCCAATCAAAAGACATAGAGTAGCTGAATGGGTAAAAAATCATGACCCACACTTATGCTCTCTACAAGAGACCAACAGCAGAACAAAAGACCTACACAGACTGAAAGTGAAGGGCTGGAAACAAATTTTCCAAGCAAACGGACAGGAAAAGAAAGCCAGGGTAGCAATACTCATATCAGAAAAAGTAGACTTCAAAAAAAGCGCTATAAAAAGAGACCCAGAAGGTCACTTCATAATACTCAAGGGAAGAAGCCACCAAGAAGACATAAGCATTGTAAATATATATGCACCCAACATAGGAGCACCCAAATATATAAGGAAAATCTTGGAGAACTTCAAGAAAGATATTAATAGCAACACAATTATAGTAGGGGATTTTAACACCCCACTATCAAAAAAGGATAGGTCTTCCAAAGAAAAAATCAACAAAGATATTGCAGCATTGAATAATGTCTTAGATCAAATGGACTTAACTGATATATATAGAGAGCCTTTCATCCCAAAGAAGCAAAATGTACATTCTTTTCAAATGCACATGGAACATTTTCAAAGATAGACCACATGATAAAAAACAAAACAAGCCTCAACAAGTTCAAGAAAATTGAACTCATATCAAGCATTTTCTCCAACCACAAGGGACTAAAACTAGAAACCAACCTCAAGAAAAAAAACCAAAAACACTCAAACTCATGGAGATTGAATAGCATGCTATTAAACAACGAATGGGTCAAGAATGAGATCAAGGAAGAGATCAAGGAAGAATTCAAAAAGAATCTGAAAACAAATGAAAATTAACTCACAACAACCCAAAACTTATGGGATACAGCAAAGGCAGTCCTGAGAGGGAAGTTCATAGCAATACAGGTCTACCTAAAAAGGATAGAAACATTTCAGACAAACAACCTAACCCTATGTCTACAAGAACTCGAGGAACAACAACAAAGACAGCCCAGAGCAAGTAGAAGGAAGGAAATAACCAAGATCAGAGCAGAATTAAATGATAGAGACTAAAAGCACAATTCTAAGGGTCAGTGAATCCAGGAGCTGGTTCTTTGAAAAGATAAACAAAATTGACAGACCTTTAAGCAGACTCATCAAGAGAAAAAGAGAGGACCCAAACAAACAAAATCAAAAATGAAAGAGATTACAACTGATACCACAGAAATACAAAGGAGTGTAAGAAATTACTACAAAGAACTATGTACCAAGAAATTTGAAAACCTGGGTAAAATGGACAAATTTCTAGAAAAATATAATCTTCCAAAACTGAATCAAGCAGAAGCAGAAAGCCTGAATAGACCAATAACAGCTGGTGAAATTGAAGCAATAATCAAAAAACTCCTGACACACAAAAGCCCTGGATCAGATGGTTTCACAGGAGAATTCCACAAAGCATTTAAGGAAGAGCTAACCCCTACCCTTCACAGACTATTCCAAAAATTCCAAAATGATGGAAGACTCCCTAACTCTTTTTGTGAAGGCAGCATCACCCTAATCTCAAAACCAGATAAAGACACAACAAAGAAAGGAAACCACAGGCCAATATCACTGATGAACATAGACGCTAATATCCTCAACAAAGTATTGGCAAACCGCATCCAACAATACATTAAAAAGATCGTACACCATGATCAAGTGGGATTCATCCCAGGGATGCAAGGATGGTACAATATTTGCAAATCAATAAATGTAATACAGCACATAAACAAAAGCAAAGACAAAAAAATCACATGATCATATCAATAGATGTGGAAAAGGCATTGGATACAGTACAGTACACATTTATGATAAAAACACTTAGCAAAGTGGGAATAGAGGGAGCATTCCTCAACATGATAAAGGGCATATATGAGAGACCGACAGACAACATCATACTCAATGGGCAAAAACTAAAAGCTTTCCCACTAAGATCAGGAATAAGACAAGGATGTCTGCTCTCAGCCCTCCTATTTGACATAGTATTGGAAGTCCTAGCCACAGCAATCAGACAAGAAAAAAACAGATAAAAAGCATCTAAATTGGAAAGGAAAGCAAAACTGTCATTGTTTGCAGATGACATCATGGTGTACATAGAAAATCCTATAGATGCCACCAAAAAACCTCTCAATCTAGTAAGTGAATTTGGCAAAACAGCAGGATACCAAGTCAATATTCAGAAATCAAAAGAATTTTTGTACACCAACAATGAAACAGCAGAAACAGAAATCAGGAAAAAAATCTCATTTGATATAGCAACAAGAAAAATAAAGTACCTAGGAATAAACCTAACCAAGGAAGTAAAAGACCTGTACTCAGAAAACCATATAACACTGAAGAAAGAAATTAAGGAAGACACAAACAAATGGAAGCATGTATCATATTCACGGATTGGAAGAATTAACATCATCAAAATGTCCATACATTTGCAAAATGTCCAAAATGCCCAAAGCAATTTATACATTCAATGCAATCCCTGTTAAGGTACCAATGACATATTTCACAGATATAGAACAAAAATTTCAAAAATTTATATGGAACCACAAATAACCCAAATAGCTGCACCAATTTTGAGCAAGAAGAGCAAAGTAGGAAGGATCACAATACCTGTATCAAACTGTACTACAAAGCCACTGTAATCAAAAGAGCCTGGTACTGGCATGAGAACAGACACACAGATGAATGGAACAGAATAGAGAGCCCAGAAATAAACCCAAGTCTCTATTGTCAATTAATATTTGACAAAGGGGGAAGAAGCATAAAATGGAATAAAAATAGCTTCTTTAACAAATGGTGTTGAGAAATCTGGACAGCTACATGCAAAAAAATGAAACTCAATCACCATTCAAAAAAATAAATTCAAAGTGGATAAAAGACTTAAACATAACTTGTGACACCATAAAAGTCCTAGAGAAAAGCATAGGCAGGAAAATCTCAGAAATTCCACACAGCAATATTTTTACTGATATGTCTCCTAGAGCAAGGGACATAAAGGAAAGAATAAACAAATGGGATCCCATCAAACTAAAAATCTTCTGCACGGCTAAAGAAAACAGCATTAAAATGAAAAGAGAACCAATTGTATGGGAAAACATATTTGCCAGTGATACCTCAGACAAGGCTTTGATCTCCAAAATATATAAAGAACTCACATAAATCCACTCCAGGAAGACAAACAACCCAATAAAAAAGTGGGCAAAAGACCTGAACAGACACTTCTCCAAGGAGGACATACAGAGGGCCCATAGACGTATGGAAAGATGTTCAGCATCACTAGCCATCAGAGAGATGCAAATTAAAACCACTTCACACCAGTCAGAATAGCCATCTTAAACAAATCAATGAACAAGTGTTGGAGAAGATATAGAGAAAAGGGAACCCTAGTGCATTGTTGGTGGGAATGCAGACTGGTGCAGCCACTGTGGAAAACAGTATGGAATTTACTCAGAAAACTAAAAATGGAACTGCCTTTTGACCCGGCAACTCCACTGCTGAGATTATATCCTAAGAACTCTGAAACACCAATCCAAAAGAACCTATGTACCCCAGTGTTCATAGCAACATAATTTACAATAGCCAAGTGCTGGAAGCAACCCAAGTGCCCATCTGTTAATGAGTGGATCAAAAAACTATGGTACATTTACATGATGGAATACTGTGCAGCAGAAAGAAAGAAGGAGCTCCTACCTTTTGCGACAGAATGGATGGAACTGGAGAGCATTATGCTAAGTGAAATAAGCCAGGCAATGAAAAATAAATACCATATGGTCTCACTTTTAAATGGAACCTAATCAACAAAACAAACAAGCAAGAAAAATATAACCAGAGATATTGAAATTAAGAACAGATAAACCAGAGGGGAGGTGGGAGGGAATAATGGGGGGAAAGATGGGAAGGGATTTCAGGAACAACTATAAAAAACATATTGACAAAACCAAGCGGGGGCATGATGGAATCAGGGGAGGGAGGTGGGTATGGCTGGGGTGGCTGGGGAGTGGTAGGGGGAAAATGCAGACAACTGTACTTGAACAACGATAAATTTATGAGGAAGAAAAAAAAAGAAGTAATGCCTGCTTGAGTGTGGTTGGTAGGGTAATAATATAGAGGTTAAATTTATAGTTTTAATTTGAGCGTTTTACCTAAAATGTCATATGTGTGCTTGAGTGTGGTATTATAATGTTACAGAATTGCATGCTTATGATTTTGTAATAAAAGATTTTGTAATAAAAAAGGGGCATTTTTTGTGCTGGACCCTGTATTTTAAAGTTTTTAGATTTAAGTTCCAATATGGTAAATATCAGTCAATATAAAATGCATAAATTATTATAAGTATAGGAAATTATAAATGAGACTATGATATAAAAGTATATAAAGAAAATAAAATGAAATGAATAAAGAAATACCAAAGTAAAACCATTTAAATACAGCAATAGGTAATATAAAAAAAAAGCACTGCTGAAAATTTTTCAGAACTTTATTTAAAAACAAATGGCCTTATATATTATTATTTTAAAATGCATATTATATTTTCCAAATTAAAAGTATATTTAGAATTACTATAGATTAGTTTATTAAAATCCTAGCAAAATGAATAGGCCTATTTTTACATGTTGTAAGGCTAAATTGTATCCTCCTATGGTATTTTTAAAACTATTTTCACCTTGTTGGCCTTTGATTAGCTAGTGACCTAATAATACCCCTGTCATAAAAGAAGACATAGATGATGTCAACTGGACAATATCAGATCCAACAAATGGTTACTATAAGGGCAAATGGGCTCAGTGGATTGTGCCCCAGAAAATAAGCTTTCCAGTCAATAAATGGACATTTAACTTTGCTTCTGTTTGCACTGAAAACAAGCAACACCCACAGCAACTCTGCAGTAGTTAGAAACAAAGGTTCCTGCCCTTGGCACACATTCTCCATGGTTATGAAGCCTCATTGCTAAGGAAGCATGTGGATGGCTTCAGTTTACAAAGCTAGAGCACTTTCTTCAAGGTCACTGCTACCACTCCTCCATTAACTCTTGACACCCAGGCTCTCCTGGGATCTGTATGGCCACTTGCCCCTCTTTCTTTACGTCATGAATAAAAAGAACTTGAAAGGTTGGCCTTTCAAAGTCAAAGCCCAGAGCCTCCCTCTCTCACAGTAGGCCTTCACTAAAGAAATGTGAATTTGGTAGAGCTGGACTAAATTCTCAGGGTTGGAAAAGGGTTGAAAAAAATACGAAACTCCTAATAAAGTCCAAAGAAACCCAAAACACTAATTTGAAAAGATATACGCACCTTTCTGTTCATTGCAGCATTATTAACAATATAAAACCTGGTAACAGTCCAAGAGTCCATCGGTAGATAAGTGGATAAAAAAAGCTGTGGTACATTTACACAATGTAAATTGTGTTGACAGTAAAAAAAAAGGAAATCTTACCCTTTGCAACAGCATGGATAGACTGGAGATTGTTATGTAAGTGAAATAAGCCAGTCAGAGCAGACAAATAACATATGATCTCACTTATATGTGGAATCTAATGAACAAAATAAAATGATGAACAACATAGGAACAGAGGCATGGATACATGGAACAGACTGACAGCTGTCAGAGGGCAATGGGGAGAAGGGACTAGATGAAAGAAGATGAGGGGTTTAGACATAAAACATACATACATAACATAGATGCAGACAACAGTGTGGTGGTAGAGGGAAAGGAGGGCAAAACGGGTCGGGTGCGGAGGAGAATGGGACAGAAAGAGAGTTTCTTATGGCTGTGGACGTACAATGCAGTGTGCAGATTATGGTTTTTTTTTTTTTTTTGACTTGTACACTTGAAACCTATATGCTTTGTAAACCAATGTCACCCAATGAATTCAATAAAAAGAAAAAAAGAAAGGAGCAGGCAAATCCACAGGGACAGAAATTAAATGAGTGGTTGCCAGGGCCTGAGGGAGGGGAGAATGAGAAGTCACTGATGACGGGCACAGGGTTTCTTTCTGGGGTGATGGAAATTTTCTAGAATTAGATAGTGATGAGGGTTGTACAACTTTGTGGGTTTACTAAAAACCACTAAACTGTAGACTTTAAATGGCTGGATTTCATGGTATATGAGTTATATCTCAATCAATCAGTAAATGGTAGCTATTTCACTGGCCTAAAATAGCAGAAGGGGAGAGGGTGATTTGGTAACATGAAGAGCTAGTTCACAGTCATCTTGAACAACAATTTTTTTTCACTGAAAATTTGATTTGAGAGACCAGGCTATAATTTTGAAGACAGTTTTGTGTGAGACTGAAGGACCTCCATTCGCTCCTGGGAAGAGAAGAGACGATCGAAGGCTATATTTCTGACATTTGAAGATTAGATTACATAAGTACAAGTTTATGCAAGTAAGTATTTGACTTTGTATTTGATCTGGGTGAAGCTATTTATTGAAAGATTGGTAGCTCTTATGAATGCTCTACTGTATTTTAAAAGATATATTGGGAGCAGGGTAGGCTGTAGGACACATTTCTGGACAAGAGTAGAAGGAAGGACTGTCTTGGACTTAGGGAGGTTTGGTACCAAGCATGAAGGAAATGGGAGCTCAGGAGGGAAAGAGTGGGAGCACCAAGTAATGAGATGTCCCTGCCGCTACCGATTCCTAATCCTCTACCATCCCTTCCTCAATTGTCTAAACCAGGGAGGCAAGTTCAAGGCCCCAGAACACTTCTTGATGGCTCAAAGGGTATTCTAAAATTGGTGTCTGAATTGGTACTTGATGTAGTTAGACATCTTGGGTAAACAGGCTTGTTGATAAAGAAGAGGGCCCTGACTTAGGATACCCTGCCCACTCCTGAGTAGGTCTAGCAAGGAAATAAGGTGGAAGTCTAGCAAAGTCATGGGTAGACTTGCATATGTCTCTGCATAAAGCCCTGAGCTCTACCTGGAAGGGATTATATTCTAAGGAAGAGAGAGACAGTACCATGTAAAACCAGTGGGTTTGGGTCTCACCCAGTCTTTTCTGGGCATGTGTTTGAGCCCCAGGGAATGAAAAGAGAAGGAGTAAAAATGTAAGTTGACTGTTTCACTTGAGGTGTTTATGAGATGGGGCTAAGTGTAGCTGAGTGTAACACAAAAGAGGAGAACAACATTCTGTTTTCAGTGCTAAACTAATCTCTAGGCCCAACAATTGTGCTGCTATTTTGGGTATCTCTAGGCTCTGCCAGATGGAAGTGGGTGGCTTCTCTGTATTTCCTTCCCACAACCTCAAAACCAGATTGTATATAACAATCAATGTTAGGCTCAGACCAGATTCCGCCACACATACAAATCTTATTAACTACTAGGCCCCGAAAGTCACACAACCAGTTTTGTGAACCTCCATGAGATTCCTACTCTCCCTTTATTAGGCACACTGTATTTGTTTCTTTGGGTTACCCTAACAAAATACCATAGTCTTGGTGGTTTAGAACAATAGAAATGTATCCTCCCAGAGTTCTAGATGTTAGATGCCTGAAACCAGGGTGTTAGCAGGGCCACATTCCTTCTGAGGTGCTGGGTAAAATCCTCCATCACTTCTCTCAGCTTCTGGTGGTGGCCAGCAATCCTTAGTATTCTTGCAGCTGCCTCACTCCAATCTCTGCTCTGTCCTTACATGGCTTTTTCCTGGCTGTCTCTTCTCTTTTTCTTATAAGGACACCCGCCATATTGGATTAGACTCAAGTATGACCTCATCTTAACTTGATTATATATGCAAGAATGTATTTCCAAAAAGGCCAGAATTCACAGGTATCAGGGATTAGGAATTCAAAATATCATTTTGGAGGACACCATTCAACCTATGACACACACCTTGCCAGAAAGTGTTGTTACTGGTAGACGGTCTGTCCAAAGCACCAGGGAATCTCTCCCATTGGCCAAGATGGCAGCAGGGGCATGTTCTTACACTGAGCATGGAAAGCTAGAAATATCAATGCATGAGGCCCAAGCATGAAAACCCAGGAAGATAACTGGACAGAGAAAAGAGCCCTTCTCCCCCTTTCAGTACCAGAATGCAGGTGGGACCAGGGAAGGCAGGAACATGCACCAGAGAAGTAAAAATGGTGCATGGAGAGGTGCTGGACCAAAGAGGCCTGTCAGTGTAGCCTGGAGAAAGAAGGGATTGGTTGGGAGGCAGAAGCATGTGAAAGTTTAGGAAGTTGATTGGTCATTTTGAGAAAGTACCCAGTCTGTCCCATACCCAAGCTAAGAATCTCAGGGGAACAAAGAAATGCTCTCTCTCTCACTTACCTGTATGTGACCTGCACTTGTGTGGTTCACTTGCATGTTCTCTCCATGGGCCTTGTGGCCTTGGCAACCATGTGGCTCATGGCCTCCAGGAGGGACACTCTTGCTCTCTCTTGCCCATCTGGTGATGCACTCACCCATGCATGTGCATGCCCTGTCACCCAGGAGCCCACAACTACGTGGCCCCAGCAGCCACATGGCCCATGACCATGCAGGCCCCACATGCAGGTTCCAGGAGGCAGCCTGAAATGGACAGCAGCTGGGAACAAGTGATGCTGTCTAGATGGGGACTACGACTACCTAGTTTCACAACAAAGGGAAACAAAGTTTTTTAGTCTGAAGATAGTGAAAACAAAAATGTCATTTTTCCCCACCCAAATTTGAAAGATTTCCTGAATTCTTTCTGTAGCCTCCAGAAGGTCAATGGACTCCAGATGAACAAATTATGTCCCCAGTGGGTGCAGAGAGTGTCTTCCCAGTTAGGGAGCTTCAGCAGCCTGGGAGGAAGAAAAAGTCATTAAACTGTTTGCACTGAATCATCTTATCACAGGTTATAGCTCCTATACCTGCAGACTTCTGGGAGGCCAGGACCATGCAGGTACCGTGGAGGGAGCTGCACATGGTGGGTTCCTAGCCAAGATTGGAGGAGTGAAGTCGCAGAGAAAACAGCATCATCAGATGCAGGCCAGATAGGAGTGGGAAATGGAGGTACGGGGCTGACCAGTACATAGGGTCTGCAGAGCAGAAATTAAACTATACAGATGGCCAACACCACTTGGTAATTAACTATATGCATTTGTAAATACCTGGAAGGTACCCCATGGACACCTCTAGACATTCCTGTATCATTTGGTGGGTAGCTAGAACAAATGAAATATATGTTATGTTTGAATATTTTGGGTGGGTTTTACCTACAAACAGCTCAAGTTCAAAGCTTGAACTTACACAGATAGTTTTAGAGATTTGAAACAAGCAAACAAAAAATCCAATAAAAATATTTTAAAGATTTTATTTGTTACTTCTAGAGAAGGAGGAAGGGAAGAAAAAGAGGGAGAGAAACATCCATGTGAGAGAGAAACATCAATCAGTTGCCTCTCACACACCCCCAGCCAAGGACCTGGCCCTTAACCCAGAATCAACCCACAACCTTTCACTTTGCAGAATGAAGCTTAACCAACTGAACCACAACAGTCAGGGCAAAATTTTTAATCAATATATATTATTTAATTTACTACTTTTATCCATTAATAATTGACATGATTGATTCAATGTGATTAATAACACTGGTTTGTTTGACCTAAATTACTGCTCATAATGGAAATATAATTTTACAGAGCACTGCCTCTACTATTCTGTTCTATTTGATGACTCAGTTCTCTCACCATTTTCTTCCTTTGAACTACTGGGAATTTTTTTTCAAGCCACGACATCATTTGGCCTTTACTTTGGAAAAATACACTATTTACACATGAAGTCCTCTTTGTTCTTTTCTTTTAAGCCTGCAATTATTAAAGTTCTCTGTGAGTTTTTTTTTTAATTGAATGTTAAATGTTTTTTCTGCTTCCATAGCCTGGTATTATAGTGGACTTCTTTCATCGATTTTGGGATATTCAACCACTCTTGCATCTCTAGAATAAATTCCACTTGCTTTGTGTTGTATAATTCTTTTTATATGTTGCTGAGTTGTATTTGCTAATGTGTTATGAATCTTTGCATTTATTTTCATGAAGGATAGTGGTTGAAACTTTTCTTTTTGCCTCTCTTTGCCTGGTGTTTCTTATAAGGGTAGAAATATTAGTTTCATAATATGAGTTGGGAAGTGTTGCCTCCCCTTCTGCTTTCTAGCATGGATTGTGTGTAATTAAATCTGTAAGCTTTCAGTAGAATTCTTTGGGACTAATTACTTTTGGGGGATTTTTAATTATGAATTTGATGTAATAATATTTACAGGTTTATTCAAATGAGCTGTTTTTTTTTTAAAGATTTTATTTATTTATCTTCAGAGGGGAAGGGAAGGAGAGAGGGAGAGAAATATCAATGTATGGTTGCTTCCTGTGCATTCCCTGCTCTGGGAACTGGCCTGCAACCCAGGCATGTGCCTTGACTGGGAATCGAACCGTGATCTCTTGGTTCACAGGCCCGCGCTTAATCCACTAAGCTACACCAGCCAGGGCCAAATGAGCTGTTTTATAACTATGAATTGTGTTACTTTATATAGTTTGAGGAATTGGCCCCTTTCACCTAAGTTGTCAAATTATGTGAATAGAGTTGTTTGTAGTATTCTCTTTTGGTTCTTTTAACATGTCTAGGGTCTGTAATATCCCCTGCTTCATTTATGATAATGATAGTTTGTGTCGTTTTTAATTGCCAACCTTGCCATAAGTTTTAAAATTTTATTGATCTTTTCAAAGAAACAACTCTTTGTTTCATTGATTTTTCTCTCTTTTTTAATTTCAGTTTCATTGATTTCTGCTCTGACTTTTGTTATTTCCTTTCTCTCCTTGCTTCAGTTTTCTCTTCTTTTTATAGGTTCTTGAGGTGGGAGCTTAGATTATTGACTTGAGACATTTCATCTTTTCTAATGTTTGCATTTAGTGCAATAAATTTCCCTCTCAGCACCTCTGTAGCTGTGTCCTACAAATTTTGAGTTGTATTTTTATTTCATCTAATCTGTCTTTAACTTATCTTGAAAGCTCCTCTTTACCTATGAATTATTTAGAAGTTTCCAACTATTATTATTATTATGAATTATGAATTATTGCTTAGTTTCCAACTATTTGGAGAGTTTCTTATTATTCTTCTATTACTCATTTCTAGCTTGATTCAATTATTGTTGAAGAACACACTGTCTGTCATTTAAATCCCTCCAAGTTTGTAGAGGTTTGTTTTCACAGCCCAGGAAGTGGTCTTGTCCTGGTATATGCACTATGGGTACTTAGAAAGAATGTGTACTCTGCTGTTTGTAATTTTCTATAAATGTCAGGCCTTGGTGGATGGTGTTTAGTACTAAATTTTTGCTGATTTTCTGTTAAGCTGTTCTATCAATTGTTGATAAAAAGGTATTACATGTTCCAATTATGATTATGGATTTATTTATGTCTTCTTTTAGTTGTATCAGCTTTCCTTCACATACATTGCTGCTCTGTTGTTTGGTGCACACACACTTAGGATTGTTATGTCTTTTTGGTGGATTGACTCCTGTATTATATAATGACGTTCTCTGTTCCTAGTAATTTTCTTAGCTCTCCAACCCCTTAAATTATTCACTTTAGATCCTTTTTCTTTTCTAATATATGCATTAAATGCTATAAAATTTCCTCTAAACACTGCTTTTGCTACATCCTGCAAATTTTGGTAAGTTGTAATTCATTTTCATTTAGATCAAAATATTTTTCAATTTTTCTTGAGACTTCTTTGACTCATGTGTTATTTAGAAGTGTATTATATAATCTTCAAATATTTTTTGATTTTTGTAGCCATCTTTCTTTTTTTTTTTTTTTTGAAAGCAGGGAGGAGCTATTTAATTGCCTTTCTTTTTCTGTGTGTGTGTGTGTGTTCCTTTAAATTTTTATTTTAGTTTATTCAGTACAGTTCCTATCTTTTATTCCCATTCCAGCCCACCCACCCATTCCTCCCCCCTTCCCTCCCCTTTCCAACCCCCTAGTTTTGTCTATGTGTCCTCTATATTTCTTCCTGTAAACCCTCCCCTTCTCCCCTGAAATTCCCTCCCCTCTCCCCTCTGGTCACTGACTACCTGTCCTCTATTTCAGTGTCTTTTGTTATAATTTACTTGTTTCTTTGTTTTGTTGTTTAGGTTCCTGTTAAAGGGGAGAT
>CM052543.1:85545792-85564374 GCA_028533065.1 Trachops cirrhosus | reverse complement strand
TGGAATAGCTATTATTTACAGTAATATTAAAGCAACAGTCATATGACAGAATCTATGAAATCTAGATAACAAGAATAGAGAGTATTGAGCCTTGTACTCAAGAAGAGAGAGTATTGTACTAATGGAACACTAATGAAGGACAGTATATTAGCAATACACTATAAATGAGATAATGGGAGAAACCTATCAAATGATACAATATAATCAGCCAAGCAAAGAAGTCTATACAAAAAGAAGAGGAATGCCAAAATACTATAAAAATAAAAGGTGTATGAATAATGAAATAATGATAATACAATTATGCAATTACTTTCAGGTTCAAAAAGAAAAAAAAGGAAGGAACCAAGCAGATGATGGAAGGAAGAGAAGAGATAAATTTGGAAAGCAAGGGAGAAGGGTCAAGACCAGGGGACAGAAAGAGAAGCATAAAGAATTGATAGAACAAAAAGTAATACGAATTAAAAGATGAAAGGTTACTTTAACATAATTAAAAGAAAACAAAAACTAAAACAAAAACAAACAAACACACAAAAAACAAACAAAACAAAACAAAAAACCCCTATTGTTGGTTTCAGACTGGCCAAACCGGATTTTCTAGCTGGCTTCAGCACACTGAGGGTTACCAGAGACAGTTTTTCTCTGTTCCCGTTCAGGACTCAGTCAGCCTCTGGTGTACTGTTCATAGTGTAGGCGCGCGTTCTCCCCCAAGGCCTTCTTGTGCTTCCCGGAAGGGATCTGTGTGTGGGGGCTGGGTGCAATTATGTGCATCCCTGGGAGTTCACCACTGTGTGTTCCGATATCCAGCGGAGCGCCCGCGCCTTTTCCGGGTTCACGGGTACACACTCTCTAGATCCTGAGGGGCGCCCACTTCTCCTACCTTCAGGGCCTGGGCCTCACAGGTCCTGCAGAGCACCTGCGCCTTTTCTGTGTTCACAGGTGCGTACTCTCTGGATCCCGAGGGGTGCCCACTTCCCCCAAATTCACAGCCTGGGCCTCATAGGTCCCGAGGAGCGCACGCACCTTTTCCTTTTTCAACACTGTGGTTTCCGAGACTTTCACCAAACCACGTTCTCTCTGTGTTGGGGGCACAGGCGTAGAGGCGGGTGCCTTTGGATGCACCAGGTGGGTTGCACACTTTCACCAGGGCTTTGCGTAGCCCCTGTGTGGGTGCCTCTTCATCCTCACTCCTCTCTCTGTGCCCTCCGGTAAACTGGCCTCCCCGGGTGCTGCTCAGTCCTTGTTTGGCCAGGGAGAGAGCGGATGACCCAGCTCTCTCCGGGGAGCCCCGCGGCCGACCCAGGCGCGCTGGGTCTGGAGCTGCAACCTCCCTGGCCCCCACGCTGATCCACGTAGTCTCCTTACCATCGGGTTTTTCAATGTCCGCTACAATTTGTGATCTCCTATTTTCATTTATGTCGTGATAATGTTGGCTCTTTGCTCTGCTCCTATCTAGAATGGCTAGGATTTTTTCCTGGGTGTGGGAGAGGTAGAATCTGCTCTGTCCTACCACGCCACCATCTTGGAATCCCCTCCCATCTCTCTTTTATTGGTTTCTAATTTAGTTCCTCTGTGGTCTGAGACCAGACTTTGTATTATTTCTATTCCTTTATATTTGTTTATGGCATAGCATATAGTCTATCTTAGTCAATGTTCCAACTGAGCTTAAGGAGAATATGTATTCTGTTGTAATTGGGTAAAGTATTTTATAAATATCAATTAGATACAGTTGATTGAGGTGCTGTTCAATTCATCTCTATCCTTACTGATTTTCTGCCTGCTGGGTCTGTCATTTACTTAATAGAAAGTTTTCGAAGTCCCCAACTATAATAGTGGATCTGTCTCTTTCTTTCTTGTAGCTCTATTTTGCCTCATGTATTTTGTTGTTCTGTTGTTATAGGTGCATACACACTAAGGACTGGTATGTCTTCTTGGAGAACTTACCCTTTTATCATTATTTAAAGTGTCTTTTTATCCCTGATAATTTTCCTTTCTCTGAAGTCTGCTTTATCTGAAATTAATATAGTTACTTTAGTGTAATGAGTTGAATTGTGTTCCCCCCAAATTGTTAAAATCCTAATCCCCACTACCTCAGAATGTGACCTTATTTGTAAATAGTTCACACTGGAGTTGGGTGAGACTCTAATCCAATAAAACTGATGTCCTTATAAAATGGGAAATTTAGAGACAGACATGTACACAGAAAGAACACCATGGGAAGACTGGAGCTGTGCAGCCACCAGCCAAGGGACCTATCAGAAGCTAGGAGAGAGTCCTGCAATAAAATCCTTTTCTAGCACCTTCAGAGGGAGTATTATTTTGCTGATACCTTAATCTTGGACTTCTGGGCTCCAGAACTGTAAAACGATAATTCCTGTTGCTGAAGCCACCTACCTTATGGTATTTTGTTACAAAAGCCCTAGCAAATTAATTCATCCAGGTTTCTTTTGATTACTCTTAGTAAAGCATATCTTAGGGCTTAAGTCTGCCATTTAGTTTCTGCTTTTTTCTTCTTTGATATTCATTGTTCTGCAGTCTTTTTCCCTGACTTCCTTTGGGTTAACTGTATATTTTTTTGAATTCTGTTTTGATTTCCTATAGTGATTTTTTTAGTGTATTTCTTTTTATAGCATTTTTAGTGGTTACTCTATGTATTATATTATTATATATACTTAAATTATTACAGTGTCTTATCTTCATTTTACCAGTTGAGTGAAGCATAAAATTTTATTTCTCTTTATGGGCCTTTACTGTTTCCCACTAATACTATAATTTTCTTATATACTCCCTCTATATACATTTAGAACCTCATCAGAAGTGTTATAATTTTTGCTTTTATCATTAAACATGATTTAGGAAAATCAAGAGCAGAAGGAAGAAATACTATATTTTTGCTATCTTTTTTTCTTTCCTGCTTTTCTCAAGATTCTTTCTTTTATCATTTATTTCTTTTTAGAGAACTTTCTTTATTCATTATTTTGGTTAGATCTGCTGGCAACAAATTCTTCTGTTTTTCTTATCCAAAAATTTCTTTATTTCTTATTCATTTTTTAAAGAATATTTTCACTGGATATAGGAATCTATGTTAATAGTTCTTTTCTTTCAGTACTTGAAAAATATTGTGCCACTTCCTTCTGGTTTCTGTGGTTTCTGATAAGAAATCTATTATCATTCAAATTGTTTCTTCCCCTAGATATTATGTTTCTTTCTGAGTGCTTTCAAATTTTTTTTTGCTTTCTCTGTAGTTTTCAAACTTTGACCCAAATTCATCTTGGTGTGGATTGTGTGTGTGTGTGTGTGTGTGTCTGTGGGTGTGTGTACATTAATTCTATTTGGGATTTGCTCAGCTTCTTTAATCTGTAGGTTTACATCTCTTGCCAAATTTGGGAAGTTTTCAGCCATTATTTCTTCCAGGACTTTGTTAATCTTCTCTCTTTCTCCTCTCATCTAGGAATCCAATGAGATAACTATTAAATTGTTTGTTAGAGTTCCACAGGTTCTAGAGGCTCTTGATTTTTTTTTTAGTCTATTTGTCATCTGTTGCTAAAACTAAGTCATTTCTATTGTTCTGTCTTCACGTTCCCATATTCTTTCCTCCAGTTCATCCATTTTGACATTAAACCTACTATTACAGTTTTGGTTATTGTACTTTTCAGTTGTAAGTTTTCCATTTGCTTCTTTTTTAATCTTTTATTTGTTTGCTGAAACTATTTCTTTGCTGATAATTCCAACTTTTGCATTTGCCTCAGCATGGAAGTATTTTTTCATCATGGCTGCTTTAAAATCTCTATCAGATAACTCCAACATCTCTGTCAACTTGTTGTTGGCATCTATTGTCTTTTTTCATGCAATTTGAGATATTTCTGTTTTTTTGATATGATGATTGGGTTTTTTATTGAATTCTAGACATTTGGGGTATTATGTTATGAAGCTCTGGATCTTATTAAATCTTCTGTTCTAGTAGGCTTTTTTTTTTGACACTACTCTAGCAGAGGTGAGGTTGCCATCTTGTTATTGTCAGAGGAGGGTAGAGTCCTGATTCCCCACGTGGCCTCCTTTGACACTCAAGGGTGATGAGGCTCCTCATTACTGCTGGGTGACAGTGGAAATTCATTTCTCTCCACTATCCTGTACCTTCATGTTTAGGTTGTCATTTACTGTTCCCCACACTGCCTCCACTGACACCATCTGGGAGTGGCCTTTTATTGCTGGAAAATAGTGAATATCATGACTGCCCACTAGGCTCCTGTAATACCACCTGGTCCAGCAGTGGGAGAGAAGGGAGGTGGAGCACTTCTTTCCAACTGGTAAAGGTGGAAGTCTAGCCTTCTTATTTAGTCTTTACTGAAATAGGTGGGAGTGGGGCCACAGGGTTTTTGGTAGTATTTAGCCAGAGGAGAGCAGTTATTATCTGAAAGTTTCCTGCCTTGTAGGCTACCTTTTCCTGGTCTTTTCACTAGAAAAAAGCAGGCTTTGTTGAGGCTTTTTTTTTTTTGTCTACACCATTGCCATTTCCAAGTTTCCAGTTTCTTTCATTCTGAGTCTGAAATATATGAGGCAAAAAAAAAATCAAAAATCCAGGGAACTGACCACCAGGTCATTCTTTGGATCCTAAAGCCCAAGCTAGCCTGCCTTCTCATCTCCACCTTTCAGAGTCTCCTTGTTTTCTATATAATGTCAATGATGTTTAGTGGAGGAACAGATAAAGTACATCTACTCTATCTTCCCAGAAGTGCCCTGATACAAATTTAAGATTTATGATGGAAGTTTTTCTTATAAGAAGTAAAGAAATAGAGAAGTTAGCTGTGCCATGTTGCCTCAGCAGTGATCTTTTCAATGCTTATCCAATTAAAGCAAAAGTTCCCCTGCCTGTCTGAAGTTCAATTCCAAGAAGTTGACCTGAGATGGGGATTTGGATGAAAGGAATTTATGAGGCAGTGAATTGTAGGGTTGTAAGGAAATGTAACTGGGAAGTGAAGAAGGTCAAACAAGGGTGCATTATCACAGAGGGTAGCTGTGGCTTGAGCCCTCAAGGAGCAATGGGGACAGTGCATGTGTCCCCTCTGAGTTTTCCTGATCAGAGACAATGGCAGGGCCAGCTTCATGGGAATCCACAGTCATATAGGGTTCCACATTCAGAAGGGTCCCATACCTCATTTAATGCTCTGCTTTCATCATCTTGAAGTTCTTAATAATTTTTTAACAATTGTTTATTTAGTTCTAGGCTCTACAAATTATGTAGCCAAGTGGTGGAGTATTTATATACCCCCTTCCTTGCTAAGAGTTGGAGGGATGTAAATTCATAGGCATTTTGTGTTCTTCTTTAGCTCAGATATACTAGGTTGCAGATTGTGCTTCCCAAAATTCAGGTCCACTGGAACCTCATGGCCTTATTTGGAAATAGGGTGTTTGCAGATATAATCAGTTAAAATGAGGTCATACCGGATTAGGGAGTGAGCCAGCAGCCCACCAGAAGCTAGTAAAGGCATGGAACAGTCTCTTCCTTAGGACCTCCAAAGAAACCAGTCCTGCTGACACTTTAATTTCAGACTTCTAAACTCTTCAGCTCTGAGACAATACATTTCTTTTGCTTCAAGCTGCCCACCTTACAACAGCCCTTGGGAAACTAATACACAAGGTACTGGCTGGTAGAAGTGAAGTCACACACAGGCCAGCATGCCAAAAATTGTCAAAGGACCTAAGGGGCAAGGGCAGAGCTGTCCTGGAGAGAGGAAGAATTGTGGATTGGGACCCCGGGCATTTATAAGGGTCTGCACTTACCCCATGAGAATCCCTGTGCCTGAAGAAGCACAACATTAAATAACAATTTTTTAAAAAAAAACAACAGCTTTTCAAGACAAGAATATATGAAGGAAAAATCTGTTTTCCTCCTCATAAATAAGGGGGCCCATATTTTCATCTCACACAGGCCCTGCCAGTGATGTAGCCAGCCTTGATAGCAGTGACCCAACACACAGCGTATGTAAGCCACCCGCTGAGCTAAGGGCCCCCTACACAACTTGTTGACATACTTTAACGCAGTCTGGACACTCAAAAGACATTTTGAAATGTTAAAGACATTTGAAATGCTAAAAGTAGCACCCCAGGGAGGACCAACCTGTCACACTGCTGTTAAATACATTCCAGTCCTATGGGCTGCTCCACAGCTGAGAACTATGTACACCAGCTACAGACTCCCTTACAGAGTGTCTAAGCTTACCCTTTCCTGAGAAAATCAATATAATTACAAAAACATATTTTTTAAAAAACAACTATGAGATGTTTACACAATGGAATTCTACATGGCAATAAAAAAGAAAAAAATTTTACCCTTTGCAACAATGTGGATGGACCTGGAAAACATTATGCGAAGTGAAATAAGTCAGAGAAAGACAAATACAATATGATTTCACTCATTTGTGGAATCTAACAAACAAACCACACTGACAAGCAAAACAGAAACACACTCATAGATGGAGAACAGATGACAGCCAGTGGGTGGGGAGAGGTTAGGGGATGGAGGGAATGAGCAAAAAGGAAAAAGGACTCATGGACATAGACAACAGGGTGGTGAATGCCTGGGGGAAAGGAGTATAAGGGGACTAAATGGTAATTGAAAAATATAATAATGATTATATATTTAAAAATAAAAATAAATAAATAAGAAGAAAATGTGTAACTAATAATAAAGGGAGGGGCATAGAATGACTTAAAAATACAACAAAAAACTGTTGATCTGAAAGAAGTCAAGAAATGAGAAATAAAGGCAACAAGGACAGTATATATAGGACAAATAGAAAAATAATTAATAAGGTAGTTAATTTAAACCCAATATATCAGTAATTACAGTGAATATAAAAGGACAAGTTAATTAAAAGATGAAAAGACTCCCAGCCTTCATTAAAATGAGTCAAATTCTGTTTTAAGTATAGGGACTCAAAAAGACTAAATTAAATGAAAAAAGATACATCAACAATAAATAAAAGTAAACTGTAATATCTATAATTATATCAAAGTAGAGTTTAAGATAAGAATTATTACTACAGATAAAGAACATTTCATAATAATAAAACATTCAACTTAATAGGAAATGTGACTATTCTAAATAATCTAGAGGTCAAAGTAGAAATTACAAAGGAAAATATGAAATATTTAAAGTTAAATGACAACAAAAATAAATGATAGGACATTCAGCTAAAGCCATGCTTACAGGGAAATTTATAGCTTTAAATGCATACATTATGACAGAAAAAAAGCTGAAAGTCAATTATGTAAGTATCCATTTTGTCAGATTAATTAATGAAGAAGCCATTACACTGAGTTGGTTCTAATGCCTCAGCAGCCTATGTAAGCAAACCAAACCTAAGTGTGTGACCTTAGGGGTTAAAAAATCAAAACCTAATGATAACCAATAACCAACAGCTGGCTAGGCTTTTCCAAATAAGGCAAATATTTACACTACAGCTAATCAATAATTGCCTTGCTTTGCTTACAACTTTTCTCCATGAAAGTCTTTCCCATGGTTTCTGCCAGTGGAGTGCTCCTAGCCACTTCATGGCTGGCACTGCCCTACAACAACCAAGTTTTACTCAAATCAGCTCTTAAAACTTTTAATGCCTTAGAGAATCTTTTAAGAATTTTGAGAAAACTAGAAAAAATCAGCAAAATAAAACCAAAAGAAACAGAAAGAAGATACCAATAAAGAGCAAAAATCAATGTAATAATATAGAACACAGAAAAAAATTTTAAAGCCTAAAATTCACTTTTAAACTAATAAAACTGATAACCTCCTACCAGAACCAATGAAGGAAAATAGAAAGAAAGCATGAAAACACCAACTAAAGATCTTATAGACGTTAAGAAGATAATGAGAAGATACTAAATATGCCATTATGCCAATTAACTTATACTTTTAGATGAAATAGGAAGATTCCTTGAAAAACACAACTTTTCAAAATTGTCCCAAGAAAGAATAGAAAATATTAATTGTCCTATATTTGTGAAGTAAGTTGAATGTATAATTAAAACTCCCACAAAAATTCCAAGTTCTGATGGCTTCAATAGGATTTCTCCAAACATTAATCAGATCAGTATTACACAAACCTTCCCAGAAAAAAGGAAGAAAGTTAAGAGGCCATCATCAACTTGATCCCAACCTGACAATTCAAAAAAAGTTTACTTTAAAAGGAATCCACTAGAACAAAATAGAAAGTGTCTAATTATCAACACACACTGACAATATGGCAAAAGATTTAAAAAGAATGAATCAAAACAAAAAGCATAACATGAAACCTGACAGAATTGAGGTGAAAAATATTATATTAGTAACTATAAATAGGCTTTCCTATTTAAAGGAAAATATGTCAGATTGCCAAAAAAGCCCACAGTTCTAATATACAAAAATAAATCTGAATGTAAGAAATACACCAAGAACAACGAGTTCAGGAAAGTTTAAAAAATGATAAGGTGAAAAGGCAAAGGTAAACAAAAAAGAAAGGGTCACAGTCTTTGCCACACATAAGTTGAAAATTTAGGACAAAAGCGTTTATAAGCTAAAGCAATGTTCTTCATAATAGAAAAATCATGCAATTCACAAACTATTGTGAATAGCTGTGTCTCAAATAATATAATATAGTCAATGCTTCAAAATGACTTGTTCAGCACAATCTCAGTCAACCACTAGCATAAAAATAAACTGGAGAGCATGTGACTTACATTCCTTTAATTGGACACATCAATAAGAGAATTTGAATGCAGAAGTGAGTAGCATGAGGTGATCAACCATGCACAGGATCTAGGTTCAATTGGAATACAGTAGGGGAGCATCTGGTTGTTCTGCAACTGTTACGATGGTGGTGTCACTGGCTGAAAGGTCTGTCCCCCGCATTTTACACACCGAGTGTGAGAAGGCAGCGGCATTGAGTTGGGGCAGTGGTATAGTTGGTCATGCCCTTGTCTATTCTATGCCTGTCTTATCATTGTATTTCAGAAGCAGATAACTTCATTTATAAGTTTCACAGTTCCACAGATAGAAAGGAATTTTAACCCACCATACTCATGCTTGACTTAGATGTCTTACAAGATGAGATTTGGGACTCTTTGAGGGAGTTTGGGACTTAAAGTTGATACTGGAATGGGGATGTTGGGATGGGGTGAATGTATTTTGCATGTGAGACAGACTAATTTTTAAATGCCATTGGGAAGACTATACTAGCTTGAAGTGTCCCCCCAAAATTCATATTTATCTGGAACCTCAGAATGTGACCTTATCTGGAAATAGAGTCTTTCCAGATGTAGTAAGATAAAATCATCCTGGACTAGAGTGGGCTCTAATCCAATAACTGGCATCTTATAAAGAAAACAGAAACCCAGAGAAAGACACTCAGGGGACGAGTCCAGGTGAAGACGGAGGCAGAGGCTGGAGTGATACATCTGTAAGCTGAGGAGCATCAAGGATGCTGGCCACCACCAGAAGCTAGAATAGACAAGAAGGACCCTCTCCCAGGGCTCGCAGAAAGTGCATGGCCCTGCCAACATGCTGATAGCTGATGTCTGGCCTCTGAAACTGTTTTCCTTGTTCTAAACCACAGAGTTTGTGGTAATTTGTTCCAGCAACTCTAGGAAACAACTACAGTGACCCTCCAGGCCTTTTCTATACATACATATTCTTCTTTAATGTGTGTGTATAAAATTAGGATGTGCACACATATCTTCCCATGTGATCAAGCAACTCCTGCAAGCAGCAAACTTAACAACCATTTAGTGCTCCAATATATGAATCCTGCAGAATTTCTTTAACGTTTCTGCATGGGTAGACATTAGTATGCTCCTTATTTTCCCTGTCTAATACCTCTTTTAAAGTTCACCTGACTGTATGAGAGGTAGCAGATAACAGTATTTATTTAGGTCTCTGAATCATGTGCCAGACTGATTCAAATCTCAGCTCTACCTCACAGTCGTCAGCTCAACATGAGTGAGTTATACAATCCCTCTGTGCTTCCATTTCTTCCTGGGGACGTTGGGAATGATGTGTGAGTCCTCCTCATGGGGTTGCTGTGTAGATTGCTTGGTTACATGGAAAAACTTTAGAGAACAAATAGTCCTGGAAACACAGCACAAGCTGTCTCAGTACTCCTGCCCACCCCCACAGTTATGACCTCACTGTCCCTTACAGGGAGGCTTCCTTTGTAAGGATGGGTGAGAAAGCCCCTGGGGGCAGAGGAAATGTTCTGTCTTTAATGCCCTTAAGTTCTGAGGAGACTTTAAAACCTAGTTCCTTCTCCTACTTCCTCTAAGATGAGACCAATGAACATCCAAAGGAGTAGGAATAACACCATTCAGTGAAAACATCACCTGAGAAAGGCAGCAGGCAGGTGGCCACACTCTTCTCCAGCTCCTCAAAGAGTCACATTCAAAGAATACAACAGACAGTGCAGCTCACAGTCCAGCAAACATGTATGGAGGGCTCGCTCCATGTGAGGCCCTGAGCTGGGGCTTTCACAGTTATTATCTTGTTTCAACCTCACAACAGCATCATGCTCACATACCCAACAAGTCTGTAAAGCTATACTAAGCTATAGAGGTTAACTGTTAAAACTAGAGGGGGTAAACTCGTGGTTCTCAAATTTAATTCGCAACAGAATCACCAGGAAAGTTTGTTAAAACTCAGATTGTTGGTCAGAGTTTCCAATTGATTTGGTCTGGGGCAGGGAGTACACAGGTGATGCCGATACTGCCGGGCCCAGAGAGCACATGTTAAGAACCAGGGACCATCAGGGACCATCAGGGGCCATCAGGGACCATCAGGCCATCAGGAGTGATCTGGATTGCCCCACCCTGCCTGGGATGTTGTGGCTGTTGTAAAAGGCAGGTGGTTTGGGTGTCTACAGATCTACTTATGAACCTCGCTTCTACCTCTTCTTCCTTAGTCCACTGCAATAGTATGTACACTTCAGTTTCCCTAAGAATTTCTATATGAAGTTAGATAAATGAAACCAAAAATTCATGCTCTGTGGGAGTTTTAAGAGAATTTCAAGGACAGTTTGATTTGACATAATTTTTGCCTTCTGTGCTACTTACAGAACATAATCTGTTCATAGATTCTGATGCCACTACATAATAATGCATAGGCTACAATATGAAAAGATGTATTTTGCAAACACACACACACACAACTGAAGGGAAGACATGTGGAGAAAGAATTTAGGCATATAAAGGCATGTATGTGCTTTTATGCCTAAAGAGTCTACATCCTTTACAAGATGTCAGGGGTCCCTGTTAGGGTGACATTCCAGGCAGAGGAATAGAATGTGCAAAAGCAGAGGCAGAAAGGTGCAGCTAGTTTAGGGACAGCTAAGAAAATATGCCATGCCATTGGTGTTCCTCTCTGTAGTGAGGGGCATCACATTAGCTCGTGATCCTAACAGAGGGATATATAGCTTACATCCTCTCTTTTGTTCCCTGGGCTAAAACCAGTTGACATAGCTCAGATTAGCTAGGGTGCAACGGACAGACACCAAGAGTGTCCTTAGGGGGCCCTGGGTAAGGGATCTTCTTAGACCAGCTCTGTCCAGTTGAACTTTCTCTGATGACAAAAGTTCTATAGCTGTGTTGTTCCATGTGGTAGTAGCTGGTCATATGTGGCTCATTAAGCACTTGAAATGTGGCAAGTGGGACTGAGGAACTGGATTTTTCATTTTAGCTCATTTAAGTGTAAGTTTAATTTTAAATTTAAATAGGCACATCTGGCAACATGTGATGGCAGCTTCAGAGACAGGCCTTTAAAAGTAAAACATGCTGGTCTTCCAGCTCCTGCTCTGGAAATTCCCTAAAGGTAAAATTCAAAATTAGATGCTCATGGGAATAAATGATGCAGAACATGTGATCCCTGTCCTTGAGAGGCTCACTGTCTAGTGAGAGACCGAACTACACAGGCAGCTGGAATGCCATGAGGTGAGTGTAGTAGCAACAGAGGGAGGCTGGAATTCTGTGGGAGCACGTGGAGAATGCTGTGGTCCTGTCTGATGCTCAGAGATGTCTTCCCAGAAGGGTGGAGCCTGAGCTAAGGTGTGAGAATGAGCTGGCCAGTAAGAAGGTTGGGGAAGAGTCAAGTGGAGGAGGCAGAACCCTGTGGTTGTCATGGAAATCACCAAGGCCCTGGAAATCACAGCCTGCCCTTGTGCTGCAATCTAATTAAGCTATCAAACTGTGGCAGGAAATTGCCATTCATTTAACTTTTTTTATACTTGATTTCATCCCCAAAAGAGTTGAGGATTGTAAGCACAAACATACAGCACAATAGAATAAAAATAGAAAGCCCTTTGGCTGAAGGGAAAGTAAGGACAACTAGAAGATAAACCCAGAGGCTTTAGTCACAGGGAGGAGCCCCAACCCACTGTGACATCTGGGATCCAAGGCACTGATATCATATTAGTAGGTCCTAGACAAGGTTCCCTAGGCAGCACCCAGCCAAACAATTACCCAAATATGAAGATGACTTTGAGGAAGGCAGCACCACAGGGCACTCCCAGTTCCATAAATGCAGGGAGAAAAACTTATAACCCAAACTGTGACCTAACATCCTGCAATGGGTTGAATTTTTTTCCACCAAAAAACTATGTTGAAGTCCTAAACCCCAGTAATTTCAAAAGTGACCTTATTTGGGAAAATGGTCCTTGCAAATGTAATCAAATTAAAATGAGGTCATTAGGGTGGGCCCTAATCTAATCCAACTAGGGAAATTCGGACCCCGAGAGAAACACAGAGGCAAAGGGGGTATGCGAAGATCAAAGATGGGAGTAGTGCACCTAAAAGTCAAGGAACTGGATTGCCAGCAAACCATCAGAAGTAAGTTAGCAAGAGACAAGGAAAGATTCTTCCCTGTGGGTTCCAGAGGGATGTCACCTTCCCAATACCTTGATTTTGGACTTCTAGCCTCAAGAACTATGAGACAATAAATTTTTGTTGTTATAAGCCATCCAGTTTGTGGTGCTCTGTTGCAGCAGCCCTTGGGAAACTAACACAAACTCTGATTGTGTTAAACATGCTGCTTGAAATGCTGCTAGAGTTATAACTAGCTTGGAAATGTGTGAGGCTCTGAGCCTGGGAGATCAGGGAACGAAGTTCGCAGGGAAACTGTGTATCACAGGGAATGTCTGGGTGAGAGGTTGAGTGTTTCAGCAACAGTGATTCTCTCCAAACCTAGAAACCTTCACCATTATTAAATTGCCTGTAATATTTTATTTTAAAATATGAATAGCCAATTATATCTTGGGTACCTTTCATCCCATGTCAGAACTGGGGACAATGTTACTCAGCACACCTGACAGAGGGCTTAGACGTGCATCTAGGTGCCCACCTGCAGCCAGCAGGCCACATGCGGCTCAGGATGGCTGTGAATGTGGCCCAACACAAAATCGTAAATTTACTTAAAATGCTATGAGATAGTTTTGTGATTCTGTGTCACAATATATTTAATGTGTGGCCCAAGACAACTCTTCTTTTTCCAGTGTGGTGCAGAGATGCCAAAAGGTTGGACACCCCTGCTCTAGGTGAACAAAAAGTGAAAAATGATACAAAGGAATATTAAAAAATATTTAAAGTGGAGGTAAGGCCAACTAGTCAGTTTGTCTTAGTGCGTACCAAATCTTCAACATTCATTGTGCAATTTTTGATTCCTAAAACGTGTTTGATAACAGCATTCAAATGTAAGTTGTCCTTTGGTTTTCTGAATACTTTTCTGTTGCTTCAGTTTCTGTATGTGTAAAATAGTGATGATAATAACAGGGCTTCATGGGTTGCTGTAGGCTTCATAGTTAACTGGGAACTGGGCCTGGCACACAGTCATGCTCCAGGATGTTAGGTTTGAAAGGTCTTCCTGGCCTTGCCTGTCCACAAGGAGCTGCCAGTCAACTTTCGGATACCAGCAAGTGTGATACCAACACAGGGCTTTCCTCTCCTACCCAACCCCTCTCCCTAACCCCTTCCTTGACCTGGAAGAAAGTCTTTCCTAGAAGGTTTTAAAAAGACAGAGACTGATAGCAAATAAGATGGACTAGTATCTTTCACACTTCTCCTTAGCTCATTCTGACTGCACTGTGTAGGGTGTATTAGTGGAGGTGTATAGAGCAGTAGAGGTTGGGTAGAGACCCATAGGGCTAAAAGACAGGCCAGGAAAGACATGGCTCCCAGGAGGGAAAAGAGCACAGAAGTGAGAGATGTTTTGAAGTTACAGTTCCAAGGGCATGGTGACTGCTGCGGGTAGGAATGAGATAAATGAATGAGAGGTAGGTAAGGTGACTCCCCAGTGAGCAGTGAGGTAATGAAATCATCTGCTAAGGCAGAAAATCTAGAAGAAGGATCAGGTTTGGGGAAAAGGGTGATAAACTCAGTTTTATTCCTATCACACGGAGTATCTTGTGAAATATTCCACACTGGAACTCTGAGTTGTACACCGACCTCAGAGGCCACTTGGTCCAACTAACATAGGCATTTCTTCTATAGCCTTGCTACCTGGTGACCTTCACTAAGGGCAAACCCCTTACTAGCTCCCTGGACAGCCCATCCCATTTTAAACAGCTTACATGTTAAAATGTGCATCCTTACTCTAAGGCTGAAATTCTACTAAGTAGGAATTCTACTAATTGTACTAACTAGGAATTAAGAAATAGGTCAAAATCATGGGCAAGATTTGTACACAAAGATGTATACATGCAAATGTTTTTTACTGATGTAAAATGTTTGTTACTGATGAATGTAACAGCTGAAGTGCCCCCAATTTGAATTTTGTTGAATAGAGCTATTGAAATTTTTTTAAATTAGTTTTTAACATCACCTAGTGTGGCTACACACACATACACCCACCAGTGTGTGTGAAACTGGTGAAATCTGAATAAGCTGTGTGAAATTACCAATGTCAAATTCCTGGCTTTGATAATGTACTGCAGTTATGCAAGATGTTACCATTTGGGGATGCCTGTAGATTCATGTACAGACTACCACTGAGGATACAGAATTGCTGTATCACCACAGAGATCTCCCACCCGCTACCCTTTTATAGAAACAAGCATGCATGCCCTCACTACCTCCACAACCTCTGGCAACCACTAATCTGTTCTTTATCAGTAGAATTTTGTTATTTCAAAAATATTATGTAAATGCAATTATACAATATGTAACCTTTTGAGGCTGGCTTTTTTCATTCAGCATAATGTCCTTGAGGACAGCTATTTATTCAAGTTGTTATAAGTATTAATAGTGCAATCTTTTTCATTGCTGAGTGGTATTCCATGGTATGTATGTTCCACAATTTGTTTAAACAGTCAACTCTTGAAGGACACCGGGGATGATTCTAGTGTGGGGCAATTACAAATAAAGCTGCTATGCACTTGTGTAAACATAAGTTTTTATTTCTCTAGAATAAATGTGCACAAGTGCAATTGCTGGGTGTATAGTAATTGCACATAAAGTTTTAAAAGAATTGCCAAACTCTTTTCCAGTACCATTTTGAAATCCCACCAGCAATGTATTCTGGGAATACTTGTCAGCATTTGATGTTGTCTCTATTTTTCATTTTAGCCATTCTGGTAGATAGGGGGTGGTATCTCACTGCAGTTTTAATTTTCATTGCCATAGTGGCTAATGATATAGAATACCATTTCATATGGTTAGTTGTCATTTACATGCCCTTTTTGATCTTTTCATGTCTTTTATCCATAGTCTACTTGGACTTTTTTCTTAATGGTGGGTTTTGAAGGTAATTTGTACATAGATACAAGAGCTTTATTAGATATATGATTTGCAAATATCTCTCCCAGATTTTTATCCTCTTTTTATCCTTTTGCAGAGCAAAAGTTTTAAATTTTGATGAAGCCCAATTGTATTATTCTTTTTATGGATTGTGCTTTGGGTACTAAGACTAACAGCTCTTCACCAGGCTCAAGGACCCTTGTGTTTTATTCTGTAAATTCTGTAGCTTTAATTTTCTAATCCATTTTGAGTTAGTTTTTGTTTAAGGTATAAGGTTTAGGTCAAGGTTCATTTATTTATTTATTTTGTCCATGGATACCCAATTGCTCCAGTGCCATTTGTAGAAATGACCATCCTTCCTCTTCTGAATTTCTTCTGCAACTTTGTAAAAAATCATTTGGGCATATTTGTGTGGATTTATCTCTAGGTTCTCTATCCTATTCCAGTGCCTATGTGTTATCTCTCCATCTATTCCATAATGCCTTGAGCAATATGAGTAAACCTCAACATCAAGCAGTGTTTGTTTCCATCTTACTCTTCTTTTTAAGAGTTGATTTCTCTATTCAAGTTCTTTACCTTTTCATATAAATTTTAGAATAGTTTGTCTGTGTCTAGAAAATAACTTGTTGTAATTTTGATAGGGATTACATTAAATATGTATATCATCGGAGAGAACTGATATCTTCACTATGTTGAGTATGGCAATCCATGAATAAGGTATATCTTTCCGTTTATTTATTTATTTGTTCAGCATTTTGTAATTTTTAAGCATACAGATTCTGTACATGTTTATTAGATTTATACCTAACTATTTAATTTTTTTGGAATGATTATATGTGGCAACTTTTTTCAAAAATTTTGAATTCCATCTGTTTTTGTTAGTATACAGAAATGTGGCTGAATTTGTATTGTTGAACTTGTATTCTGTGACTTTGCTGAACTCACTTAAAAAGATATAATTCATGTACTACAAAATTCACCTTTGTAAAGTGTATAATTCATTACATTTAGTATGTTCACAAAGTGAGCACATAGAACAACAATCTAATTCCAGAACATTTTTATCACCTAATAATGAACCCCCTTCACATTAGCAACCACTCTCCATCCACTTTTTCCCTTGGCAACTACTGATCTATCTTTGTTTATGTGGATTTTCCTATTCTGGATGTTTTATATAAATGGAATTATACAACGGGTGCTCCCCTGAATTTGTTTTATTTCAGTCAGTATAACAATTTCAAGGTTCATCTATATTGTAGCATGAATTAGTGCTTCATTCTTTTATGGTGGAATAATATTCTCTTGTATGAATGTGCCCCATTTTATTCATCCTGATAAAAATTTGTATTCTTCCCACTTTTGATCATTATGATTAATGCTACTATGAATATTTATGTGCACATTTTGTGTGGACATATAAAAATGATTGCTTTCAATTCTCATAGGTATACAGCTAGAAGAGGATTTGCTGGGTCATATGGTAACTCTATACAAAGCATGGAAGGAATTGCCACACTGTTTTTCAAAGTGACTGCATCATTTGACATTCCCACCAGCAATTTATGAAAGTTCCAATTTCTCTACATCCTCTCCAACACTTGTTACCATTTATCTTTTTTAAATTATATCCATTCTAGTGAGTGTAAAACTGGTATCTCATTGTGGTTTTAATTTTCATTTTCTATATGATCAATGATGTTGAGCATATCTTCATGTGCTTTTTGGCCACTTGTATATGTTATTTGAATAAATATCTCTTCAAATCACTTGCCCATTTTAATATTGAATTACCTTTGATTGCTGAATTGCAATAGTTATTTATAAGTCAATAGCTAACTCCTGTGGGTGGGCTGGAATGGGAATAAAGGAGGGAAACTGTACTGAATAAACTAAAAAAAATTTTTTTAAATTTAAAAAATAGCTAACTCCTGCATACCAGATCATTATCAGATATATGATCTACAAAAATTTTCTCCCATTCTGTATGTTGTCTTTTCAAATTTTTTGTCCTACTAATATAATTGACATACAGCTCTGTATAAGTTCAAGGTGGACTGCACAATGACTTGACACACTTATATCACAAAATGATTACCACAGGAAGCTTAGTTAACTTCCATCTCATCATTTGGTTACCAAAAAAATTTTTTCCTTGTGATGAGAACTTTTAGGATCCACTCTGTCAACAACTTTCAAATATGCCATACAGCAGTGTTAACTACAGTCATTATGTTGTACATTATGCCCTCCAGGGCTTATTTACTTTATATTTAAAAACTGGAACTTTTTACATTTTGATCACCTTTATCCAATTGCCCTCACCACCACCTCCTGCTTCTGGTAACCACAGATCTGATCTCTCTTTCTGAGTTTGAATTTTGTGCAAGTTTTTTTAAATTCCACACATAAGTTAGATCATACACTATTTTGACTTATTTCTCTTAGCATAATGCCCTCAAGTTTCATCCATATTGTCCAAAATGGCAGGATATCCTTTTTTATGGCTGAATAGCATTTACTTGCATATATACACCATATTTTCTTTATCCATTCCCCTGATAGTATCTTTAGAAGCACAAAAGTTTTTTCTTTAGATTAAGTCCAATTTATTTGTTTGTTCATTAGTGGGTTGTGCTTATAGCATCACATAAACAAAAGCAAAGACAAAAATCACATGATCATATTAATAGTTGCAGAAAAAGCATTTGATAAGGTACAGCACACATTTATGATAAAAACACTCAGCAAAGTGGGAATTGAGGGAGCATTCCTCAACATAATAAAGGCCATATATGGGAGACCTACAGCCAACATCATACTCAACGGGCAAAAACT
>CM052543.1:85510187-85545292 GCA_028533065.1 Trachops cirrhosus | reverse complement strand
CTTTCTTATCCAGTCAGCTACTCTATGCCTTTTAATTGGGGCAATTAAACCATTTACATTTAAGGTTATTTTTGATAGGTACTTATTCATTGCCATTTACGTACCTGTGTTCCTCTCTCTTTTTTCCCTTCCCTTCCTGAAAGCAGTCCCTTTAGCATCTCTTGCAGAGCTGGTTTGGTGGAGGTGTATTGTTGTAGACTTCTTTTTTCTGGGAAGCTCCTTATTTGGCCTTCTATCTTGATTGAGAGCCTTGTTGGGTAAAGTAGCCTTGACTCCAGACCTCTGGTTCTCATTACTTGGAATATTGTTTGCCATTCTCTTCTGGCTTGGAGCGTTTCTGTTTAGAAGTCAGCTGTTAGCCTTATTGGGGCTCCCTTGTACGTTACTTCCTGTTTCCCCTTGCTGCCTTTAAGATTCTCTCTTTGTCTGGAAATTTTGCCATTTTAATTATAATGTATCTTGAGGTTGTCCTTTTTGGGTTGCTCTTGATTGGGACTCTCTGTGTTTCCTGGATTTGTGTGAATTTTTCTGTCATCAACTTAGGGAAGTTTTCTGTGATAACTTTTTCAAATAGGTTTTCTATCCCTTGCTCTTCTTCCTCTCCTTCAGGTATCCCTAGTATACGGATATTATTACGTTTCATATTGTCTTGCATTTCTCTTAATCCCTCTTCATTCTTTCTGAGCCTCTTTTCCTGTTCTTGCTCTTTCTGGGTGCTTTTTTCTACGTTGTCCTCCAGCTCGCTGATCCGATCTTCTGCTTCATCAGTCCTTCTTTTCATTCCTTCTACTTTGTTCTTCAGTTCAGAAATTGTATTGTTCATTGCCTCTTGGCCCTTGTTGATAGATTCTATTTCCTTTTTCATGTTTATATAGTTTGCAGTGAGTTCATTGTAGCCTCCTGTAGTTTCTGGTAACTCATTCAGAGTTCGTGGAACTTCCTGATGATCGTTGCTTTGAACTCAGAATCTGATAGCTGAGTTGCCTCTATTTCATTTAGCATTCTTTCTGGGGCTTCCTCCTTTCCCTTCATTTGGGGATTGTTTCTTTGTTTTCTCATTGTTTGTGAGACTCTTCTTCCTAGCCTTAGCTAATTAAATTGATGTGTTGTGGCTCCCTGGGTTTATGGTATGAAGTTCCGTTGTAGAGTACTTGTGAGATTCAGTGGTATAGTCTGCTTCTGGTATCCAGGTGTTCACAGTTTCAACCTACTCTTTTTTGTCATTAGTTGGAGGGGTAAGGCAAAATGGTTTAAGACAGCAAGAGAGTATTCTACATTTACAGTATCAGCCAGTAGAGAGGAGATGAGAGATCCTTTGGCTATGTATAGTGTTACTCGTGATCTTTCACCGCAAAAGCCACTTTTAAGAAAGGATGTAAAGAAGATAAGACTGTTGTTTGGAAGGAAAGGATTGTGAGTTGGCTCTAGAAAGCAGTCAGGATGTGGGAAGTCAGATTCTGAGGTAAGGTGAGAGTAAAGAGTAGTAAATAGGTGAAGTGTGTGAGAGAATAGAGTTAACCACTACAGTAATAAAGTTCAGGAACCTGCGATGTGGGCTAAAATCTGGAAGTATTTACAATTGTATGGAGTGGCTCTTATTTACAGTAATATTAAAGCCACCATCATATGACAGAATATATGAAATCTAGGTAACTAGAATAGAGAGTATTGAGCCTTGTACTCAAGAAGAGAGAGTATTGTACTAATGGAACACTAATGAAGGACAGTATATTAGCAGTACACTATGAATGACATAATGGGGGAAACCTATCAAATGATACAATATAATCAGGCAAGCAAAGAAGACTATACAAAAAGAAGAGGAATGCCAAAATACTATAAAAATAAAAGGTGTATGAATAATGAAATAATGATAATACAATTATGCAATTACTTGGAGGTCCAAAAAAAAAAGAAGGAAGGAACCAAGCAGACGATGTAAGGAAGAGATAAATTTGGAAAGCAAGGGAGCAGGGTCAAGACCAGGGGACAGAAAGAGAAGCATAAAGAATTGATAGATCAAAAAGTAATACAAATTAAAAGATGAAAGGTTACTTTAAAATAATTAAAAGAAAACAAAAACAACACAAGCACACAAAAAACAAACAAAACAAAACAAAACAAAACAAAAAACACCTATTGTTGCTTTCAGACTGGCCAAACTGGATTTTCTAGCTGGCTTCAGCACACTGAGGGTTACCGGAGACAGTTTTTCTCTGTTCCCGTTCAGGACTCAGTCAGCCTCTGGTGTACCGTTCATAGTGTAGGCATGCGTTCTCCCCCAAGGCTGTCTTGTGCTTCCTGGAAGGGATCTGTGTGTGGGGGCTGGGTGCAGCAATGTGCGTCCTTGGGAATTCACCGCTGTGTGTTCCGATGTCCCGCGGAGCGCCCACGCCTTTTCCGGGTTCACGGGAGCGCACTCTCTGGGTCCCAGGGTCGCCCACTTCTCCTACCTTCAGGGCCTGGGCCTCACGGGTCCCACGGAGCGCCCGCGCCTTTTCCTTTTTCAATGCTGTGGTTTCCGAGACTTTCACCCAACCAAGCTCTCTGTGCGTTGGGGGCGCAGGCGTAGAGGCGGGTGTCTTTGGATGCACCAGGTGGGTTGCACACTTTCACCAGGGCTTTGAGTGGGTGCTTACAGACCTTGTGTGGTTGCCTCTTCGTCCTCACTCTTCTCTTCCTCCTCTCTCTGTGCCCTCCGGTAAACTGGCCTCCCCCGGAGCTGCTCAGTCCTTGTTTGGCCAGGGAGGGAGCGGATGACCCAGCTCTCTCCCGGGAGCCCAGCAGCCGACCCTGGCGCGCCGGGCCTGGAGCAACCTCCCTGGTCCCCGCGCTGATCCACGTAGTCTCCTTACCGTCGGGTTTTTCAATGTCCGCTACAATTTGCGATCTCCTATTTTCATTTATGACGTGATAATGTTGGCTCTTTGCTCTGTTCCTACCTAGAATGACTAGGATTTTTTTCCTGGTTGTGGGAGAGTAGAATCTGCTGCGTCCTACCACGCCACCATCTTCCCATTATTTCATATATGCAATTGCTCTTCCCTCAGAAAGACTAGAGACCCAGGAAAGAGCCATTGCAGAATATTTGAAATGCAATAGGGCATCAAACCAGTTCTATAGGTGTCTTTTGGGGTTGCAGTGTTTGTGTAGCAGGGTCACAGGCTCAGCTTCCTACAGAGTCCAGGCAGCAGGTTTCTATGTGAGACGGTTGAAGTTTGAGGTAACTGAACATTATAACTCAGTGTTACCCAAAGAAGTTTGATGGTCTTGGACTTGATGGGTAGAAGATAGGATCCAGAATAAGAGGAAGAATTCCATATCCTCTCAGCTGGTCTGACATATTGTGTCTCATCCTTACACACTGATGGGTTGTAGTGGCAGTCCCAACACATGCAAAAGAAGGAAGCAAAAATGTCCTGCAGCCTAGAAATGGCATCAAAGGGTGAACAGTTAGAAGGCATGAAGATATTCAGTTGAGAAAACATGAGACTTAGTGTAATGTCCTTTAATAAAGCTAGTTAGAGTTTTCTCTAACCCTTAAAATCTAGCTGTGATACTGACATAGTTATAACAACTTAGAAGAGGCTTTTTATCAAATTACCTTCTGTTAAATCTGTTGACCACAAGATTTGGAAAGGTGCTTTATCCTTTCTTTCTCCTATCCCAAAAATTATGGAAAAATCAGCCTACAGAATTCTCTTCAGATAAGGGTTTTAAAACAGTATAAACTATCTCATACCAAATGTGAGGTCTGGATACCAATGGAAACAATACTATTTTAGCTGACAGTTCATTGTAGAAAGATAGTGGATTATGCTACAGCAGAGGTGCTAGGTTACCACAGATATCCACATGAGGTCACAGGAAAGAGATTCAGCACATACAGTCAATGATAGAATTTCCCCTCTAAGAACTAATGATAGTAAAATCGTCTGAGAGATTTAAAATGTTGAAAAAGATAAAGGAATGAGCAGAACCCACAAGGCAAGAAGAGAACATGGAGGGGAAATAATAAAACAAATAGAAATTTTGGAAATTAAATATGTAGTTATTAAAATTTAAAAATTCAATAGACAGACTAGAAAACTGGAGAGAGAGAGCTAGTGGTCTGAAGACATCAAACTGAAGTACAAAGAGAGATGAAATTATTCAAGAGAAATCAATGTAATGTGAGGAACAAGATGGCAAAATCCAATGTAAATCTAATAGGAGTTTCAAAGGAGAGAATAGAAAGACTCAGGGAGAGGCAACATGTCAAAGAGGTAAGGGCAGAGAAGTGACCAGGACTGGAGGAGGATGAGTGCTCAGAGTGAAAGAGCACACAGGGTTATGAGCAGGATAGATAAAAATAAGCGAGCCTATAATCACGGCATAATGAAACTGAAGCACGTCAAAGACAAAATGTTAAGGTTCTCTTAAGAAATGGAACTAAAGTAGGTTGCCGAGAAGCCACATCCTATCCTGTCTGGTTGGTGGTCAGGTGGTCTTTTTCAGCTTCCAGCCATACACAGGAGCAAGAACTGAGAAACAGCCAGTTCTCTCCAAGTGAAGGATAGGAAACCTGAGACATTGGGGCCCAGAAGAAGGTAATGCGTTAATCAGAACCACTTTTCAAGTCTTCGTTGTTAAGATTTATTGGTTACATGGGGCTGGCTTTCTCCCTTTAATCGTGCACGTGCTTGTATGCGCATATGGGCGTGTGCATGCATGCACGCACTGGGAGTGGTGTCTGGAATCACACATTTTCTGCAGTCCATATCCTCCTTTTTAGTACACATGCCTGAAAGGACCGTGGAACTGTCCTTCCAGAACAAAGGTTTTCAATCCTGGCTGCACCTGAGAATCCGCTGGGGAGAATTTTAAACACTAACACCCAGGTAATCCCAACACATGCATGCTTTTGAAAGATTCCCAGGGATTCTGTTGTGCAGCAGTAGTTGAAGCCCGTTATCTCATAATACTCATTCTCAACTTCAGCACTTCTGACATTTGGGGCCAGATAATTCTTTGCTGCAGGGGGCTGTCCTTTGCATGGCAAGATGTTTAGTAGCATACATGGCCTCTACTCAATAGATATCAGTGGAAACCTCATCCGAGGTCATAACAGTAAAAATTGTCTCGAATCTCCCATTGTTTCTCAGAATCCTTTGGCAATGACCCTCAGCTGGACACACTCACATACCTGAATCAAAAGTTTCAGGAAACATTTCTTATTAATATAAGCAATGTTCTCGGGCTTTCTGGTCTTTTCCATTCTTTTCTTTCTTTAATGCTCATTGTGACTTAATAAACCTCCCACCACTCTTCAAGCCACTCCGATCTGGTTTTTGCCTCATGATTTTATAGAAACCTTTTGTGGTGAATGTCATTAATGGCCCCCTCATCCAATGGTCCCTTTGTAGTCCTCAGTGTACCAGAGCTCACAGTGGCAATGACCATATTCTTTTTCCAAAAGTGTTTCTTTCCTTGCTACCATGACATCACACCCCATGGTTTTCTTTTGCCATGTTTTGGTTTCTTTGTCTTCACTTCTTTGTCTGATCTCTATTTTGTGAAGTTTCGTAGAGGTCTGTCTTCACATTTTCTCTTGCCCCCAGAGATCTTCCATATTCCTGTTGCTTTCAAAACCAACTATATGCCAAAGGCCCCCACATTTATGTTCTTCCCAGACCTCTCTTCTGAGGTTGACACCCACAGATCCAACTGCCTCCTGAATGTCTCCCTTTGATGCTTCATAGACTTTTAAAATAAGAAACTCTTGTCCTTTCCCCAAACATTTTTTCCTGCAATCTTTTAAAACCTCAGTAAATGCTTAAACCAGAAACCTAGAGGTCATACTTAACACCTCCCAGATATTTAATGTATCAGATCTGTCAACCTGTAAGATACAGTCAGAGTCTTTCTACTGCCTTCCACCCCAAAGCTACCATCCTACTCCAAGTCACCATCACCTCTCACCTAGAGCACTGCCATAGCCTTTCTGTTTCTGTTCTAATCTAGTCTCCAGCCAACAGACAGAAATACTCTTTTTTTTAACTTTATTTTTATCGTTGATGCTATTACAATGCCCCCATCCCCCCAGGCCCATCTGCCCTTGCTCATATTTCTTTCCTGTTTAAATCCCTTCAATGACCTCCCTTTGCATTTGGAATGAAGTCAATGATCTCAGCCTGGCCTATGAGACCCTCCATAACCTCAATCTGCCCTGACTTCCTAGACCCACTTGACACTGCTTACCTGACTAGGTCTTTAGCTCTCAACATACTGGCCCACTGTGTTCTTCCCTACCTTGTGTCCTTTACTCTTGTTCTTCTGCCTAGAACACCCTTCTCTCACTTTTTGCAAGCCAACTCCTGTTACTACCTGAAATGTCAGATTGACTTCCACTTGCTCAAAAAGGTCTTCCTTGATCACCACCTTCACCCAATCTAAATTAGTCCCCTATTATACTCTCTCCTAAGGGTCTCTAATTCCTTTATTGTGTTAATACCATCAGAGTTTGTAACTGGGTGATTAATGGCACTCCACACCGGAAAGTAAGGTCTTTCAGACAAGATCTATGTCTTTTATGCTCATCCTGAGCCTATGTCAGTGCCTGGCAAAAGTTCAGCACTTTATAAATATTAATTAGGTGAATTAACAAACAGTGTTACTTTGCAGAAATAGATAGTAGGACAAGAACAACCTGGATGACCAATAGGGGTTAAGGAGGTTAAGATGTCAAATTTGCACTATTTTTTTAAAATTGATGGTAAAGAGCATATAAAAAGACAAGTGCTTAGAAAAGCTCTGCAGAGTCAGAGGAGGTTTTTTTGTTTTAAACTATCTGGTGAATGACATCAGTGACGTAGATAAGTATATATCATCAGGCCTCCTTCTCTTCCATGTCCTGCGGGAACTCAGCAGTGTACCGTGAGGAAGTGCCAAGAGCCTCTCTGACCTGTCAGATTCTGTTAGGTTCCACCATCTATGATGGAGTGACTGGCTCCGTGCTCTCTCAGTTCTCTTCTAACTATGGTGTGTCCACTGCACATCCCTCACCCCATAGTAACAACCCCCTCAGATTGGTTTTGAGTCAATACCAAAACCATTATGTCTTTCTCTATAGGTGAGATGTTCGTAAAAATTACATCACTTTGTCAAAGTTAACTTATAGGGGTCCCCTATATATCTCTATGGCATACCCCTTTCAGCCCCACCTCATGAAGGACTGCAAGATCTTCTTTTTAGACAATTACTGGCAAAATATGAATATGACCTTTGAGAACTGCTTATCTGAACATTTGAAGATTGATTCCAATAGGCACTAAGAATTTCTGCATCATTTGACTTACAGAATAACAAGGTGATGACAACAGTTGAATTTTATAATGAGTTTTAACTATCATCACCCAGAAAAGCTTTTTCCCTGGCTGTGGGGTCACAGGCCATTGAAATATAATCAATGAAACTGCTTCTTTCATGCGTGTATGGTTGGACAAATCACATCATGTTTTTTTTTTTTTTTTGAGCTTTAGTTTCTTTATCAGTGAAATGAATGAGAGGGCTGCATTGCACTTTGGGGTTGCAATAAGGATACACACATGTTCGGACCTCAGTGTAGACCCTCTGAACCAGGTGGTTTGAGGGCAGGACCCAGATTTATGTATTCTAAGAAGCCTCTACACATGATTCTGCCATACACTGCTGGTTACTGGCTTAGACTGTTTTAATTCCTAATTTTATTTTAACACTCCCAGTTTGCTTAAAGTAAAACCTGTCTGACAATAGTACTAAAATTTCTTTCATGAAATTTTAGTGCTATAATTGAATTTAAAGTGTAGTTTTCTCAAAAGACACTTTATTAGATAAATAACTCATTTATAATAAAGGAAACCCAAGTACTGATGCCTTATTAATCTCTATGGCACTAATATACACCCATCATTTAAATGAAACTAAGCACTTGATTTAGGAAGAATGCTACTGCAATAAATAAGATATCTTTATTGGGAAACATTGTACAACATTCATGATGAGAATGGGCAATGTGTGTTTCTAGGAAAAACTACCTCATTTCATCACTGGAACTTTAGTCCTGAGAATCATAGGAAAGGTCTTACATTGGAGATAAGAATAGAGAACTGAAACTTAACATGGGATTGAGAACAGAATTTACAGGCATGCCTAAAAAGCAGAAGATCATTATAGGGAAATCACCTTCTGTAGCAGAGCTCAGCCAGTGAGTCAGAAAGAGCTGATGAAGAAGAAGTCCTGGTGGAATAGACTCAGAGCCTTGATGGGCCCTGGTTTCTTCAGCTGCGCAGACAGGCAAGAGCATGGTCTCAATCTGCTGTGAATGAAGTCAATACTACAACCCACCACAGGAACAGATACATAATCCCACCTCACACCGTGGGGCGCGGTGAATCAGGACAGTACCTTTACTGCTCCTAGTGCCTCCATCAAGTCAAAATCTAGCCTCAAAATAGGAATTGGGTTAAGTTACAGAAAAATAAAGTGGTTTTTCTTGCACACCCAAGTTTGTGGACTGGGCTCTATTCTTGCCATGGAACTGTTGTTGACAAGACTTTTGTTGTTGCTGCCCCTTCAATCTGGGAGCCCTTGTACCTCTGCTCTGTGGCTCAAATGGGGATCACTGACATACCCTGAGTCTTTCCTACACGAGGTACCATCTCTCCTTCCATTTATCCAGGTCTAGAGTGCCTCTTTCTTCCCTACATTAACTATGGGAGAATTCATTCATTCATTCCTTTGTTTCATTCATTCTAAAAATTTATGTTTGGAAGACCACTTGAAGCAACAGAAATGTAGCAGGGAACGGATAGGTTCCCTCCTGTCCTGAAGATTGCCTTCTGAAGGTGAGAGACAGACAGTAAACAAATAAACGTATATAGTAGATATATAAAACATAGCCACAACTGCTCTGATGATGAATATAGTAGGGGAAAGTAATGATGAGAGATAGAAGGCAGAGGCGCTATTTCAGAGACAGCCAGGGAGGCCTCTGTTGAGCTGACATATGAGCAGAGAGCCCTGTGAACTTATACAAAAGTTTTATACAAATGATAACTATGGATAGTCAACCAGCTGGCACATTAGGGGGACAGTTCCTTTGGCAGTGTACCCAGGGCCATGTCACAATCTAAGGCTAAGTCAAATGACTTCTAAATACAGGTAAATGCTACCTGGATGTACATCTTCACTGATGAAAGAGAAACAGATTAAAAATAAAAACTGCTAGCAGCAGAAATGGGCTTCCATTCAAAACAGCATTCCTTTAAACATATATAAAAGTATTTAGCAAAAGATAAGATTATGACTAAATCTAAATACCTAAACCTATCCAATTAGCATTTCCAAACAGTGTTTATACTGTACTGATTTAAAAGTGCTTACAGGTTTAGAGTTTGGACTCAGACATGTTCAAAGTTTCCTCAGAGAAACAGACAATAAAGCTAACAGAAGACCTTCTCAACTGCAAGTGAGAGGCAAGACAGTGAAGTGGAGACAGGAAAACTTTAAATCAGGCTGCCCTTGTTCTGAATGGAAACTGACACAGAGAAGTTACATAGCTTGCCTAAGATCACACAGCCAGAAAGGCACAAAGCCATGGTTAAAACTGAGGCAGATTTTAAGGGAATTGTGCTGGGGGGAGAAAAAAGTCAATTTAAAACCTGTTATACACTGACTGATTCCATTCTTGAAGTATCAAAATTATAGAGATAGAGAGCAGATAAGTGGTTGCCAAAGGTTAGGGAGGAAGGTGGATATAGCTATAAGAGAGTAGCATGAGAAAGCCTTGTGGTGATAGAACTGTTCTATATCTTGATTGTGATGGTGGTTGTACAAATCTACATGTGGTAAAGTTCAAAGGAACTAAATACTGTTAGGTCAGTGTCGTTCAAGAAACCAGACAGACACAGTGAGCCAAGGAGCACGGCAATTATTAACGGGGAATAAGAGGGGAAAGTGGAGCCAGCCAAGGGAGGTTGGGGAGCCAACCAAGGGAGGTTAAGACTCGCTCGGCTGTTCTTAGGGCACAGTTTTTAAGCGCAAAAACCCTTGAAGGGTAACTAGTTTGGGTGTCAGAGCCTGACTGGCTAGAGCTGGTTGCTGGGTGTTGTTTCTGCTGTTGCCGTACAACTTGTCAGCCTCTGGTTAAAGCTGTGTCCTGTTATGCTGCATAGGCCGACCCCAGACCCCAATCTTAGCTGAGCATGTGTCTGTCCTGGGTCTGGTCAGCAGGCAGTTTCCCAGGCTGCAGTTTCCCACCTGGTGATTTTCCATTCCTCCTAGGCCTACCTAGGTCTGTCAAACACACACATGCACACGCACAAATCAAAGGATTAAAGTTGGTGGAATCTGAAAAAGCTTTGTGCATTGCTGCAATGATTAATCTCCCACTTTTGATAGTAATGTGTACTATATTTCTGTTAATTAATTAATTAAAAGTTAATTTTGAAGTAATTTAGAGAGAAAGCCTAATGTGTTGGCAATCAAGAGCTTATGTATTCATCTGTCATTCATGCCTACCCAAAATTTTCAAAGTACTGTCTCTATATTTGATGATTTCCTGGATTGTGAACTTGTCACAGAAACTCTCCCTGCCCCATGTGGGTTCTGTTACTCTGGGTTCTTTTCCTCGCTGCTGGTAAGAACTGTGGCTCTCAGTGCCAGAGTTTGGTAAAAAGGAAAGGAACTATTTATTCAAAAGTTATACAGGTTTAGAATAATGGCAGAATTCTGCCATTAAATCTCACTCCCTTTAGAAACAAAGAAACACCCACAAACACACAGTCCTGTCCCCCCTCCTGCCCCCTCTGCCTTGCCAAAACAGGCCAGTCAGGGGTACCATCTCTCTGGAAAAGAAATAGAAGCCAGTAGCTCAATTAGGCTCTTGTTCTTAATTCAAAATCTCGTGGCACTTCCTCATGGCAGGCTGGTGGGAGTCCATCTGCATTCCTTCAAATGGAGTGGCCAAGACCCCACTCTGCTGCTACAAGGTCAAGAGGCTTCTGCTTCCCCAGCAGCATTGTCAAGAGCGAGTGAGAGAGTGAAACTCTCATGGCTCTCCTACTCTCCTTCCCCCATGGTCCAGAGCTCAAGCATGGCTGAATGAGAGAGTTCCCTCTCCACTCCCAAACCACGTGGCATGGCTGCTGCGCCTGGTTTAAATCCTGGCATGGATCTTCCTCTGTAACCCCATTGCTGACTCCTCCCACACTGGGTTACACCTGCCAGTAGTCTGGTTTCTTCTGCCTTTCTCTGCTGCCACTGTTAGTTCAGGCAAGCTTGGCCCTGTGATATAGAAGCTGCCTCCAAGCCACTCTGGCAGAAGCAGGAAGCCTCTTTGGCTAAGTCAGCACCGTTGAGAGTCACGCCCATCTTCCTTGCTTGGAGCACAAGCTAGCTTTTAACATTATTAAAACACTGGCTAAGTTTTTCAGATATGCAAAGTAGCTCTCAATGGCTCTGCTCTGCTTCCCATAACTCCTAAGCAATAGCTATGGGGGTTTTGAGATTTTGGGGGGCAACCTCTAGCTTAGCACCCCACTGCAAACTTACCTTCAACTGTAGAAGCCAGATCCTATGTTTCCTAGCCTCCCTTCCCACCACAATGCAGATATTGACTTGGGTTCCTCCAGTCATATGATACCAGCCTGAGACATGATGTGGAAGCCAACTGCAGGAGCCTAGGGGACCCATGTCGCTGGTGTGGTGGCAGCAGAGGTAGCATGGTCCTGGGGTCAGATATTTCTTACCAAGCTGATTCTGTGAAGGGGTTGCAGATGATGTCCCTGAAAGCTGAGCCTAATATATCCTGTCAGCCCTCCTTAGGACACTGTGATCTTTCTAATAAAGTCCTTCCACTTTGAACTGTATAGAGCAGTGGATATCGGATATAGAAGCTGAAGTCTTTGTCATGAGGACATCTGAGCATCATGTCACATAGTCAAGATGAATTCCAGAATGAAGGAAAAAGTGAGAGAAGCAGGAAGCAAGAATGATCATTCAAACAACCAATTTTTGGATTAACTGATTTTTCTCTATTGTCTGTTTTCTATTTCATTAATTTTCACTCCTATCTCTATTATTCCCTTCTTTCCATTTTCTGAGCTTAATTTTCTGTTTTTCTAGCTTCTTAAGATGGAAGTTTACATCGTTGATTTTAAACTTTTATCCTTTTCTGATGTATGCATTTAAAGTTATCCTTTTCCTTCTAAGCAATGCTTAAGACATCCCACAAATTTCAATGTCAGGTTTTCATTATCCTTCAGTTAGAAATATATTCTAACTTCTCTTGTGATTTCGTCCTTGGCACATGCATTATTTAAAATGTTTACTTTCCAAACATGAGGGGATTTCATTTTTCTGATATCTTTCTAATATTGATTTCTATTTTAATTCTGTTGTCAAATAACATACTCTGTATGATTTTAGCCCTTGTAAACTCATTGCTTCATGGCCAGCAGGTGGTGTGTCTAGATGAACTCATACGCACTTGCAAAGATTGTGCGTTCTGTTCTTCCTACATGGAGCAGTCCATGAATATCAATTCAGTCAAGTTGCTGGACAGTGTTGTGTAAGTCTTCTCTGTTTTATGATTTCTGCCTACTTTTTTCTGTTAAATACTGACAGGGGAATATTAAAATCAACACTATAACTTTGGGTTAGTCTAGGTCTCCTTTCATTTCCATCATTTCCTTTTTATTTTGAATATTTACAACCCCTTGTATTAGTTACCAACTGCTGTGTAACAAAGTATCCCCAAACTCAGCAGCTCAAAACAATAAACATTTATCAGCAGAAATCAGGATATGGCTTAGCTGGGTGCTTCTGGCTCAGAATTTCTCAGAAGTTGGTCATCAAAGTGTCAGCTTGTCCTGTGTCATAATCATCTCAAGGTTCCCTGTTAACCTTCAGGCTCACTCACCCAGCTGTTGGCAGACCTCGGGTCCTGGCTATGAGCTAGAGCCTTGACTGGTGAGCCTATGCACAGGGATATTCATAACATGATAGTTTTCTTCCCCCAGAGGGGACAGAGAGAGATTTTTCTAACCTATTATTGAAGTAAAATCACATCACTTTTGCCATATTCTATTCATTAGAAGTATTATTAGATTCAGCCCACACTCAAGGTTAGAGAGTGTGGTTTACAGAAAGGTGTGAATAACAGAATGTGGAGACAATTGGAGGCTATCTTAGAGGTTTGCTATGACACCCCTCAAAGGCACTCAACAAAGAAAGAAACCTTGGTCATATGTATATTTGGTGACATGGATTATTTGATGGCATCCATGAAAATGATGAGTGATCAGTTCTCAGGAGACTGGGAATCAAGGCAGCTCTGGGGACTCTGCAGCAGAAGTTTGTAAATGGTTTTGTGTAAGCTCTGCCATTTATGTAACTCAGAATTTATCCTCAATGTCCATATCTCTTAGAAAAATTTCAGGAGAATCTGATTAAACCAGCCTAGGATAGGCATCCATAGCCAATCAGCTATGATAGGGAAAGCAGATAATAAGGAATGAGCTCAGGTGCCAGAGTTCCACCCCTGTGGGCAAGAGAGCAGTGCTCACAGAGGACAGGTTATGTGCTGGGTGTCACCTTGGTGATGCTCACAACCAGCACCTCCGATATGAGTAGGTTGGCAGTGATTAGAACTGAGAATGGGCTGGCTCAGGGGTGAAGAACTGTAATGAAGACCAAGGACCTTAGAATGCAGGGTGGAGCATCTGTAGTAACTTTTGTGTCACATCTCAGGTCTGTTTGTGACCCAGGGTCATGTCCCACACATTTTTGCATGGCTTTAAAGTCTCCGTGCACTGTTTTAACCACCAACAGAACTTTAGTGTCCTGCCAGGGTCACAGAGTAATCCAAGGCGTTTAGCTCAGACAGAGTTAGACTCAGCCTTTCGTGTTGAACTGTACAGACGACTGGCCTCAGGAGGCTCTGAGTGCTCAGCTTCTTTAGGGAGCAAGAGTGGGTGGTATGAGGTCATGCCAGATGCTTCAAGGCACAGGCATTATCTGCTGCCACCTTGGGCTAAGGTTTGATTATTTCAAATGTTTGGCAAGTGCAAAAACTTCCAGGGACTCAATAATTTGCTCTCAGGCTAGGACCCTTTGTTAGCCATGTCTAGAGAAACTGGATCTGGGGCTGAAGCAACTGGAGGCCTATTACTGCATTAAATTTTTTTATTATGGAAAATTCCAAGCATACCTAAAAGTAGAGAGGTTGGAATAATGAACTCCCATGTGCCAATCAACCAGCTCCAACAATGATCAATTCATGGCTAATCTTTCATCTATAAACCCACCCACTGCCCCCACTTACCCTGTATATTATTTTGAAGCAAATTCCATCATATTTTATTCATAAGTATTTCAGTATATATTCTAAAAGATAGTTTTATTTAAAAAAATCTATAGTCACCATTATCACACATATGATAATTAACAATTCCTCATAAAAAATCAAGCCAGTATTCAAATATTCCCTTCTACTGCTCTTTTAATGTACATGCTAAAAATTAAACTTCAAATCCCCCAACTGCTTTTAAAAGCATTCAAATTTCATTGGTGACTATATCCACCATAAAATATACATTAAATGAACAAACAAAAAAAGTACAAATGTTAACAACTTAAATTTGTTCTTTACAACTTGATCATTCAAGAGAAACTAAAACCAGTTTCCATCATCTTTTCTTAAGCTGCTGTTTCTTATTTTCCAAGAAGAAAAAAAAGTTAAAACCTGTGGTGGTCATTTAAGTAGTCCTGCCCGCCTCTCTCCTTCTAGCAACTGAAGAAGGGTTACACTTCTTCAGTCCTGTGAAGTTGGGTGTGGTCATACGACTGGTTCGGACCAATGAGTCATGAGTGGAAATGATGAAATGTCAGTTCCCATCAGATAATTTAATTGCCTTTATGAGACTTCCTCTTCTCCTCCAAGAACTCTCTTTTAACGTAGCTACTGTGACCCAGGTTATCCCATCAGCCAGGGTCCTGAATGAACATGTGTTGGGAGAGAGAAACAAATCTGTTGTAAGTCATTTAAATTTTGAAGTTGTTTATTGTCTCATATAACCTGATCTACCTTGACTCATGCAAAGTGCTTAGGCTTGAGTATGTGACTTCAGGGAAGCTCAATCTCTGGCCAAATAAAACACTACAGACACGTAAGATACTACGTTAAATGCACCTAAAAATGAAACAAAGGCTGAAACCCTGGTCTGAGAGTCATGTCTCTGCCTTGCCGTTATCTTGGACAGATATCTTAATAAATGGGCCTCAGTTTCCTTCTCTGTACTGACAATCACTACAACATGACATTACTGAGCACGTGACAGGTGCTGGATATTATTCAGTCCTTACAATGAGCCTTCAGTAGTCATTTCTACCATTTTTAAAAATATAAAACTATGGAGACTGAGATTTAGAGAGGCTGAGAAATTTGCCCACAAGAGCTGGAGATGGAGGGGACACTTGAAAAGTCAGCCTCAACTAAATGTTTAAGGTCCACCCCTTCTTTTAAAATCCTATGGATTTTTGGTATGAAGTTATTTACAAGTAAAACAACATTGTTAAAAATATTTTCTCCAACAAAAAGAATAGTTCCTTTATTTGTAGTTATATTTTCCATCATGTGACAGAACGCATACTTTATAAAGATCAACGACTCTGCTATGAATATTTCTTAGCCTATGTACTAGCAAAGGGATTCAAAGCATTAAATCTTTGTGATAGAACACAGATGCTAACCATAACCTAGATTAACTCTAAAACATGAATATTACCCTTGAGAACTTGCACAGACTATTTCTTTGATGACATTTTTCTTTTCTCTTTTTAAAGCTTATTAAATTAAATTTATTGGGGTGGCACTGGTTAATAAAATTATATAGGTTGCAAGTGCTCAATTCTGATACCTCATCTGTATATTGCATTGTATTCCCACCACCCAAAGTCAAATCTTCTTTCACCATATTTGGACCCTGTTTACCTTTTACTACCCCCACCCCTTTCCTCTGGTAATCCCTAAACTGTTGTCTGTGTCTATGCATCTTGTCTTATTTGTTCATTTGTTGCTTTTTGTTTTATATCCAACAGTTGAGTGAAAGCACATGGTTCTTGACTTTTTTGCCAGACTTATTTGCTTATCTTGAATTATTCTCAAGAATAATTTATAGATTTGTTTATTTGTGGTCGTGAAGACATTTTTACCAGCCATGTTATATAGTTTTAAAATACCAGACTTAAAATGCCAAATTTAACTTGTGTTTAAAAATACCAGAAATCGAAGTCATGATATTTAGAGAAAGTAGAATTCACTTTATGGAAAACACTACCCAGGTGTACGTGATTGCTAGGATACCTGTGCTCAGGCTGCCTGCCATTAAATAGGCGCCACACGAAATGGCAATTCTTGATTCCTCATTTAGGAAACTCACACCAGGCTTGGCAGAGACAATTGTGTTTCTCCTACCTCATCTTCATCTCAGCAGTGGCCATTATTTTACGGTCATACATTATTAGTGTTTTAGTTGTTTTTCTTCATTTCTGGTCTCCATCTGAGCATCTTGAGGATATTGTCCTCACCTTTACTGACAATTTCTGGCATTTTTACAGTTCCAAACAGTTAAATAATAAGTCTTCTAGAAGACAGAAAATTAGAGAGGTACTGAAGACTTGTGACAATTTGAAATGGCAGGCTGAAATTTTGGTTTATTTCAACTTGGAATGTTAGCCATAAAACATTTCTTAAGAATTCTAGAAAGATTAATATAGGCTTGTAAAATGTGTCAGGTAGTTCAAAAGGGAACTAGTAATTAAAACCATAGTTAATTCTAGTATCTAAATACAATAGGCTTAATAGTAGAGGTGTATATATATATATATGTGGTAATGGTTATGGTCATTGATGAGGCCTTACTTAGTTCATGTGAATTTGGAAAATGCAAAGGAACCTAGTTTTCTTGAGGAATATATAAGAGTGTCGAATAAAATGAAATCCACACAGGTATCAAGCTCAGCCCACCACCTCACAAGCTACTTTCTCATCTTATAGCATGAACCTGCCTGGGGTTTATTTGTCCAACACTAGGCTACAGCTACCAATTAAGTTGAGTAGATATCAACCCGGGGCTGGAGAGTTCTTTTTTTTTTTTTTCTTTTAAGAATAACATCAAGGGAAACTAACAAGGAATAAGGCACATAGCAGACAAAATGAGCAGGATATTCTGTATACTGAAGAAGATTGTCAATATGCTACATTTCTTCTCATTCACCTGATTGCTGTGGGCTTTATTCATACTCTGAACTAGATGAAGGGACACAACTAAAAACAAAGAAAAATCAGTTGAAGAAGTTGAAAAGACTGGATACAGAAAATGGTAGAGCAGAGTTGCCTTCATTTAATACTTTTTTTCTCCTTTGGTTTACTCTCCCCTATGGTATTTTGTACATGTCTGTCTTATTCACTAGATTTTAAGTTCCCTTGAGGGGAAGGATTATGTCTTGCTGATCTTTATCTTTTGGTGTATTGATTCATGCATTCACCTCTCCATTCATTCATTCATATTCATTCCATAAGTGTTACTGAGTGCTTAATATATTCTAAACGCTTGGGATGTATCAGTGAACCAAAATAGATGGGGTTGAGTGGAAAACAGATAACAATACAAAATGATTGAGTTATATAGTATAATAGAAAATGATAAGTTTTATGGAACAAAGAAAAGTGAGCACAAGGTAAGGTGGATTGGGCCTTGATGGGGCTGTGGTGTGTACATTAAATTTCGGTATTAACAGTGGTGATCAGAGTATGCCTCACCAAGAAGTTTCATACTCAGAAACATAAAATTGCTTTTCAAAGTCACTAGGGTAAGGCCACTAAAAATAAATTTATAAATAAAATAAATTTAAGGCCTTTCCTAGGGTAGCACTTGGAGGTCCTTTTATAAATCTTTCTGAAATCTTATTTTCCTATGTAGTTTGTTCTAAGACATATTTTCCTAAGTAGTTTGTTCTGGACTTAGCCTTAAAACGACAGTTACTGAAATAGTCTCTAAGTTAGGAGTTTGGGGGAAGTTACTAGGAAGAGTAAAGACGGACTCCCTCAAGGAATGTAAATTGTTTTGGAGAGAAGAGCCAAGTGCACCAAGAACCTCAACCTAAGGTGGAAAGGGCATCCAAGGTGTATGAATGGAGACTACAGAGGATGGCGTTTAATTTGGACGTCAAAGGAAATACGTGTATAAAACGTCTTAAGACAAAGTAAGCCAGCAGGGCCACCGAACAGTTTTTCCAGAGAACAACCTGCCTCTCCCTCCAGGGTCACTACTGCTTTATACACACACACACACCAGTGAGCACAATCCAAAGACAAGAAGGTTCCAGTAAGCGATCCTGGATACACTGGCTGGAGAATACGAAGTTGAACAGAGCAGGTCCCCTTCCCCCAGGAAGCGCCACCAGGCACAAAATTAGGCACCGAGTATGCCCCAAGGGGCTGAAAGGCGGAGTTACGACCACACAGAGTCACTGGAGTTGACTTTCCGCGCTCTGTCTTGAGGTCAGTAGGCGCACTCAATCCTTTGGAAGGCTCTCGCACTGCAGTGCCAAAGAGCGGTAACCGGTCCCTGTGTCTAAGCAGCTGCCGAGCCTTCCGCAGAGCCCGTGGCCCCACCCCCACGCCACGGCGGCTGCGCGGCGAGGCCCCCGCGTCTCCACGTGACCGCCGTCACTGCCTCCGTGAGGCGTGCGCCGCCATCGTAAGTCCTGGCGGCCGATCCAGGGCTGCCTCCCTCCTCCGTTCTGCGGGACAGCGTGATGGGTTGGGGCTGTGCTGTGTCCGCTCTCCCTGACCGGTGAAGCCGTGGGACTCCGAGAGCCGGACGAGGAGTTCGGACCCACGGTGTCCCGGCGAACAGCTAACGGGTGGGACCAAAGGTGACTGCACGGCGGAGGCGGTGCCCAGGGCCGTGCCCCGCCCCTCGCAGGCCTGCGTGCGGAACCCTTGGCCCTTGCCCGTTTTCACAATGGCTGCCTGCCGTGCTTGACCCGCGGCCTCTTCGCTTCGATTCCTCGCTGGAAATGCCGAGGCTGCGACCGTGACTGACAGTCTCGCTCACAAGCACGCACGGACCCAGACCCATACCCGGAGCCCTAGTCCTGGACCCAGAGCCGCTCTTGTCCCCGGCGTCGCTGCCCGAGTCCGGACCACGGCTCCCGCGCCGCCGCCTCGCGGAGAAGGGCCGCGCTGTACTTCGAGCGCGGTGGCCCCCGGCCGGCAGGGATGGGAAAGCGGGCCGGAGAAGCAGCAGAAGCCGCCGCCGCTTCCACCTCCGCCGGAGCCGGTCTGGAGCCCGCGGCTGGCCGGGGCAGGGGCCCGCGGAGCGCGGCCGCCGCCCTCCTGGGAGCGCTTCACCTGGTAATGACCCTCGTTGTGGCCGCGGCGCGGGCCGAGAAGGAAGGTGGGTGTCACTGGCCGGCGTCTCCCCGGCCCGGCGCTGTCACCGCGTCCTAGCGGAGGCCGCTGCCGGGCTGCGACCGGGAGGCAGGGCCCCGGCGCGAAGCTCCGTCCGGTCGAAGTTGCTGGGTCGAGCCCCGTCCAGAGCCGCGAACTTGCCGTCCAGATGCCACTTCGCGGCTTTGGCCGCACGGAGTTGGTCCTCTCCGTGATTCCTTCCCCTTGTCCTCCCCCTTGTCTCCTGTCACTGCCATTTCAAAACTTCCTGACTTCTCGGATATTCTTGCCACTTAGCCCACTCTGTGATAGGGTTGGGGAGAGCATATATTTAGACTTGATTGCTGCTAGTAGGCAAATTTTAGGACACTTTCTTTTTTTGGTTGTGATTTTAATAACGGCGTGCAGACAGGGCTCACCTTAAAGTGCCGTAGTCAAAATAGCGAGACTAGTGGAAAGGCTTCAAAACCCAGCTTACATTTTACTTTGAATTTGTTCAAGCATTTCTAGAGGAAGAATCTTGTTTCTTCAGTTTCCCTCTTCAGTAGCGCTTTGCAGTGTTGACGAATGTTTAGCTAACACCTCTCTATATACAGTTCTACTTAGCATTCCAGTAAGCTGTTGAAAGTCTGTTTACATTTTTTATTTTAACATAACTTAATTGGGTGTCATTATCTTCAACATGAAAGACTTTAAAAACAAATGTCAAGTTTCTAGTTTGCAAACCTTTATCCATAATTTACAGTCAAGGGCTGGCCCCTATTTTAAAATCTCTTGTTAATGTTGTATAACTGTAAACTGGTGTTTTCACAGGGTTAAGCATTATTTTGTCACCTGGAAGACCAAAACTATAATTTTGTCAGTACTACCTATTTTTGAGTCTAGGGAAATGAGTCATAGAGCCTTTCTGAAGAAATCACTAAAAGTCAGTGCTTGTTAAAAACTAAGCAAAACTTGTTAGTGTAGCTTTTGTTTCACACTGAACTGCCACTGCAAGGAAATTTGATGTTCCACTTTATGCTTTTTATTGTTATTGAAAGCACCAGCAAATGCAAACCAAGTTAATGTTAAAGTGCAAGTGTGCTTCAGTTTACTGTTTATTTTTGTTCAAACATTACATTTCCTCATTTCACAGTCTAAGCAACCTTAGTCTGGGTTAACATAGATGGAAATTATTCAAAGAATTGCTATCTATAGAAAGGAGTAATTGATAGATACAAGTTTATTTCTAGACTAAAATACTGATGCTTTAGGACCAGTCAGGCCCAGGGTGGTCAGAGTTCATCACTGGTTATAGACGTGCAGTTAGTTGATTGTTCCTGTGTGTCCATGATGCCAGCAAAGTCTGGCATGTACTTGGTGTCCAGGAAACCTAAAATAGTACAATAATGTAATGGGCTTTTCTCCTTGAGTTCAACATCATCCTTGGCAGGAATTGCGTCCTTGCTTTTCTGTCCCTTTGCTTACCATGCACAGTGCCAGGCACACAGTAGACATTTGTTTGAATGAATGACTGTTTTCCTGGGCCATCATTAGCACAGGGAAATAGAAGAATGAGTCTAGTAGAACATTAACTTTGTATTATCCTGCTGTTTATTTTTCCAAGAGCCATTTTATATGCTAATTATTTGTACAGTTAAGGAAACAAATCCCTTATTTGAGAATGTGGGCCTAAATTATATTTGCTAACTTTCTATTTGTGTAGTTTATAAGTTTTAGTACACCTCTCTAATCCCCATAAATGTAAGGGTCAGGTGAGGGGAATGCTTGCCAGGGTATAAAGTTTGAAAAGATGTGGTTGAGTCAGTCAGTGGTTCTGGCACAGTGAGACATCTTTTGTGATCTGTGTACACTGTACAATTGAGCTGTTCAAGATATTGATGGTGATTATATTCATATAGAACATAGGCCTCTGCCCATCGTGAACAAACAGGTCTGGGTCATATTAAATATTCCTGAAGGCAGCTCCAGAAATGCGCTGTGCTTTCAACCTTCCTGCTGATCGAATTCTAGCATTGTTTTTGTTTGAGTAGCAGGAGAAATGAAATTGACTTTCCTCACATGATTGTGGTACCTTAAGTTTGACAACTGACAGGACACAAATACAGCACTTGCCCCAAAAAGATGTTGAGTTTTTTTAGCAAGTCTGGGCAGATTTTTAAAAGTAGCAAAGTTCAGTTTGTCCATAGATGCCTTAGGGAGTCTTTTATGCTTATTTTAGTAACATAAACTAGTTTTCTTTTTCAAAGTTGAGATTCACCTGCAATTGTAATGATGGTTTTCTGGGTATTTTGTAAGTTTGTATAGTTTTTCTCCACTGCAGCAGAATTTCACCAACAAATCTTTAAAACATAATAAAACTCATTGTCTCCTAAAGAAAACCAGCAGAAATAGCTAGATTACCTAATGCAGTTTTTCATGTTTGGATTAGATGTTCTTAATTTTTTAAAGTCAGAAGAATGAGCCATTTCTTGTCTTAACATCCTATATATCTTAACTATATCTTAACATTCATCTTTACATGGGGTTGTGTTATCAATAGCCCAGAGAAAAAGGACTTGGAAAATGTTTTGGCTGTACTCCGAAATTTATAAGCACTTTGTAAGAGTTGGCAGAGGTAGAAGTTACTGTAATTACTACAAATAACTCATTTATTCTGGATTAGTATCAAGATTTTTCTTGAAGCTAAGATCTAAATGTTGAGAATTGTGGGAGTAGGGATGTGTATGTGTGTCTGTAATGAAAATATATTAAAAATATGTAGCAAATACATGTATGTGTATACACTAAATGTATAATTTTTAGTAGTATTTTTGACTTACAAATCAGCTCATTATAACCAGTGTGTAGGAACTTTTTAAAAAAAGCATCATGCCATGTAATATAGTTCCTTTTTTATCCAGCATAGTTAAGAACTCTATATTTCTGATACAGAAACTTCTACTATATGCTAGACTTAATAACTTCTGCCAAAGTTTGGCCAGTTTGTTTTATGGTAAAAATTGTTCCACTGTCTTCTGACCTCCATATTCATTGTTTAAAATTATATTTTTCAAATGCAGTGGATATTTGGCATTATTTTAACTAGTTTCAGGTGTACAGAACAGTGGTTAGACAATCATAATTTACAAAGTAATCCCCCAACATTTCAAGTACCCTGTTGGTACCATACTTACTTATTACAATATTATTGGCTGTATATTCTCAGTGCTCTACTTTACTTGTACAATACTTCTGAAATGGGTTTTTGGAAGGCATGGTTGTCTTTTAATTTATGATAAATAAAAAGTTTATTTTATTTGTCTAGTAAATAGAAACTTGGATAAGTTTCAGGAATATGATTATTTTGGTCTGTGACAGTTTATATTTCAGTTTTGTTTTAAGCTGTGTATGTGACAGAAGTGCAGGAGGAGGATACAAAGATGTTTTATCTATAGAGCATGTGAACAAAGTGCTTAGAAATAAAGGCCAGGAGAGAGATAAAAACTTAATTTGATTACATAATGTGAATGAGGATCTAGAATTGATTAGGAGTAGTATTTACTTCTAATCAAATTACCACTTTATGTAAATGTAAGAATATTTTAAAAAGTGATTTTCTTAAGAGTGACCTGTTTTAATCCTTTGGGTGTAGAGTGGCTACTCTAATTTAGGGTCTAGTAAATAAAACATCACTTCATTAATATTACTTAAAGCTGTTCACTACTGCTAGGAGCCTTGCCATCCTGTAGTTGGCAACACTGTGCCCTCTCTCTTGCAGATGACTATTTCCTTAGCCTTGCAGGACTCAGAGGCACCAGCTAAAAAGATCAGCTTTGGGGAGTAGATGTAAAAATTATCTAATTTGTTGTCATCCAGAGTAGTAATAAGCCAGACTACTCTTGGGGAAAATGAAATCATCAATGGGTGCTTGATATTTTAGAAATTCTCCTTCATCTGTGTGTGACTTGAGCATTCTGATTGTCCTTGCCAGATTGCCCAGAGGCTTGTTTTCCATGGTTGAATTTTCCCTTGCCATCTGTTGTAGGTAGTAGCATCAGACACTGTTGATAGCTGCACCTTGGAACTTTTCTCCCATGGTTTCAGTGACTTTGTACTTCTTGGTTATTATCCTGCTCTTGTCAGTCACTGTTCTCTAGGTGCCACGTGGGTATCTTCCTTCATTTGCATTTGTAGCCATCAACACACTGCCCATGTCCAAAGCAGCATTATCATGCCACCTCCAGTTTCCCAGTTTTTAATATTAATGCCATGCTTATTCTCTGCCACATTGATCTCATTTTTTATTCTGCCAGGCAACATCCATACCTATTAACTACCTTGGTTAGCTCTCCCGCATCCTCCTGCCTGGGGTACTGCAGTGGGCTCTCACCTCTCAACTTTCTCCATTTCTCTTCAGTCCTGCAATCCCGTCTGAATTTGCATCATCTTTGTCATTCATCTGTCATTCATCTGAGCCTAATCGTGTATTGCTTAATTTAGCTACTTAAATTATTTTATGGGTGTCATTCTTTGTCCAGACTGGGATATCTGTAGGGCAGAACATCTGTTAACATGAGCAATTTATGCAGAGCAGGCCATTCAGTTTTAAATGAAGGTTTGCCTGAAATGACTGTAGTCTCTCCCTCTCAAACCCAAGACCTGGGTTGTGGGTCAAGAGTACATGTAAAACTGAAATCAGATGCAGATGTTATTAGGAACTCTGCTATAATTGGACATATGGTGGCACCACTTTTTTCTTCCCTACATGTTGCTTTCCCTTATAACTAAAATGAGTATTAAACACTACATAAACCATCACTTTTTTTTAACTTTTGGATTTTAAGATTTCTATTCTATTCCATTGATCTGCTTTCTCCCTTATGCCTGTGCTGCACATTTTGATTACTGTAGTTTTGTTACATGTTTTGAAATCAGGAAGTGTGAGACCTCAAACTTTGTTCTCTTTCAAGATTGTTTTGGCTATGTGGTGTTCTTTGAGATTCCATATGGATTTTTCTATTTATGCAAAAAATGCTGTTGTAGTTTTGATAGGGATTGCATTGAACCTGAAGATTGCTTTGGGTAGTATAGACATCTTAACAATATTGTTTTCTAATCCATGAACATGGGATGTCTTTCCATTTATTTGTGTCTTCTTTGATTTGTTCTAGCAGTGTTTATAGTTTTCAATGTACAAGTCTTTCACCTCCTTGGTTATTATATTTTCCTAGAAATTTTATTCTTTTTGATGCTATTGTAAATCAGACCTGCATTTTTGAACAAATGATTTCAGTCATTGTATGGCACTAAGAATTGTGAACATGTAGTTTTTGATAAAAGTAGCATACTCTGTTAGAAACTATAGCTCTGGCTAATTAATGTCCTATAGCTCAGTGGGCTGAGCATGGGCCTGTGAATCAAAGGGTCGCTGGTTCGATTCCCAGTCAGAGCACATGCCTGTGTTGTGGGTCAGGTCCCCAACAGGGGATGTGAGAGAGGCAACCACACATTGATGTTTCTCTCCCTCTCTTTCTCCTTCCCTTCCCCTCTCTCTAAAAATAAATAAATAAAATCTTTAGAAAGAAAAGAATATAAATTCTACATAAAATATTTCTTTAGATTATTTGCTTATAAAATTAAATGCACTTTAAGACTTCTTAAGTTCTAACATTTTGTGACTTTCCTAAATCAGTTTTGACTGCAAACTGAAATGACAATTTAACTTTGGTTCTTAACTAATTTTTTTTCTATGTAGTTATAGTGTTAGATTTGGATCAAAGTATATGCTAGTAAAAACTGTCTTAGCAGTCAGTACAGGGTGAAAAATAGCTTATGCCAAATCTACTGACACAAATTAATTAGCAGTTTGCATTCCATGGTATGACAAGGGCCCTACTTGGGTATTTGTTTAGAGGACTTTGTTGTGGACCACATGTCTCCTTGGACATTTTGGACAGGACTAAAGGTCCTGCAAGGAGATTTTCTTTTTGGAGAATGGTTAAATTAGATGCAGGAGATTATCTAGGGAATTATTTATGCTACAAAGTTTCTCTCAAAAGTTACCTGTGTTATAAAGAGCTTTGAGATGTGACTTAAGTTTGTCATTCCAAAAGTTATTTGGTAGAGCTGCATATAAGAGTGTGCTTTTTCAAACTGGGGCACTTAAAAAAAATGCTTCTCTGAATTGGTTACTTGGGCTCATCTGCAATTTGCAAATGGAGCATGAAGTAGTTGTTATCGATACCAAGAAGTGTAATAATTTCTGTTTTCAGAGCCAGTGCAGTAGTAGCTGTGTTTCCCACTTTTACTTCGTATTTGTAGCTCACTGGGGCTTGCTTCTCTTGGGTTATGGTTGCAGGAGAAAATGAGTTACTGAGAATTGTGCTAAAGACAGAAATTATAAGAGAAAAGAAGCAGTTGAGATCTAATTTTATTGAGTCCTAGAGATTCTTATAAATAGAAAATAATTTCTGAATATCGTCAGCCCCTTCCCAACTGTGTCCAGGTTTATTTGTGCTTACATAGGATCATGAGCTTAAGGTCATGTTCTTCTTGTCTCTATCATTTTAAGGAGGGGTTCAGCACATTGAGTTCAGTTTTGGTAGGAGAAGCGATTAAAGATGAACTAGAATAAGAAAAAATATTTCTGGAATGATAATATTTATCCAAATTTTATTTTTTACCATTTCAGAATATATTTTGTAAGCAGTTATTGCCTATATTGGTAACACCTGTAATTACCGTACTTGATGGTGATGACTACTGTTTACCATATACTGCCTTCATATTGCTTGAACACTGGGCAAATTGCTTTGCATGCCTTGTCTCATTTAATTCTTATATTAGCCCTACGTGGAGTGACAATCCTCCTTTCCTCACCCCAAATCAGCTTGTTCTTGACCACAATTCCTCTATGGCTGTCAGTACTGCTGGGAGGTGCTTGTTTGTGATAGTATAGTATACAATTTTAATCTCTAGTGAAATTAGATATTATAACATATGAGTTTTTCCTGTGCATACAACTTAGCATTTTCTTGTCTATCTTGTTTTTATTCCGAGTGAGCCCTAAAATTATTTTTGAAGAAAATTTAAACTTCCTGTTTGCTTTTCATTTAGAATTGCATTAACATGTTAGACAAATTTGGAACTTGATGACATCCTTATAATGTTTTCTATTCATTTTCCTTAAGCACACACACACACACTAATTTGAACTATGTAAAATCGCCATGTTGTAGATATAAAATGACTGAATGACAACTTAGTTATTTAGTATGTATGTTTATATGTATTATTGCATTGTCTAGATCTTTAGAACCATGTAAAATAAGAGTGAATAAAAAGTGAGGTATCCTTATCTTTTTCTATTCTTCATAGGGTAATTAATACTGTAAGTGTTTCATTGTGATGTATGATTGTGGTATGTAGTTGGTTGAAATAAAATATTTGTGATAATAGGAAATTTCTTGTGTATTTAAGAGTGTTAGTTTTAAGAGTAATTAGGGATAGATGTGATGTTTAGTAGATGAAATATCTCCTGGTCTTTTACTTTAAGCTGTTGATTTAGGCTGTTTGAATTATAGCAGCAATTATCTTCAGTCAGTGCCACTGAATTCTCTTGGTGAATTAACCCATGTCTCTAACCCATCTAGGAAACCTGTTCATTGATACCACTGGACATGGGCAGCTAGCCACTAACAGGCCACTGTCTCACACTTCCACACATTTGCTTCCTCTAGTTGATATATTTATAAAACAAAGTAGTTTTAAGAATAAATCTAACAAGAAATGTGCAGTATTTGAGAAAAACTTGAAAACATTACTGAAGGCAGAGGAGTAGATTTGAATAGTGAGAAGACATTTCTTATGCATGGGTAGGAGAATTCAACATTATAAAGATGTCAGTTCTCTCCAAGTTAATGTTAACACCATGCAATTTAAAAATACCAGCAGAACTTTTATAGAGTTAGAAAAGTTGATGTTAAGGTTCATATGGAAAAATAAACATGTAGGAATGTTGGGAAAAGGCTGAAAAGTTATGAGGTATGAATAGCACAAGCAACTTACTAAAACATACTCTTAAGTCGTTATATAATGAAAAAGTAAGGTATTAGTATACAAATAGATAAATAGAATAGACTAGAAATTCCATAAATAGACCTAAAGTACATGTTGTTTATGCTAATCACCTGCTTTCCTTCTGGGAGTCTGAGATGTGCTGGGCAGAAGGTGCCTATGTGATCAGGCCCCAATGTAATCCTTGGACTCAGTGTTAGTTTCCTTTTGCTGCTGTAGCAAGACACTACAACTTCAGTGGCTTAAAACAACACAGATTTATTCTCTTATAGTTCTGAAGGCAGAATTCTAAAATCAGGGTATTGGCAGATGTGTTCCTCCTAGAGGCTTCAAGGTAGGATCTGCTTTCTTGCGTTTTGTTTTTGAGGACTACTGCATTCCTTGCCTTGTAGCCCCTTACTTACATCACTCCACTGTCTTGCTTTATTTCAGCTTCTTTCTCTGATTTGTCACATTGCCTTCTGTCTCTCTCATCATCTGCCTCCCTTTTATGAAGACTGCTGTGATTATATGTACTGTGCCCCACAATACATTATTATTTTTATTTAAACTGTCAATGATTTTTTAAAAAAGATTTTAAAGAGATTTACATTGTGTGTGTATGTGTATATTGTGTATATAATTAACATGTAGTTACCATTTCTGGTGATTTTCATTCTTTTGTATATTCATATTTCCACCTGGTATTTTCTTATGCTTGGAAGATTTCCTTTAATATTTCTTATAGTATGTATCTGCCAAGAAGGAATCGTTTCAGCTTTTATATGTCTGAAATAGTCTTTATGTTGCCTTTGTTTTATTAGAAGATATTTTTGCTGGGTATAGAACTATAGGTTGAGATGTTTTAAATTTTTTTTAGTACTTTAGAGATGTTATCTTCACTGCCTTCTCCCTTACATTGTTTCCCATGAGAAATTTGATGTCATCTTTATATTTGTCCCTCTGTATGTAACATCTTTTTTTTTCTCTTCATCCTTTTAAGATTTTTCTGGCTGATACTTATTTTGAGCAGTTTGATTTGGTGCCTCTTAGTATAGTTCTTTTTTCACGTTTTTTGTTTAGGGTTTATTGAATTTCTTGGATCTATGAATTTACATTTTTCATGAAGTTTAGGAAATTTTCAGCTATTATTTCTTTAAATATTTTTCTGGTGGTTCTCTCCCCAACTCCAATTTGGAGGCTGCAATTATCCATGTATTAGGCAGCTTGTAGTTGCTCTTACAGTTCACTGTACTATTTGGTTTTCGCAATTTTTCCTGTGCATTTCATTTTACATAGGTCCTGTTGCTTTGCCTTCACATTTCTTAGTCTTTTCTTTTGTGATGTCTCCTCTACCATTAATCTCATTCAGGGTATTTTTCATCTCACAGATTGTAGTTTTTCTAGAAGTATGATTTCAGTCCTTTTTATATCTTTTATTTCTTACTTAATTTTTTAAACATATAGCACACATTTATAATACCTTTTTATTGTCATATTAACTAATTTTAACATGTGTGCTGATTCTGGGTTGGTTTCAATTGAGTATTCTCCTCATGTATTCTTACCTTTTCTTCTTTAATTTTTTTTTCCTCTTATTGAATCTAGAAAGAGGGGAAGGGAAGTAGAAGGAGAGGAAGAGAACCATCTATGTGAGATAGAAGCATCGATCAGTTGCCTCTTGTACGCACCCCAACCACAGACTGAACCTGCAAACCAGGCATGTACGTGCCCTGACCAGGAATAGAACCAGCGATCTTTTGGTTTGCAAGACAACACCCAGCCAACTCAGCCACACTGGCCAGGGCTTTTCTTACCTTTTTGTATGTTTACTAATCTTTAATTGGATGCCAGACATCATAAATTTTACTTTGTTAGATGCTGTATTTTTGTATTCCAAAAATGTTGAGCTTTTGTTCTAAGATGCAGTTAAGTTACTTGAAAGCAGTTTGATCTTTTTTGGATCTTGCTTCTAAGATTTGTTATGTGGGTATAGACCAGTGCTCAGTATAGGACTAATTGTTCCCCACAGCTAAAGCAAGACCTTTTGAACACTCTATCCAAAATCCAAGTTTGATTGGTGGGAACAGGTTTTGTGTGAGCCTGGCTGTGTGCGAATACCAGACACTGCCCTTAATTTTTTTCAATGGTTCTTTCCCAAGCCAAGGTACTTAACCATATGTGCTGATCACTACCTAATCTCCAGGATTGCCTGTGCAGCTCTCTTTTGCTGGTATCCTGTCCTGTGAACTCTCACTGCCTTGGTTTCCTCTTGGCTCTCAGCCCTGTGTCATTAATTCAGAGAGTCCACCAGGCTCCATCACAGTTTCCCCTCCCTGCACTCTCACCTAACTACTCAAGGCAGTGAACTGGGAAAATCATAGGGCTCACCTTATTTGTTTCCCATCTTTTAGGGAGTGGTGTCCTTTACTGACTATTTAGGGTCTGAAAACTATCACTTCATTTATTTTGTTTGAGTGTTTCATTGTTTCAAGTTGGAAGGAACATAGAGTCCCTGTTACTCCATTGTGCTCAGGAGCAGAAATCTAGATACCTGTATCAGTTATTATTCTTCAGTATGGCCAGTGTTGTTACTTTCAGATACTATTTGCAAACATCTTGCTACAGAACAATTTTGGTAATTAATATTAGGTAGGATGATTTATTCATTTCCTGTTGCTATTGTAACAAACAAACTTAGTGGCTTAAAAACATCACGGATTTACTATGTTACAGTTTTGGAGATCAGAAGTCTGCAATGGATTCCAAGAGCTAAATCAAGGTGTTGGAATGTCTGTGTCCTTTCGGTAGGCTCTAGGGGAAAATGTTTGAAAAGACTTCAAACTTCTAGAGGCCTCTCACATTCCTTGGCTTGTGGCCCCTTCCACCGTCTTCAAAGCCAGCAACATCTAGCCAAGTTCTAACACAGCCTTCTCTCTGGTCCTCCCTTTTCTTCTTTCCTCCACTTTTAAGGATATTGAGCCCACCCAGATAATCCAGAATAATCTCTTAAAGTCAGCTGATTACAACCTTAATTCCATCTGCAATCTTAATTCCCTTTTGCCTGGTGAACTAACACAGTCACAGGTTCCTGAGATTAGGACCTGGACATCTAGGGGGTGGTGGGAGATCTTTTTGCTTGCCACAGGTAAATGGCTTTCACCACCCTTCTACTCAGACGTTTGTTGTTCTTCCTGCAGTGAAGAAAAATGATCTTTTAAGGATTTTCTTCTAAACCTACACACATTAAAAATATTAGAAATAATGAACTCTGTAAACCTATACTTTTAAGAAATGTGTTATAGCTTATCTCTCATATATAATATATGGAGGTAGTTTGGTTTCATTATGGAGATAGATGCAATTATGATGTTAATTGTTATGGATTACTTTACAAAATTGTGGTTTGAGAATTTTCAGCCCATTGCTATCTGGCAATCTATAGAAACTACTCAAGTTTATGTTAGGTAGCCAAGGTGGCTAAGAAAGGACCAGGAGCCAAAAAGGTCCAGTTAAGGACTTTTACTCAAGGCAGGACACTGTGATCAGTCCGGCTGAGTCCAAGCAGACTACAGTGGCAAGGGAAAAAGGTAGAAGGGTTTTTTAAGGGTGTGTAGTGTACGCCTGGGGAGGGTGGTCTCCCTGCTGATCTGCCCCAGGTGTCCTGGGTACAGGTATTTGCAAGACAGAACAGTGTCCTCTGGTCAGGGATGGTGGACAGGGCAACAGAAAGTCCAGGCGATTTATGGGCCTTTTTTTCTGGGAAAAGCTTGAGGGAGAGAGGTGGGGCAGTGAGGATTCAACTGGTTTCCAGCAGGATGCCCGTGACTATGCCTCAGTTGCTTCTGATAATGGGGAATCTCGTGGTCATGTATATAGCTGGCATACCTTCTTTGTTCCAGCTTAGGTGGAGGCTTAGATCCTCTATGTCCCAGAACATTCTAACAGTTTGTGAAGTCGATTTATTGCTACAAATGTGATTTTAGGTAGGTATCAATGTACCTTATATTTCAATAATTTTTCCTCTTAAAATCATATAATAGTATCTTCCCCTTGCTCACTTACCACAGTTACCTTTACCTTATGTGCTTTGTCACTTTTTATCAAGTGGAGTGGCTGGTCACTCCTTGTGTGTGTTCTTTTCTGTCACGCTTTCAGCATTGTTTACTCCCATATGGCAACAATTTCAGTGTTCTTTGACAGGTGTCAGTGTTGTAGACTCATGATTTTTTTCCCTGTCCTTTACCCACAATTCTTTGAGAAGGAGTGTGTGTACTTAATATTGATAGAATAACATGTGCAACAGCTCTGAGTGATTTTCACATTGCCTTCCACAGCTGCCTTTCTATTGTATTTGACTCCCACCTTCCTCATATGTGTAAGTAAGGGTCAATGGAATTCTTAGGTAATTGTTCAATACAGTATTTCCTCTTACTATTTAAGCCAGAAGTCAATGTACAAAATGAATAATAATGCAAAATGGTAATGCAGATTTTAATCACTGCCCCTACCCACCCCCCCACACACACATTACACAAAACAAACCAAGCTTTTATATCTGCAAGCACAGTTGAAGGTCAGTAGGGCCAGTTTTTAGGCCACACAGTCAAGCCAGTAGAATTTTTAATAAATTCTCCTGCTTTTCTGGCACACCCCACCCCCACCTAGGTGAAACTGCATTAAATGTGCCCAGCATGGCAGTCAGGTAAGAAATTGGCCAAGGCAGTCAGCACTTTGTCCCTGTTGCAGGAAGAGGCCCCAGGATGTCATGCTTCCCTGGCCACATTTCTGGGACCTGGGCCGATTGGCTGAGCACCTTTTTTTCCACTTGACTGGTGTCTGCCTGGGATCTGGTGCCTGGCAAATAGACAAGGTCAATGCTTTGTAGATGGATGACTTTTCTTCACATACTAGTTTATCATTTACTAGCTGTATATGTCCTTGGGACAAATTATTTGTAGACTTTTCTAGCTATAAAATGGGCATACATGTGTTTAATAGAGTTGCTCAATGCTTTATATGTATACCCAAATGTTAGATTTTGGTATCTTTTCTTTCTTTCTCTGAGCTTTTTTTTCCCTTGCTTCTGTCTCTACTTATATCTTCCCATCCCTTTCACCCAGGGAAAGAAACTGTGCCTGGAGCTTTTGTCTGTTGGATCAGCCCTTAATACTCTCCTCCTCCCTAGTAGGCATTTGCTTGGGGGCAAGGGAAGTCTAAGGACACACCCCAAAGAGGTAGTTATTCCTTTAAGGTGTTGTATTTTATTTTAATAATATATGCAAATTTTGCATTTTATTCCATGCTGATTTCACTGGAAACCAATATGTGCTAGGTGGATTCCCCTGGAAGAAACCTGAGGGTTTCCTACTTCTAGTTCACAGGGCACATTCCTGGAAACCATTCTTCACTGGCTTCAGCAGCATTATTACAGTCATTCTCAATCAGCAGGGAGGATGCAGTGGAAGGACGCCAGGGTCTTTGTGTGCTGAGGGGTCCCTGCACAATTCAGCATCAGAAAGGTTATTGTGAAAGGTGATGAGGGAAAGTTAGAGAACTGGACAATTTTGAATTACTTATGGTAGTCCAGTGTTGTCCACAGGCCCCTTTGGAAGTGGAAGCGTGGGGTGGGTACCAGCTACTTATGGGAGAAAATGTTAGGCTTTCATTTCATGGTTCTGTTTCTATAGATTCCTACTGCATCTGTTTTGTTTTTTATCTTATTTGAGTGGTTTGTCTGAGTGATATTATGGATAATCTTCACCAGATGGATGTGTAGATGTTTCTGAATCATTGCAAAATGAGTGCTCCAAGACCAGGAATAATAGCCTGGGTAGGGAAGTACCAGCACAGAAAGGTACATTTGAGGATATCAGAGAAGGCTGAAAGTGTCATTAGATTCTGAAAAGGAAATTTTTTCAAAAATATGAGGTGGGCATTTGGGTGTCTGCAGACAGGGGAGGAAATAACAGGCTAGCAGAGAGAGTCTGTCAGAAGGATTTGAGTGGAATGCGGGGCAGGGGAGAGGCAGAAAGACCTAAACCAGGTGATCTAGGCCTAGGGTATGGAGGAAACTGCTGATAAAACATTATCTTTTTAAACCTTCAACTCCATGCCCACCCCCAGAGTATCTTTAAGGATCCGGCCTTAAGATATGCACTATGTACTGGGTGATTTCTGTACCTTTGTACAGTTGAAAAAAAAAGTCTTAACTTATACCTGCTGGATAGTCCTAACACATCAACAAATTGTACTTTAGTGAGTTAAGTCAAATAACTAACAAAGTGATGTCATATCTTCTAAGCCAGAAGTCCCCAACCTCCAGGCCACTGACCAGTACCATTCTGGGCCTGTTGGGAACTGGGCTGCACAACAGGAGGTGAGCTTGAATGTAATGTACTTGAATCACCCCCAAAACCATCCACCTCCCCCATCTTTGGAAAAATTGTCTTCCATGAAACTAGTCTCTGGTGCCAAAAAGGTTGGGGACTGCTGCTCTAAGGCTATGCCTTAGAAAACTGACTTGTGTTGTGAGTCGGGGAAGGGGTCTAATCCCCCAATGATAGCAGCCAGGGAGCTTATTATTGCCAGGTCTCTGTCTTCACCTACAAAGATAAGTGGAAGCTGCTGGAAGTCACTCTTGCTTTATGTGGCATACTTTGTGAAGATTTATGTTTTGTCTCAATATCTCCCTGCTGAGGGTGGAATTTGTTCTCAGAGGCCTCAGGGGGAAATAGGAGTGCCCACTAGTACCTGCATTATGCCTGGTAACAATAAATGCTCAGTAAATCTTGACTCAGTTGAAAATTGAATGACACACCATCAGGCTGGTTCATGACCATCTCTGTTTTTACCTCAGAACTTTGTGTTGGTTTCTTAAACTCTTAATATTTAAAACATTAAAACACCACATTGATTGGTTTTTTAAAACATAGACCCTCCAAGCCCTAAGAACTGAGACCCTTAAGAACTGAGGTGTGACTACCTGGTGACTTCTTTTTTATTTTTATTTTTTATTTTTTTTATTTTAGTGATTATTTAGTACAGTTTCTATCCTTTACTCCCATTCCAGCCAACCCACCCATCCCTCCCCTTCTCCCTCCCATTTCCAACCCCCCTAGTTTTTGTCCATGTGTCCTTTATATTTGTTTCTGTAAAGCCTTCCCTTTTCCCCTGAAATTCCCCTGAAATTCCCTCCCCTCTCCCCTCTGGTCATTGTCAACCTGTCCTCTATTTCAGTGTCTTTGGCTATATTTTGCATGTTTCTTTGTTTTGTTGTTTAGGTTCCTGTTAAAGGCGAGATCATATGGTATTTGTCTTTCACTGCCTGGCTTATTTCGCTTAGCATAATGTTTTCCGGCTCCATCCATGCTGTTGCAAAGGGTAGGAGCTCCTTTCTTTCTTTCTGCTGCATAGAATTCCATTGTGTAAATGTACCATAGTTTTTTGATCCATTCATTTACTGATGGGCACCTAGGTTGCCTCCAGCACTTAGCTATTGTTAATTGTGCTGCTATGAACATTGGGGTGCAAAGGTTCTTTTGGATGGGTGTTTCAGGATTCCTAGGATATAGTCCCAGCAGTGGAATTG
>CM052543.1:85468338-85509687 GCA_028533065.1 Trachops cirrhosus | reverse complement strand
GCCCCCTTTGTCAAATATTAATTGACCATAGAGATTTGGGTTTATTTCTGGGCTCTCTGTTCCGTTCCATTGGTCAATGTTCCTGTTTTTACGCCAGTACCAAGCTGTTTTGATTACAGTGGCCTTGTAATATAGTTTAGTATCAGGTATTGTGATCCCTCCTACTTTACCCTTCTTTCTCAAAATTGCAGCAGCTATTCGGGGTCATTTATGGTTCCATATAAATTTTTGAAGTGTTTGTTCTATGTCTGTGAAATATGCCATTGGTACTTTAATGGGTATTGCGTTGAATGTGTAAATTGCTTTGGGTAGTATGGACATTTTGTTGATGTTAATTCTTCCATGAATACGGTATATGTTTCCATTTGTTTGTGTCCTCCTTGATTTCTTTCTTCAGTGTTATGTAGTTTTCTGAATACAGGTCTTTTACCTCTTTGGTTAGGTTTATTCCTAGGTATTTTATTTTTCTTTTTGCTATGTCAAATGGGATTTTTTTCTTGATTTCTGCTTCTTCTGTTTCATTGTTGGTGTACAAAAATGCCTTTGATTTCTGGATATTGACTTTGTATCCCACCGTTTTGCCAAATTCATTTATTAGGTCAAGCAGTTTTTTGGCTGAGTCTATAGGATTTTCTGTGTATACTATCATGTCATCTGCAAATAGTGACAGTTTTGTTTCCTCCTTTCCCATTTGAATGCCTTTTATTTCCTTTTCTTGTCTGATTGCTGTGGCTAAAACTCCCAATACTATATTGAATAGAAGTAGTGAAAGTGGACAGCCTTGTCTTGTTCCTGATCTTAGTGGAAAAGATTTTAGTTTTTGCCCATTGAGTATGATGTTGGCTGTAGGTCTGTCATATATGGCCTTTATTATGTTGAGGAATGCTCCCTCTATTCCCACTTTGCTGAGTGTTTTTATCATAAATGTGTGCTGTACCTTATCAAATGCTTTTTCCACATCTATTGATATGATCATGTGGTTTTACACTTTAGTTCTTATTTGGTCACCAGAGAAGGCTAAACACTGGCACGTTAATTCATTAATTTTTATTCAGTGGGCCTTATGTCCTAGCCTGTGTCTGCAAGATAAAGGTACACAGTTCTGGCCTTGCAGGAGTCTCCAGTACAGCTGGGGGAGCAGGCCTGCAGACAGACACTGAGGTACAGGTTATGGTGGTTGCCAGGATTGTGTACTAGATTGTGTACTCTCTGTGTACTAGAGGTTTGGGGAGCAGAAGACCTTAGCTGGTAACAGTGAGAGGACATACACTGTGATCCAGTCAGTGTACAAATTTCTTTCCAAGACCATTTCAAAATGTTTAGATTTCAATAAAGCCTTTCGGGTCCATAAGTAAGGAAACACATTTGTTAACTGACTTAGCTCAGAGTAAGTAACCCATTTTTGGGTCTTAGTCTTGACATTCTATCTTTATTATGATGTGTTTTAAAAGGGAGTTCGAATTATTTTTTACTCCTCTCATCCTCCTACTTTAAAAAAAAAAAAAACCTAAAAAATGGTGTCAGACATCCAGGAAGACATTTTATGTGAGGAGACAGTGTGGTTTGATAAAAATAAAAGCTTTGAGGCACTCATACTTACTGACTCTGTGACCTTGAATAAGTTACTTAGGCTGATAGTCTGTTTTCTCTTAGACTAAAGGAGAATAAAATATTTTATGGAGTGTTGAGAAGTTTAAACTTTTGCTTCCCAGAGTGCTTAATCCATCTGCAGTCATCTTTTCTCCTTCAGCATCAACTCTCTTGAAAAATTTCTTAGATTAGCGAGGATACACTTTTTAATTATAGGCAATTTATTAGTTACCTATTAAAATTCCTTAATTTTATGTGCTCTTTGTGCTTTGATCTTATTTCCTTCTCCTTTCTGCAGATTGTACTCAGGGAATTTAAATACATGGAACCCTCTCAAATGTTCCATTTTATAGTCACATATGAGTAAATTTAACACTGTGCTGTTTTTTCTAAGTATATTTTATTAATTATGTATTACAGTTGTTCCATTATTTTCTTCGTTTTATTCCCCTCTGCCCTGCACACCACTTCCTACCAGCATTTGCGCCCTGCCCCCCGCCTCCCATATTTCATGTCCATGGGTCTTACATATAAGTTCTTTGGCTTCTCCATTTCCTATACTATTCTTAACCTCCCCCTGTCTATTTTGCGCCTACCATTTATGCTTCTTATTCTGTGTACTTTTTCCCCCAGTCTCCCTCCTCCCCCTCTCCACAGATAACCATCCGTGTGATCTCCATTTCTGTGATTCTGAAACTGAAAAAGACACCAGAGTTCAGGCTGCCTGTCACTACCAAACCCAGTAAGCAATGACAGTGATTGAATCTTTATGGTGCTTTATTCAGATGGCGGGCGATCTGTGAAGATGGTGGGTTCATACCCTAACAGACCATCTTTCCTTCTCTTTTCAGGCCAAGGTTTTTATAGCAGGGAATAAACAAGGTGCAGTGAGGGGTTTTGAAATTCAGGGAGGGTCAGGTAGAAGAAACTGCAACATTCCTGTCTTGGCGATTAGCTGTTCTGAGGGGCAGGTGGTCGTTTGCCTCTCCCTGACACACAATGGCCTGGATGCCTCCACTTGTCCCCAGGTGGTCATCTTTAGCAGTGCCCCAGGAGGTCAGCGGTTTTCCCAGGAGCCAGGATGGGCTTTATCTGTAGTTTCTGAAACAAAAGCTTTAACATATACATTACTTGCTAGACTTATAACTTTTTACCTTAAATTAAAATTTTCCAACTTTTGAGTCCCCTATCAGTTCTGTTCCTGTTCTAGTTGTTTGCTTAGTTTGTTTTTGTCTTTGTTTTAGGTTCAGTTGTTGGTGGTTATGAGTTTGTTGTCATTTTACTGTTCATAGTTTTGATCTTTTTCTTAAATAAGTCCCATTAACATTTCATACAATAAGGGTTTGGTGATGATGAACTCCTTTAACTTGACTTTATCTCGGAAGCAGTTTATCTGCCCTTTCATTGTAAATGGTAGCTTTGCTGGATAGAGTAATCTTGGATGGAGGTCCTTCCTTTCATGACTTTGAAGACTTCTTTCCAACCCCTTCTTGCCTGCAAGGTCTCTTTTCAGAAATCAGCTGACAGTCTTATGGGCATTCCTTTGTAGATAACTGTTTCCTTTCCTCTTGCTGCTTTTAAGATTCTCTCCTGGTCTTTATTCTTGGGTAATGTAATTATGATGTGCCTTGGTGTGTTCTTCCTTGGGTCCAACTTCTTTGGGAATCTCTGAGCTTCTTGGACTTCCTGGAAGTCTATTTCCTTTGCCAGATTGGGGAAGTTCTGCTTTATTATGTGTTCAGTTTCTTGGTCTTCCTCTTCTTTTTCTGGAACCCCTAAGATCTGGATGTTGAAACATTCAAAGTTGTCCCGCTGGTTCCTAAGCCCTTCCTCATTTTTTTTTTTTTTTTTAATTCTTGTTTCTTCATTCTGTTCTGGTTGAATGTTTATTTCTTCTTTCTTTTCCAAATCGTTAATTTAAGTCTTGGTTTTCTTACCTTTACTATTAGTTCCCTGTATATTTTTCTTTATTTCACTTTTCATAGCATTCACCTTTTCCTCTATTTTGTGACCATACTCAACCATTTCTGTGAGCATCCTGATTACCAGTGTTTTGAACTTAGCATCTGATAGGTTGGCTGTCTCTTCCTCACTTACTTAATTGTTTTTGGAATTTTGATCTGTTCTCTCATTTAGGCCATATTTCTTTATCTGAGCACACCTGTTATGTTCTAAGGGGTGGAACCTTAGGTATTCACCAGGGCAAGACAACCCATGCCACTGCGTGGTGGCACCTTATGTGGGGGGAGGGGTCAGAGAAGGAACAATGCTTCTTGCTCAGCTGTCCTCTGGCTTTCAGTAACTTTCCCTACTATCCACAAGCAAATTGGGCCCTTCCAGTGCTGATTCCTGGGTGGGTGGACTTGTGTACATTCTAGAACCCTGTGGGTCTCTCGCCAACAAACTCTTCTGTGAGGCTGGGCGTTTCTCCCACCACCACAACCTCTACAGAATTTTACAGCCAGAGGTTTTTGAGGGTTTCTTTTCCTGCACTGGAACCCTGGGTTGCATGGGGTGTCTCATTCCCCTGTTGTTTCTCCTGGTTTATCTGCACGCAACTGTGGTACCGCCAGTCACTGCCTTGCCTACGTCCTCTCCGCCCTGGATGCCTGTCTCTGCCCCTTGTACCCCTTCAGTCTGGATGAATATTTCTTTTTTAACTCCTTGGTTATCAGACTTCCATACAGTTCAGTTGTTGTTCAATGGCAGTTCTGGGTTTTTTTTTGTTTTTAAATTTGTTGTCCTTCTTTTGGTTGTGAGAGGAGGCAAAGTGTATCTACCTATGCCTCCATCTTGGCCTGAAGTCCCAACACTGTACTTCTTTAAGTTACTCTTCCTGTTCTCGGTCAGTGTGCATCTCTCATGCAGTCAGTATTTATTGAGCTCACTGCTGGGCTCTGGGAACATATTTGAGTAAGACATGGTCATTAGCTTCCAAGAATTTCTTATTAGAGAGACAGGCATAAACAAATAATTACAATGTTGGGTTAAAGACGTATATCAAGGTGAGACTGAGGTTGACAGTATAAATGAACCTTTGTCGGTCAGCTTATATAATGGAGAGAACAATACTAGTGGGACATTAAGTCTGAATCCATATAACCCAGATTTATAGTGTGTTAAAATACTGCTCTGTAGTTCCATTCAACCCACCTCCACTACCCATGTAATAATTATGCCTTTTTTTTTTTTTTTTTGTGGAGGGAAGGTGTGGCTGAATTGCAGCCTGTGAGCCCTGAGAAAAGTTTGGTCAAAGTAGGCTCAAGTTTCCCTGATAACTTATCAGTCTTGTCATCTTACATGAGGAGCCTGGCTGCCTATCTCCTGTGGAGACTAGACATACAGCTAGTGTGAAATACCACCTTGATTGTGATCTTGAGCAGGTTAGCTAGTCCTCATGCCTCAGCTTCCTGATGTGTTTTAATGGGGATAACAGGAGTTACCTCCCTTCTAGGATTAGTGTGAGGACAGAATTAGATCATCTGTAGGGTTTGACATGTAGTAAGTGCTAGATTAGTGCTAGTTCTTGTGTTGTTACATATTCATAGTACATTTCAGTCCACACCACCCCTGTAGTATCCAGCTAGCCAGATTGTATTTCCTCTCAGTTGGACCAGACCAACTCCTTGTCTGAAGTAATTCTATGTATTCAGCTCAGCAGACATTTACTGAGGACCAAGGAGCCTGTCAGACACTGACTGGGTTGGTCATTGAGGCCTCAGAGATGAATAGGAGGTAATCTTGTTCTCAAATAGTTTGTGCTTTCTATTTGTATTGAACTCTTTTAAGATCAGGACACTTAAATGATTAGATTTGAAAAGTTGAATAAATAAGAAAAATTAGAAAAGAGTTCTCTTTTAAAGTAAAAAATCAGGTTAAGTAAAATTTCCTTTTCCAGACCTTATTAACCATTCCAGAAAGACTTCATCTGAGTTGGGTGCCAGACCCTATGCAGCTTTAATATCTGAATTATCATGCTGGCCAAAAAGTTTGTTTAGTTTTTTTCCAGTAGTGCTTAGTCATCTTTAACTTCATTCAAAACAGTTTTGTTAGATTGTATTGTGACAGCTGTCATATCAGCAGGCATTTAAAAAAATCAAAATCGGTGAATTTTTGTGCAGCCATTTTAACGTTGAAGATGAAAGAATATATGCAACATTTTTGCTGTATTATGCTTTATTATTTCAAGAAAGGTAAAAATACAACTGAAATGCACGAAAAGAGTTGTACAGTGTTTGGAGAAGGGGCTGTGACTTACAAATGTGTCAAAAGTAGTTTGAGAAGTTTCTTGGATACTATTGACATTTTGGCCAATTTGGGGCTGTCTTATGCACTGGAGGAAGATGTTTAGCAGCACCCCTGGCCTCTACCACTAGAGCCAATAGCAGGAGATAGCCAACATACTGAAAGAAAATACCCAAATCAATCAAGTTATTGGTGAAAATGAAAAATGTGTCTTTTATTTTATGGAAAAACCATACAGACTTTTTGTCCAACCCAATAAGTTACAGTGAGCAGAAAAGTACATGTGCAAAGCTTACATGTTAAGTGTATACATTGTCAGCCTTAGTAATCAGACAGTTTAACATTAGGTATCGATGATGGAAATTTGTTTTATGGCAAAGAAAAACACCGTAAATGCCCCTATCAAATTAATGATGACAATTTAAATTAAAAATTAAATTTGATAATCTCATGTAAAGTTTTTAATTTCTAATTTTGGTTTTGATTAATTTTTTTAGGTTCTGCTCACTTTAGTTTATTGAATTATTCTTACATTTCTATTCTTTCTCTGATAATTTATGTTTTTAGATCTAGTTGAGAAGGCTACACTGGGATACTTGGCTAGTGCCATCAAATCCTACCTTTAAGTGAATTTCAGAATTGTGTTTGCATCATTTCTTCATGGACAGACTAAAGCAAGGTGGAAGCTAGCTTTTGAAATTAGCCTCTCTAGGGGTAGGTCACCTTACACAATGTAAATTCACTGGAGAATTTCTTCAGGTCTCCAGAAGTAGTAATTTTCATAATACTAGGACAACCTTTTTCATCTCGTGGCACAACTAAACTAATTACCGTATTTTTCAAACCATAAGATGCACCTAGGTTTTAGAGGAGGAAAATAAGAAAAAAAATTGGGAGCAAAAAATGTGGCAGAATATTTAATAACATAAAATTTCACCAATATAAATGTAAACAAAACTCAACAGCAGCTTTAACAACCATTATTCCTCCCAAATTTGAGGGTGGGGGGAGTGTATCTTATAGTCCAAAAAACACAGTACTAAAATTCCGCAGCACATCAAAAAAAATATTTTTTGCTGATTTGACAAAAAATAGATGGTATTTTGATTCATTCACACCAGGTGGCTACTGCATTGGCTGTTGTTGTTTTTTAATTTGCCAGTTGGGGGAAAAAAGAGGTCAGTTCCCCTGACTAAATAGTTAGGTATTGCATGTTTTAAAATTTTTTGCACCACATTGGTATGTGCCTGCCGTGGCAAACTGTCTGTGTAGTTTGTGAGATCAGATGAGTCTGTGCCTAGTCATAGGGCTTGTCACACTATCCAGATTTATCATCCCTGACTTCTACTAGGAGCTTAGCCCAGTGACCCCCTAAGTGGCACTGACAGTTGGTGCTTAGTAAGTGGTGGCTGTTATATGCCAGGTACTTTATAGTAGTATCTGTTTTAACGATGAGGTGGCTGAGGTTTAAAGACCACAAATCAGTGTTTTCCCAGATTTTTCTGATAGTGGTATAGTATACTTAATAGTATATATTTAGTAATTTTACCACTTGATAATGTCTCCCTAATTTAGAGGTTAAGATCTTCCTCCCCAGGATTTTTTGGGATTAAATACAAAAGGTGCATGTAGATTGCTTAGCTCAGTGCTCAGTATGTGGAAGGCATTCACTAGATGGTGTTAGACATTTCATTCTGGTTATTTTTATTTTGATGTGTTTTTCTGTCTGGAAGTGAAGGTATAGTATAAGAACAATCTGATTGCAGGATTGACTTAGTCAAGGATTAAATATCTTATGTATGCATTTAACAAGCTTCATTCTTAGTTACATGTGATTTTTACTTCCCTTAGCACCATTTATTTGACTATTTTAAGGAAATTGTGGAAAATACTGACTTCTTTCCTATGCCTGCATTTCTGTAATTTGTTTGCAATGGACTGAATTTACTCTAAAGCGGAGGGATGTGACTTGCATACCAATTTAAGTAATAGGAAGTGTGCAAAATTGTAAGGAAATAGAGGTCATAGATCAACCTTGAATTAACCCATTGTAAAAATAAAATGCTATAACAATTCTCCTAATTTCCTAAATTTAATAGCAGTAGGTTTGAACTTACAGATGGTAGTCTTCTTTATTTACTTTTGTTTGAGGACATAGGAAGAAAAAAGAGACCTTTGCAGCTGTGTGTGATAATGGGTGTGTCAGAATTGCTAACATCCTATTGGCAGAACATTTAAGAAAGTTTGCCAGTTTTCTTGGAAGTGGGTTGGAGTGTTGTAGAACGTTACTGTGCCTATGTCACTTTTATGTAAGCCTGTGGGTTAAAAAACTGGATTGCCTTATCATTCTTCCAAACATTAATTCATTCCATATCCAAATATTTTGAACTTCTAATGCAAATGTATCACACTACATTTGCATAGAGGAAAAACTTTTTAATATACGGTTGACTGAAAATTAATATCTACTAGGCATTTCATCACCAAAAAGAATTTATGTGGGGGAAAAAGAAAAGAGTTGCAACCCAGTGCTTGCAGACATGGCAAGCCATGTGCACAGTCTTCCTGGTGTGCCAATTTGGAGAGGTATTTATACAAAGGAAGAGGAAGTTAAGGGAATGGAAAGTTAGAACCATAGAGCTTTATTATAAGCATAGAGAGTTTCTCCTGTGGAGTTCTGGCTCTTACAATTGCATAGACTTTCATAAGCCCTCGCTCCTCCCAAGGATCTATGGACTGATTGTTTTCTTAAAAGTTTCATTTAGTCTTTATGAATATAATGTAGTATAAACATTACCTGTTTTTTAAAGTGAAAAATCAAATTGTTCTAGCAATCTTTAAATTTTTTAAAGCTGAATACTTCCTGTGACTTAAAAAAATGAAGAGGCAACATAACTCCTTTTTCTCCCCTTAACACAATGGAAATTAATAAAAGATACAAAGTAGGTGGCAGGTGTATTCTTTAAGGGTATTTAGAACATATATGGCTGCAGAAATATGTACCTAAAACAGCCCTCTTTGGTGAGTGAATTTCATTGAACTTATGCTAGCTTTATGTCTTAATCAGCTTTATTGAAGTGTAATTTGCATGTAATAAAATTGACCAATTTTAATTATACACTTTGATTATTTTCACGAACATACCCACTTATGAAACCACCACTGTCATAATTTAGGACATTTACATCATCTCAGAAAGTTGTTTTGTGCCTCCTTGCAGTCTATGCCGTCCCCTCATACTAGCCCCAGCAACTACTGATCTGCTTTCTGTCAATATAATCTTGCCTTTTGTAGAATTTAAAATAAATGGAATCCTACTATATATGATCTTTTGTGCCTGATTTTATTTCATTCTGCATAATGCTTTTGAGATTCATCCATGTTGCATGTAAAGAAGTTTGTTTAGGCCCTGGCTCAGTGGATTGAGCACGGTCCTGCGAACCAAAGCATCACCGGTTCGATTCTCTGTTAGGGCACATGTCTGGGTTGCAAGCCATGTCCGCAGGAGGAATTATGCAAGAGGCAACCATACATTGATGTTTGACTCCCCCTCTTTCTCTATCCCTTCCCCTCTCTCTAAAAATAAATAAATAAAATCTTTCAAAAAAAGGAGTTTGTTTCTTTTTATTGTCCAGTAGTAATTGATGTACTACAATTTATGCATTTACCTGTTGATGGACATTTGGATTGTTTCAAGTGATGCCTATTATGATTAAAGCTATAATGGGCATTCAAGTAAAAGCTTTTTCCTTTCCTTGTAAGTAAGTGCCTCCGAGTGGGACTGACAAGGGTTTGCTATGATTACCTTTATAAAAAGTTGCCAAACCATCACCAGCAGTGTGTGAGTGTTCTAGTTGTTCTTGCTGTACATGGTTGAATTTTTGTGGATATATACTTGGTTTTCATTATGGTTTTCATTTGCTTTTGCCTGATGGCTAATAATATTTATGGGTATCTTTTCATGTGGTTCTAGAGTACTTAGAGATCTCCTTCTGTAACATTTCTGGTTAAATCTTTTGTCTGATTGAACTGTTTGTCTTATTAACTTTCATAAGTTCTTTAATACTCTGCATGTGATTCTTTTATCAGATTTATATTGCTAATATTTTTCCAAGTATGTGCTCTACTTTATTTTTTATTTATTTTTTTAAATCCTCACCTAAGGATATGTTTATTGATTTGAGAGAAAGAGAGAAAGAGAAAGAAACAGAAACATTGATCAGTTGCCTCCTGTACTCACCCCAACCAGGGATCAATCTTGCAATCTAGGTATGTACCCTGACTGGGGATAGAACCTGCAACCTCTCTGGGTTCATGGGACAGTGCTCCAGCCAACTGAGGCCCCTGGCCAGGGCTGCTTTTTTATTTATTTTTAACAGTGTTTTCTGAGAGCAAATATTTGAAATTTTAAAGAAGTCTAGTTTTTCAACTTTTCCACTTATGATTCTGTGCTCTTTGAATTTTATAAGAATTTTTGCATACCACAAAGTCAAGATTTACTCCTGTGTGTTTCTCTAGAATATTAATAGTTTTATCTGTTATATTTAGGTCTGTAATTCATTCTGAGCTTATTTTTGTATATGTTATTAGGTAGGAGTAAATATTTACTGCTTGCATGCAGGTATTTAGCTCTTCCAGCATCATTTATGAAAAGACTTCCTTTCCCCCACTGAATTGCTGAGTATCTTAGTGAAAATCAGTTAACCATAATAGTATGTGTAGTTTTGTTTTTGGATTCTCATTCTATGTCATAGATTGATATTTAAGTCTTTAAGAAGTAGCATAAGTTCTCTAACTTTGCTTTTTTAAAAATTGAATTACTGCAGTGTACTGATCATGTATCTTAGAAATGCACACTTGAAACCTACAGGATCCTGTTAACTAGTATCACCCCAATAAACTTAATTTATAAAAACAACAAAAAGATTGCATTGGCTGTTTCAGTTTATTTGCATTTCTGCATAAATTCAGACTTAAGTTGTCAATTTAGAGAAAAAAGGCTGCTGGGATTTTTAATCTTTAAATGTATAGATCATTTTGGAGAGTATTGACAACAACGTTGAGTTTTTCAGTATACAAGTATTGCACATATTTTGGTAAATTTGTTAAATTTATCAGTCATGTTTTTTAATGCTATTATAAGCAGAATTGCATTTTTATCTTATTTTTCAGTTGTTCATTGTTAGCTATAGTTGATTTTCATGTATTATCATTGTATCCTGTGGCTAACACTTACTAATTCTGAAAACACCCTTTTTTGGGTAGGTTCACTAAGATTTTCTATATATATGATCATGTCTGTGAATAAAAACAGGTTTTTTTCTTTTTTAAAAAGTCCTCACCTAATGACATATTTATTGATTTTAGAGAGGAAGGAAGAAAAAAAGAGAGAGACACAGACAGACATTGATGTGAAAGAGAAACTCGGTTGCCTCCGTACCTGTCCCAATGGGATGGAGTCCGCAACCTGGGTGTCCAGACTTCTGGCATTTCTGGGCCACACTGGAAGAAGAAGAGTTGTCTTGGGCCACATATTAAATACACAAACACTAACAAAAACTGATGAGAAAAAAAAGTTTTAAGTAAATTTTGTGCTGGGCCACATTCATAACCATCCTGGGCCACGTGCAGCCCAGAGGCTATGGGTTGGACACCCCTGGTACAGGATCGGGGTCCAACCAACTTGAGCTACCTGGCCAGGGAGAATAAAATTATATACTTTTCTTTTCAGTGTTTATGCCTTTTGCTTCTTTTTCTTGCCTCTTGCTTCAGTGGCTTATCCAGGATAAAGTTGAATAAAAGTGGCAACAGTGGTCATTCTTGCCTTGTTCTGAATTTTAGGGGGAAAGCTTTCAGCCTTTCATCATTAAATATATTAATTGTAGGTTTAAGTATGGTTAGTATATTTTTCAGTGTATACAGTACAGTACATTTTTTTAAAATGTTTTATTTATATACTTTTAGAGAGGAGAAAGAGAGGGAGAGAAATAGGGACTGGTGGCCTCTCAGGAACCCCCAGCTGGGGACCTGGCCCACAACCCAGGCATGTGCCCTGACCGGGAATCGAACCAGCGACCCTTTGGTTCACAGGCCGGTGCTCAATCCACTGAGCCACACCAGCCAGGGCAGTACAGTACATTTTTTTAAATGTTAAATTAACCTTGCATTCTTGGTGTTTTTCTCATTTGGTCATTATGTTATTCACTTTTTACTTTTTTTTATTTAATTTGGTAAAGCATTGTTAAATATTTTTGCATCTATGTTAAGGGATATTAGGGTTTTAAAAAAATTTTTTTTGTGTATGTGTGTCTGTTTCTAGTGCCAGGATAATGTTGGCCTCATAAAATGAATTGGGAGATATTTTCTCCTATGATATTGAAATATTTGTATAAAGTTGGTTTTACTTCTTTCAAGCTGTTTTAGAGAAACAAGAAAACTACAGGTTATCCTGGAACATTTTATTGTGTCAGAAAGCAGAGATATGCTCAAGGGAACGTGCCAGATGGACACAAGAGCTGGCTTGAGGGGACTTTAATTGGCGACATTTGGGACATTCTGAGCATCAAAAAAGAATAATAGTAATCAGTTATATTGGGAGAAAAAGGCATGAGTCCATAGTGACACTCAAAAATGAAAAGAGTAGAAGGAAATCAAAATGGCATTACCAAAAATGTCATGTATAATTGTACAAGGAATGATTGAATTAGAAAATCACCACTTGCAACCACCAGTGTAATAATTGATTTAGGCAAGAATCATCAGTGAATGCTAAAATCATTGGTGAAAGGTTGTTGGATAGATGCACATTCTCCCTATGTTCTCACTATGAATTACTTATTAATTACAAAGGGAAAGAGACATCTTTATGATGAAAGGATCTGGTGGGTACTGCATTAGCCAAGTGATCCAATTTAGCATCACCAATAATGTCAGAACGATTGACATCTGCCTGTGAGGGGATGAGATGCGCAGTGTCCTCTATTATACATGCCAAAAACATTTAATGAGAATTTGATAATGACGAAACAGGCAAATCAAGATCATGGTATACTCTGTAAAATACTAGGTCTTGATTCTTCAAAAATATGTCATGAAAGACAAAAAAATTGAGGAGACTTCTAATTTAAAGAGACTAAAGAAACATTACAGCCAATTGTAATGCATGATCCTTGATTCGATTCTACACTGCAAAAAAAAAAGGACACTTTTGGGTGGACAATTGAAAAAATACAGAGTACATATTTCCAGTACTGTATCAATGTGAAACTACACGTATGTGATAATAGAATTGCGGTTGTGTTGAAGAATGCCATTTTTAGAAATATATGCTGAAGGATTTACTGGTATCTGTACCAGTAAATACCATGCTGTGGTATCTGTAGCCTACTTTCAAATGGCCAGTAAATAAACAGATAAATAAATAGAATATATATATGGACAAGGAGAATGTGCTAAAACAGATCTGACAGGATATCATTTTTCTGTACATTTAAAGTGTTCTACAGTAAAAAATTTGGCAGAAAATGTGTTTCTATTTGAAAGTCTAGGCTGCCGTATTTACCATGTGGCTGAAGTGATTGATTCTACAGGCTTGTTTGTCTTTCCCCCACCCTTTTCCCCCAAGAAATGACCTTAAGGCTCCTCTGTTATCTCTCCTTTAACTTCATTTTGTGTCTCTTCAGCCAGATGTTTCTTCACTTCTGCCTTTAGAAAGAGCATTTCGAAGGCAAACCCTTCCCCTGCTTCTCTTTGACCTTCAGAGCAACCAAATTATGTATAGTTTGGCTTCTGCTCTGACACTCAGAAACCTGTCTAAAGACTTACCAGTGGCTTCCAATTAACCAAATCTGGTGGCTTATTTTAAAGTCTTTGCCTTCCTTCTCCCATCCTCTTGTATGATAGCCTTTGTTGAACCCTCCTGTCTCTTGGCTTCCATGACACATGCTCTGCTTTCTTGTTTCTTTCTCAGACACCTCTACTGTCAGTAGCTCCACTGCTGCCTGAGGGAGATTCTGCCCTGTATTAAACTAAACTGTAGGCTTCAGCTCTACCATTTCTTCCTTCATAATTTTTTAAAGCTTAGACCTTCAGTTTTTGTCTCTGTGGGTGTCTCTAGTTGTGACTTCTTTCCCCAAGTTCACATGCTGCCTTGGGACTGTCTACATCAGCATTTTCACTTACATAGTCCATTGTCATCTCAAGTCCTGTATGTCTGAAGTTGAATTAAGCTTTTGCCTTCATACTGTCCTTCAAATCTGGCATTTACCTGGCTTCAGTTGAAAACATATTTACATCACCAACCTCCAAATCATGCGTGCAAACTCCCAGGCTCAGTCCCAGAGAACATGATTCAGGAGATTTAGAAGGAGGCCCAGAATCTCCACTGTACTGAGTATCCAGGTGATTCAATGCAGGAATTCAAGGACCCCACGTTGAGAACTGCTGTTGTAATGATCAGTTCAAGGTTTTTTGTACACATTCATCACAGGGTTCCTGTACCTTCAAACATCAATCTTGTTGAATGACACCCTCACCCCCAAAGTATGGAAGATTGTTGAGAGGCAGTCTGAGCTTGAACTTTGGAGAGAAACAGACTTGAGCTCTCATCTTGACCCTGCCATTTACCTGCTGATATGACTTGGGGTCAAGTTACTAGAAAAATAGCATATAACTTCCAGGACCTAGTATAGGGTATGGCTCAACCTCTGCTTCCCTCTTCAGCCTTCTCTCTGATTCCTCCCAATGCTCCCTAAATTTCAGACCTACTAAATGACTATTATTTTCTGAGAGTACCATCATTTCTTACACCTCTTAATTCCTTTCTTTTATGCTTTCTGGTAGGGAATGCATACCTGTCTGACTCTTGCTTGCCTTTCACATGTAACCACTACTTGGAGGCATCTGCAGACTCTTGGAGCTGAATTTGGTCGTGTCAGTGCATTTTGACCCTAGCACTGTTTGTCGACCAGGCTGGCTGTCCTTCCCCTGAATTGCTTATGCCTCTTTGTCTGAATCAGTCAGGCTTATTTGTGTGGGTCAGTTTCTGTGCTCTGGGTTCTATGTTATTGAGCTGTGTGTATATATATGCCTCCACCAGTGATACACGCCTAGAGTACTCTAGCTATATAGTGCAATAGAGTAAGTCCTTCTACTGTATTCTTATTTTTCAAGATTCTTTTAGCTATTTTAAGGAGTGTGCCTTTCTATGTAAATTTTAGAATGAATGTCTTATGTCTATAAAATACCTTGCTGAGATATTGATAGGAATTGCATTAAATCTATATATTAATTTTGGGAGAATTGACATTTACTGCTATGTTGGGTACTCCAATCCATGAATACAGTATGTATGTTCATTTATTTAGGTGTTTTTTAAAATCACCATTTTGTAATTTTTAGCATACAGATCCTGTACATATTTTGTTAAGTGTATACCTAAATATTTTATTTTTTTGGATTAATTTTAAATGATGTTTTGTGTTTAATTTTGACTTCCATATGTTCATTATTAGTATATCAAAGTGTTGTTATGTGCATTGATCTTATATCTTGCTACCTTGCTGAAGTCACTTATTCTAGGAGTTTTGATGTTTTTCATAGATCCCTTTGGTTTTTCATGTCATTTGTATATAGGGACAGTTACATCTTTCTTCCTAATTGACCTGTATGCATTTTATTTTTCTTAATGCAGTGGCTAGAACTTGTAATACTATGCTGAATAAGATTTGTGAAAGCAATACCCTCATCTTTTTTCCCCAATCATAAGGGCAAACCATTCATTCTTACACTGTTACACATGATGTTAGTAATAGGTTTTTGCAGATGTAGAAGTGGAAGAAGTTCCATTCTGTTCTCAGTTTGATGAGAATATGTGTCATGAATGGTGCCATATTTTGCCAAAAGCTTTTCCTGCATCAGTGATTTTGATCATACAGTTTTCTTATTTAACTGTTGGTGTGGTAGATTCCATTGACTGATTTCCAAATATTGAATCAGCCTTGCGTGTACGGAAATAATCCTGATCAGCTGTGGTATATAGTTCTCTCTATACTTTGCTAGATTCATTTTGCTAGATTTTTGTTCAGGTTTTTTATATCTAAGTTAATAAAGGATGTTAGCCTATAGTTTTGAAAGAAAATTTGTCATGTTTTTGTCTGACTTTGGTATCAGGGTAATGTTAGCCTTAGAAAGTGAGTTGTGAAGTATTTCATTTTGTATCTTCTGGGATAGATTGTATAAAATTGGTGCTAATTCTTTAAATGTTTGATCAAGTTCTTTAGTTAAAGCCATTTGTGCATGAAAATTTCTCTTTTGAGGGATCTTTGGATTGATAAATTCAGTGTTTTTAGTAGCTGTGTGTGTATGCTGGCCATTTGTTTCATCTTGATTGAGCTTTGATATTTGGGGGTTTTGGTGAATTGGTTCATTTTTTTCCAAGTTGTTGAACTCCTGATCACAAAGTTGTTACGGTATTCTCTTACTAATCTTGTAATAGCTATAATGCTGCCTCCTGTTTCATTCCTGGTATTGGAGATTTTGTTTTCTATCTTTTTTGTGTATTAATCTTGCTAGAGGCTAGTCAGTTTTGCTGATTTTTTTCCAAAGAGCCAGCTTTTGGTTTCATTTTTGTTATATTTCTGTTTTCAGATTCATTGATTTCTGCTCCAATTTTTATTATTTTCTTCCTTCTACTTGCTTTGAGTTTGTTTTGATTTTCTTTTTTGAAGGAATCCTTTTCTAAAGGATTCCATCTTATTTATATTGTCTTTGAGTATATTGCTTTTGTATATTTTTCTTAGGGGTTGCTTTACATATCACACTAAACATATGTAACTTATCACAGCCTACTGATAACCAGTGTTTTACCACTTTGACTGCAGCATTAAAATCTTGTGTTCAATAAGATTCAATTCAGGAACAAGTATAAAGGACACAGGGACAAAAACAAGTGGGAGGGGGCGTGGAAATAGGAGGGAGGTGGGGAGGGCTGGGCGGGGTGGGCTGGGATGGGAGTAAAAGGCAGAAAACTATACTTGAACAACAATTAAAATAAAAATAAATACATAAATAAAAAAGATTTAATTCCCTCCTTCCCACATTTTAAAATACAATTTTCTGAAGTATTTTCTCTCCATACATTGAACACACAGACATCGTTATAACTTTGTATCAGTTGTAAGTATGATTTTAAGAAACTTATGAGGTAGGATAGTCTATTGTGTTTACCCTTATTTTTCATCCATGTCTTTATTTTTTTATGAAGTTCCTTTCTTTGAGGGGAGCTTCCTTTAGCCATTCTTTAGGGTAGGCATGGGAGTGACAAAGTTTTTAGTTTTGTTTCATCTAATGTTTTCATTTTTCCGCCTTTCCTAAACGATGATTTTATTATATATAGAATCACAATTGACAGTTTTGTATTTCAGCACTTAAGAAATGTGCCACTTCCTTCAGTCCTGCGTGAGTTAGATGAGAAATCCACTGTCATTGGAATTGGTGTCAATGGACTTGGTGTCTAGTGTCATTCCTCTTAGGCTGCTTTTAAGTTTGTTTGTCTTTAGTCTTCAGAAATTTTAATTGTGATGTGTCTTGACTCTTTGGGTTTATTTGCCCAGGATTTGTTCTGTAAGTTTATTTTTTTAATCTTCACATGAGGATATGTTTATTGATTTTAGAGAGAGGAAAGGGGAGGAAGGGAGTGAGAGAGACAGAGAAACAGAGAAACATCGATCAGTTGCCTCCCCCACGTGTTCTGACTGGGGATTGAATCCGCACCCTCGGTATGTGCCCTGATGGGGATTGAACCTGCAACCTTTTTGGTGTATGACAGTGCAGCCAACTGAGGTACCTGACCAGGGCTGCTATGTAAGTTTATATCATTCCTCAAATTTGGGGTGTTTTCATTCATATGGGATTTCATTTTCAGTTGTTTAATATTCAATTCTATAAGTATCATTTGTTTTTTCTTTATAACTTCTGTTTCTTTGCTCTGGTTTTGTATGTTTCATTTTTCTAAAGTGAATTCATAACTACTTATTGAAACAATATGATGGTGGCAGCTTTAAGATCTTTGTCGGCTCCAGACTGGAGTCATCTTGGTTTTGGCTTCAGTTGATTGTCCTTTCTTATTTGTGGTGTGTGTTTCTGGTAAAGTGAGTGACATTCTATTGTATTCACTATTTGGATACATCTATTATGTTAGTAGACTGTGGGTCAATTTAAATCTTTTATTTTATCAAGCATTTCCTTTTTTAGGTTTAGTGTGACAAGATGGTTTAGGCTTACTTTTTCCCCTGCTCCTTTCCTCCAAATACAACTAAACACTTCAAAAGCAATTTAACAGACAGTCATTACAAGATTCTGAAAGGTGGAAAGAAGGTAGACTGGCTAGGACTTCAAGTTGTAAAGAATTACACTGTGGTGGATTCCATGTGTTTTCTTTGTATGTCCTATATATTCTGGACTGGAGGGGCCTCCAACTTGGAATCACCAATAGACATAAACAGACAAACAGAGAAAAACCTGGTCTCTCTGGCCAAAAGACCAGGAAGGGGGAAGCCCAACAGGAACTCAGCAGTCAGGCATTTAACCAGTGGTGTTGAAGGGCCTGTTCTGCCCACAGCATCAGCCCCAGCTGAGGTAGAGGGGAAGCTCACTAAGGGCGGAGCGGGGTGGGGTGGCCAGAGAACTGTCCAGGGTCCTTTCCACCTATGGGTCTGGCATTCCTCCACTCAGTCACACCATGTGGTCTAAGGAAGTGCCTTTCAGCCCTTCATGTGGCACCTGAAGACAGCTTGAGGAAGCTCCAGTGGGGCTAGAAGACTGAAGCAGACAGTATAGCACCACAAACGCTTGTTACAAAACCGCAGACTGCAAAAGTAGACCAGAACTTACACAGCTAAACCTGATACAGTCAAGTTTTTCTAACCACTTTAGATAATTGATTTCACCTAATCAAAGGGAATTTTGCAGTTGAAAATATTTCCAGTGGTGCTTAATTTAATAGTCTCCACCATCAGTTGAATTGGGGGTTTTTCAGAGTTTTCAGTTCTGTTCTTGTTCAGTTGTTTTAACTTTAAAATGTGTGACTCTGATAAGCCCTAAAACTATAGTGCATGTGCTGTCCAGGAAATGAAGTTCATCTTGGTTTGTTGGCTGTATCCAACCTCACTGTACTCCCTCTATTGCAAATTTCGGCTTTTAAATGCGCAAATTTGAGCGCATTTGTGTCTCAAAACAAAACAAAACAAAACAAAACCAACTAGGTCTAATTCTCCTCTCTGATGTTTATTGGCTAAAATTTTGTCATTTTAGATTACAAATTGACAGCTGAGCAGTATTTTTTTAATTCCTTGGATTCTTGCACCTTATAAACAGGATGTAGATTGTATACTGGACTCTAAAAATCAGTAGACTCATGTCCTAGTTCTGGCTCTACTTCTGATTTCTGAGGTACCCTTAACTTTTAAAAAAAGTCGTAGAAACAGTATTTCCCCTAGTTTGCTGAGATTAACTGCCTCTCTAGTCTGTTCCCATCTGATGGAGAAGATCCTGTAAAAGACCCTTCCCTGATGCTCTTTGCTGGAATATGGAGGGGTTACAGGGGGAGAAGGACATTTAGGGGCATGAAGATTATAGTGTGTATACTGGAGAGAGATGGACTGGAGTTACAGAACCACAAAGACATGTCTGGGGGAAGAAGTCTTAAAACAACTATTTGGATGAGAAGTTAGGGGAAGCTAGGGAAGTCCATGAAATGCAGTACTGTACACTCAAACTTTACTAACAGTGTTTTTGTTGTTGAAGCATAACATTCAGTAGCACACACATCTTAAATAGCTTTTTAAACATTTCCTTGTGTATATACTGTTGACCCTTGAACAACATGAGTTTGAACTGTATGAGTCCACTTATATGTGGAATTTTTCAATAAATACTGTAAATGTATTTTCTCTTATGATTTTCTTAATATTTTTTATTGTAAAATACAGTAAAATAATACATATAACATACAAAATATGTGTTAATACACTGTGCTATCAGTAAGGCTTCCTGTCAACAGTAGGCTATTAGTAATTAAGATTTTTGGAGAGTCAAACATTATGTTTGTGTTTTTAACTGCTGAGGGTCAGTGCCCGTAACCCCTCTGTTGATCAAGGGTCAGCTGTGCTTGTGTAACTATCATCCAGATGAAAATATAGAGAATAAAGTTTTGCCAGATCTTTTCATTGAGAAATCCCTTTTCCCACTCACTGCATTAAGTGGTTAAATACTGGCTTGACAGGTATTTTCTCTCTGTCTTGTGCTAAAATGTTGGCTCTTCTAGAAGAAAAATATTTTAGCTTAATGAAATTGATCGCCATCATAATCACATGGCATAGTTATGTATTTATGAGGGGGAATATTTCAGCATAAAAGTAACCAAAGACACAAGCCATGTGTAGAGTATGGAAAGGAATACTAACTTTAAAACAGTTTATTGATATATAACTGATGTATGGTAAACTGTACACATCTAAAGTGCACAATTTGAGTTTTGACTCATGTATACACCTGTGGAACTATGACCACAATAAAGACTAGAAGATTTTTAGAGGGTTTTTTTAAGACTTAAAAAAAAAAGATTTTGTTTATTTTTTAGAGAGGGGAATGGAAGGAGAGAGAGGGAAATATCAGTGTGGGGTTGCCACTCACATGCCCCCTACTAAGGACCTGGCCTGCAACCCAGGCATGTGCCCTAGACTGGTAATCAAACCAGTGACTCTTTGATTTGCAGGCTGGCACTCAACCACTGAGCCACACCAGCCAGGGCTAAAGACTAGAGTTTGTTTATGACCTTTTAATCTCCCTCCCACAACCCCAGGCAACCGTTCTTGTGCTCTCTATCCCTAAAGATTAGTTTGCATACTCTAATGTTTTATATAAACAGAATCATATAGTATGAACTCTTATATCTGCCTTCTTTTATGCAGCATAATTGTTTTGAAGTTCATTCATAATGTTGCATGTTTCTGTAGTTTGTTTCTTTTTAATGTTGAGTAGTAGTCAGTTTTGTGTACCACCATTTGTTTATCCATTCAGTGGAAATTTGGGATGGTTCCTCTTTTGAGCTATTTTACAAATAAAGCTGGGTATAACACTCTGTACAAACCTTTGCACACGTGTTTCACTTTCTCTTGGGTACATACATAGGAGTGGAATTCTGGATCTAATGGGTATATGTTTAACTTTTCAGTAGCTGCTAACCTGTTTTCTAAAGTAATTGCTCCATTTTATATTACCATCAGTGTGTTTGAGTTCGGGTCCCTCCACATCCTTACCATAGTAAGAGAGCTTTAAATTTTAGGCATTTCAGTGGGTATGTATTGGTGTCTCTTTGTGTTTCTAATTTGCATTTACTTAATGACTGGAGCATCTTTTTGTGTACTTTTGTTTCTGTGCCATTCATATCATCTTTGCTCAAATGTTTCGTCATATCTTTTGTGCATTTAAAAATTGTATTGTTTATTACTTAGTTGCAAGAGTTCTTTACATATCTTGGATGCAAATCCTTTATCAGATAAATGTTTTGCAAATACCGTATTTTTCAGACTGTAAGACGCACTTTTTTTTTTACCACATTTTTTGCTTCAAAATTTTTGCCCCTGTTTTCCTCCTCTAAAACCTAGGTGTGTCTTATGGTGCGGACCCCAGACACACCTAGGTTTTAGAGGAGGAAAATAGGGAAAAAAATTTTGAAGCAAAAAATGTGGTAAAAAAAAAGTGCATCTTGTAGTCTGAAAAATAAGGTAGTTGTTTTCAGTCTGTGGCTAGTACTTTTTACTTGTGTAGCAGTGTCTTTTGTAGAGTAGAAATTTTAAAAAATAGGCCTAGTTTATATATATAAAATTATATATATAGTATATATCCTATTTAACATTTTCTCCAACACTGACACCTAGAAGTTTTGGAGTTTTCGCTCTTAAATTAAGTACTATCATTCATTTCATATTGATTTTTGTAAGTGTTGAGGTGTCAAGGTTCTTTTTTTTCTCTCCCATTTGACTTTCTAATTGTACCATCATTTTTTATTGAAAATATTTTCCCCTGATTGAACTACCTTGGTACCTTTGTCAAAATCCATTGACCATATATGTAGGAGTCTATTTGTAGAGTCTTTATTTTGGTCTATTTATTGCCTTTGTGTCAGTATTACACTACCTTGATTACTATGACTTTATTGTAAGTCTTAATTTAAGTCTTCTTTTTTCAAAATTGTTCTTAATATTTTGGGTTTTTTGCTTTTCCATGTACATTTTAGAATAATCTTATCAATGTCTGTAAAAAAGCCTGCTGATATTTTTATTAGGACTGATTGACTATCTAGATTAGTTTGGGGAGAACTGGTATCTTAACAATATTGAGGGTTTTTGTTGTTCTTATAAGCATATGATTTAGGTTTTTTTTTTTTTAACTTAAAAACACAGTATATCTCTATTTAGGTGTTCTTTAATTTCTCCCAGCATTGTTTTGTCAAATATACCACTTGGTATTATATATATTTTGATGCTGTTATAAGTAGTTTTCAATTTTAGTTTCCAGTAGTTCCTTACTAGTATTAGAAATTCAGTTGGTTTTTGTATAATTGCCCTTGTATCCTACCACTTTGCTAATCTTGCTTTTATTCTGGTAGAATTGTGCAGGATTTTCTACATTGAAAATAATGATATCTGTGTGTAAAGACAGTTTTATTTTCTCTTTTCCAATATATATGCTTTTATTTCTTTTTCTTGCCTTGTATTGGTTAATACTTTCAATATGATATTGAATAGGAGTAGTGATAGGGAACATCCTTAGCTTCTTCTGCTCTTAGAGGGAAAGTATTTTGTCTTTCACCATTATGTTGTTAGCTTTATCTTTTTAAAGATTTTTTTTTAATCCTCACCTGAGGACATGCTTTAGAGAGGGGAATGGATTGGGCATGTGGAATAAAATTTGGGGCATGTGGAATAAAATTTTGATAAAATATGGATGATTACCTAGTATATAGAATGTGATGTTATATATTATATAAATATATGCAACATAGATATTACATATACACACTGTCTTATAATACATAATTACATGTTGGAAACACACATGTAATTGGAAAAAATCTCCACCCAATAGCTGAGTTGGCATATCATATTTACTGACATTTTAGATGGCTATAATACCATTATAGTCACAGACACTTTGGCAGTTTATTCTTCTCACAGTTAATCTGTGGCAGCAGTAAGGATACCAAACACCTCTGTAACCTGTACTTTCAACATAGCATAATTAAGTAAGGAGGTTTACTATAGCTTGACAAAAGGCTTTTTAAAAGAGTATCTTTTAAGCAGTCATTTTATAAGTTGCAAGATTATTTTCTTTCTTGAAAACTTTTTATTTGAAATATTTTCAAACTTTCAGAAAATTTCTAAGACTCAAAATAGAATAAAAAACACATCTTTACCCAGACTCGCTTATTGTCAACAGTTTGCCCCATTTGCTTTATCATTTACTGTTGGTTCTCCCTGCCCACACATACATGCACACTAATAAATGAAAGAACTGTAAGCTCACAGCCCCTCTGGAGTAGAGTTACATTTTGTTTTGTTCTTACAAAGTATTTTACATGTCACTCAGGCATCTTTTAAGAAAAAAATTAGAAAATAGAAAAAAATGCACTATATATTTTTTATTTTAAAACTTTGAGATATAATTTCCAAAGCATAAAGTCACCTTTTTAAAGTGCACAGTTGTGTAGTATTTTAGTGTAGTCTCATATTTGCACACCCATCACCACCTTCTAATTTCAAAACATTTGCATCTCCCCAAAAAGAAACCTCATACACATTAACAGTCACACTCCATTTCTTCTCAGACAGTAGCAACTGAAAGTTCATTAAACTTCCATTTCTGTGGATTTTCCTGTTGTGGACATTTTCTGTAAATAGAATAATAAAATCTGTGGCCTTTTGTGTCTGGCTTCTTTCACTTTGCACTGTTTTCAAGGTTGTAGCATTCTTTTTGTGGCTGAGAAATATTTTATTATATGGATTCACATATTTTGTTTATCTTTCATCAGTCAGCAAGCATTTAGGTTGTTTCTACTTTTTGGCAACTATGAATAATGTTGCTATGAAATTTTTATGAGGTTTTGTTTACACATGTTTTCAATTCATATATATGTGTATAGTATCTCTATATTTAACTTTTTGAGTTTCCCAAAGTAGCTGCTTCATTTTTTATATATGTCTCATATATATATATTTATTCATTTTTTGTATATATTCATAGGATCCTGTGGGTCTCTCACACACACCCATATGACATCTATTTCTAATGGGTTATTTACAACATTTATTATTTTCATGAATTACTGTAAAAGATGAATGAAAACAAACAGGTTTTATTTAGTCATCAGTTATAATATTCAGAAAAAGAAATCTCTACCCAAAGGGGAAAAAAGCTAATTATAATAGAGAAAAGTTTGCTTTAAAGTGAAGGGGTTTTTATTACTATTATTTTATAAATGCCATTCTTTATCAAATGAAGTAGGGAAGTGGGAAATAAACTTATGAACTTCTGTTTTGAAAGTGAGTCATTAAATAGCTGACACATTGAGATTCTTTTTTGTTTTTAAAGATTTTATTTACTTTTTTTTTTAGAGGGGAAGGGAGGGAGGAAGAGAAACATCAATGTATGGTTGCCTCTTGCACACCCCCTACTGGGAACCTGGCCTGAGATCCAGGCATGTGCCTTGACTGGGAATCAACCCAGAGACCCTTTGGTTCACAGGCCAGTGCTCAATCCACTGAGCTACTCCAGCCAGGGCACACTGAGATTCTTACACTGAATATAATTAGCTTTAATAATACTCAGACATCATAGTCACATTGGTGGATATGAGGAGCTTAAGGTAGATCTTGCTGAGTCTAACTTCACAGAGTAAATACCAATAGACTCATACAAGCCAGAAATAGCCAAAAAATCCCTTTTGTTTATATACCCTCTTTTTTTCACTTGTTATTGGAAATAACAGTGCCTAATTTTTTAAATTAGGTAGCTGGAAGGTGCTGTTAGTCATAAGCATTAATGTAACATTTATTTTGAAAGTAAATAGTGATGGGTTTAGAAGAATAGATTCTGGGACCCCATTGTTGAAATTTATAATCCATCTCAAGCCACTTTCTTGTTGAGTGATCTGAAGTATAACTCCACTGTGCCAGTTTATCTTCACATGGAACCTGTAATGTCTATGTCACAGGACTAATTCGAAGTTTAATAACAGCGATCAATAATTATTAGATGTTATTTTTATGCTGCTTGAATTGGGAAAATTGGAAAGTTTGGGATTCATTTCAAGTGTAAAATTAGGGAAAAAATTCTTGCGAGGAGGTAGCTTTTAGTTATGGTTTCAAATTCAGAGAGGTGAAGATGGGGGAATTTGACCTGCTTTCATTACTTTTTGTGTTTTAGAGCTTAATACCTGTTAACACTTAAAATGACTAAGTATATATCTAGTGAAAGTGCCATTTTTCTAGGCATCTAATTTGAAGTTATAATAGATAATTTAAAGCACTGTATCCTGTGTCATTTCATTCCTGAGTTCTATTCATTTCTACATCTTTTAAGGAAAGCTAATGACACGTAACATACTATATTTTGCTGTGTATAATATACACTTTTTGCCCAAATTTATTTTTATTTTTAATTGTTCAAGTAAAGTTTTCTGCCTTTTACCCCTATTCCAACCCACCCCCCTGCTCAAATTTTTCAGGGAAAAATAAGGATGTGCATTATACATGGGTATCATGAATGCATACCATGTGTATAATAGTGGGTGCAATAATCCCATGTGTAATGCACACCAAAATGTGGGTGCGCATTATACACGGCAAAATACAGAATTAATTTTCTTTTTTTAGGGCTTTATAAATCAACTGCTACTATTAAGTTTTTTCAACTAAGATCATTGAAGTTTTTAAAAAAGTTCATAATTAAAAATACAGTACACCCAAATTATATTCTGCCTATTTTGAATGTTCTTATGAGTTAAAGTTCTGATCTGGCTCAACGATGGGAACTTACATGATGGTCATCATGCTGTATTTCTAATAGCAGTCACCAAATACGGTATGTTTCCAGTACTTTCTTGTTGGTTTCCTCTATTGACTAAACGGAAAGTTTCTAACTAGGAGTTCCCACTTTTTGTCTCTTAAAATGAGAGCAACTGTCTAGTCAGTTAATTCTTGTTAGTTCCTTGTGTTCTTACATCAACACAAGAGGAGTATAGCAAAAAGATTTTCTAGATAATATGAAATTTCAGTTTATGTGAACAGGTGAGGAAAGGGACGAGCAATGGGATGGGTGAGCTGGGCAGAACCATTTACACTCATAGTCCTTTCTTCTGAACAGTTTATCACTCTCTGTAGAGATGTTCTTGTGCACTTCAAATGTACTCTGTCAGTAATCCCATTGGAGCCATTAGCTCTGATCTCAGGTTTGAAATTCAACTACAAGCTAAAACTAGAGACAAAAACCAGAAAGAAGTCATTTCTATCAGTGAGTGCAAATACCAAATTATACCTGAGCAAAACGGTGGGACTTCATTCACTCATTCAGTAGTCATTGAATGTTCTCTAGATACTAAGAGCTGGTGGGGAATGAACAGGAGTAGAACAGGTTTTGTGAAGAAGAGACTGTTCTATGACATGACCACTGCTGGACCCACAAGTTCGATTTAGGCCAGAACAGGGATGGCTTTTAAATCTCCTCAGAAACTGTTCATTCAACCATTCCCTTTATGCCCTGGCTTGCTGGTTCCTGGAACAGGCCCTTGTCCTCCACAGCCCCACCGCCACCCTGGGCAAGCTTGTGAGGCAGTTTTTCCTCATCTGGGACCCCAGTACCTTTATTCATTCTGCCTCATTCTATTTTTAAGATTTGTTTATTTTTAGAGAGAAGGGAAGGGAGGGAGAAGGAGAGGGAGAGAAACATGGATGTGTGGGTGCCACTGGCATGCCCCAACTGGGGACCTGGCCCACAACCCAGGCATGTGCCCTGGGAATCCAATTGGTGACCCTTTGGTTCACAGGCCAGCACTCAGTCCACTGAGCCACACCAGCCAGGGCTCATCCTATATAATTCTTTAACACCTGCTACAGTGGCAGAGGATATCCATGATGTCTTGTCTACCCGAGACATGTGTAAGTTCTCTTAATAAACTCTTGTGATGATGGAGTTGTCGGCCTCTTTCTATGGTGTCTCAGCCCTGGGAAATTTTATGAACAGGTTGGCACTGTGGTTGAAGAGAAACACAAGAAATAAAGGACATGGGTTTCCCGAAATACAATCAATATGTGATTATTAGAATAAGGGAAAAGCAATGCAGGCAGGAAAACACCACTCAATTATGTAAAGTAATCTAATTAGCTAGTATCTCAGTCTGCTTGACTTTCAGCTTTAGCTGTGCTAGAAAGCCAGGTACATGGGGTTAGGCAGCAAACTTCTCTGAATGCCCAAAAACTAATGAAGAGGGGTCAGTGAATACAGTATAAGCCAAGTGAAATACCATTGTTTTGTGTTTTTTAACAATTAACTTTATTTTAGAACAACCTTAGTTTTATATAAACATTTCAAAAATAGTACAGAGTTCCTACACACTCCCCCCAGTTTTCCCTATTATTAACATCTTCCATTAATGTGGTACTTTTTAAATAATTAATGTACCCATATTAATACACTCTTATTAGGTGAAGCCCATATTTTATCTAGATTTCCTTTGTTTTTACCTAATTCCCTTTTTCTTTTCCAGGATTCCATACAAGATAGCCCATTATATTTAGAAGTCGTGTTCCCTGAGGCTCCTCTGGTCTCTGACAGTTTCTCAAGACTTTTCTTGTTTTTTATGACCTTGACAGTTTCCAGAGTACTGGTCAGGTACTCTCCCTCAGTGAGATTTTTCTGGCGTTTTTCTCAAGATGAGACAGAGGCTAAGCTAAGCAATTTTGGGAGGAAGACCACAGAGATAAAAGTGCCATTTTCATTATACATCATGTCAAGGGTATATACTATCCACATGACATTTCACTGTGGAAGTTGACCCTGATCATCTGAGGTGATGTTTGTCAAGTTTCTCCATTGTGAATTTACTCTTTTCCCCTCCATTCTATACTGTTTTCTTTGGAAGGAAGTCACTCTGCATCCCAGGCTTAAGGAATGGGGAGTTACACTCTACAGTCTTGATAGAAGTGTTTCTAAAAGTAAAGTTTAGAATTCTTCTGCCCAGGAGTTTTGTCCCTTTCCCCCCACTTATTTATTCAGTCATTTATTTATATCAGTATGGACTCATGGATATTTATTTTATACTTTGGGCTATAATCTACTACTACTTTATTTTACTACTCAACTTGCAGCTTTGGCCATTTGGGAACTCTCTGTTTATTACTCACATCCCTTTGACATATTCCCATCAATGTAGGTTTTTTGTTTTTAGCATTTTCTCACTTTTTGGCACCATGAGATATTCCAGTTTCATCTTGTATATGTTCCTGCCTTAGCCCTAGATTCAACCACCTCTCCAAAAAGCCCTAGTTCCTTTTTTTGGAGGATGGTATTAGAAACCAAGACTTGAGTGATAAATGTGCTCTCTGCTACTGGGATATAATTGCTTCTAGGCCCTGTCAACTGACAGAGCAAAGAAATTTATGTATGTATACTAACCTGTGTATATACACATCCATACATTTCTGTATGTAACCATCTGCATCTGTTTTAAGCTAAACATGAGTTCATACTGATGTTGTCAACTCTAATCCATTACCACATAGATAATTCTAGCGTCCTTCCTTGCTTTTGTGTGAACTCTTACTCCAACAGTGAGAAATCCAACTCCCATTATCCATCATCCACATACTTAATTGTTCAATTCTAGTATACATGTATCAGCATCAGAATTATTAACCCACACCCCTATGGAAAATAACTTTATTATCAACTACAGTACAATGCTTATGTAGCATAGTTACAGGCAAAGTTTCTTTGCCTGTAGTCTTACAGATTCCAGTAATTTCCAGATTACTTATATCAGCACTTTTCCCTATTCTACCCCCTTCAATTAGTTGGTTTCATACATCTGTAATATAGTTAAGTTGTTTTGTCACCTTTTGCATTCCATCATGGGATCCCCTGATCTTCTAAATGATTGTTTTAATTGCATACATTAGATTCACTGTTTGTTCTGTAGAGTTCTGTTATGACAGATACATAGTGTCATGTATATACATTACATTATCATGCAGAATAGTTTCTCTGCCCTGGAAAGTTTTCTGTGGTTCACTTTTTAAGCCTTTCCTTTCTCTCCCCAAACCCCTAGCAACCACTGATCTATTTACCATCTCTATAGTGTTGCCTTTTCCAGAATGTCTTATACTTGGAATCCTATAGTATGTATTTTCTTTTACTTTTTATCACCGAACAGTAGTCCATTGTATGGGTGTACTACAGTTTGTCTCTCTAGTCACCTCTTGAAGAACATCTTGATTGTGTTCAGTTATGGTGATTATGAATAAGGCTGCTATAAGGAATTACATGCAGATTTTTATGTGGGCATGGTTTCTGACAGTTGGGTGATTACCTAGGAGCAAAATTGCCGGATTATGTGGTAAAAGTGTATTAGCTTCATATCTTGCCTTTGCATTGTTCTCAATTTCCTAGAACAGAATAATCTCCTTTTGCCATTTTCCATGTCCACTTCCCTAACATGTCTATTGACTGTTGATCCCAGGTCGTATCATCCCTACAAAAGAGCAGATGATATAAAATGTTAGCTTATCGTTTTGAGGGGAAATACAATCATCTAGTGATCTTTGTTATGTGTTTATGATATTTCCAATAACCTGTCAATGAAAATAATCTGCTACATCTAGTCAAATAAGAGTGTTTTGTGCTCTCTGGCAGTACAGTAGGAATAGATATTTTGCAAGTGGTTTATATAGCCTGTAGGTGTTTAAAACAAGTTTCTAACTGAGTTGTATTGTTTTATTTTTAAAAATATTTTATTGTTGCTAAAATCTGGAAGTATTGGTCATATTTTCCATCAAGCAGCTTATTTTTTAAATATAAAGTTGTAGCAATTAACTTTAAGGTAAACAGATTTATTTAAATCAAATTTATGTTTCTTTAAGTGATAGTATGTTTTGTTCCCTTCACAGCATTTATTCAGTCGGAGAGCATAATAGAAGTACTGCGATTTGACGATGGAGGGCTACTACAGGTAATTTCATTTTAAAATAAAGAATTGTCTCAGTGTCAAGTTTTGAATAATATCTGATTATTATTTTTCTTTTAAATATGTAGCTTCTGTGAAATATATTTTATGAGTTTTATGTGCAGAAAAGTCAGTAGAATCATTGGTAATAATAAACATCTCCTTAGGTCCATGAATTATCTTTTAAATGAAATATTATCACCAGTAATGAGGAGGGGAAGGGTAGGGATGAGTCAGATCAGGAGCAGTGGAATCTGGTGAGCTCAGTGAAGATGGAGCCAGTGAGTGAAACACTGAATTCGGATGTTGGTCCTCAAAATATTTATTTGGACAAGAACTTCTCTAAAGAGTATAAATTCTATAAATTTACATCTATATCATCCTTCCCCTTGCCATTGCCTGCCCATCTTTAAATATACATTACATAAAATTAGAAAGTGTAATCTGATAAAATCCTGTCCTTCCTTTCATACCTAGCTCAGATATCACCATGAAACCTATTTTAGTCTTCCCAGTTTAGAGTTTCAGAGCTGAAAAGGAACAGTAAAAGCTATCTTTTTAACTTTTTTTAATATGGCTATTATTATGTAGCCTACATTATATCTCTGTTAGACAACACTGCTTTATTTTTTTAAAGATTTTCTTTATTTACTTTTAGAGAGAGGGGAAGGGAGAAAGAGAGAAAAGCATCAGTGTGTGGTTGCCTCTTGCGCACCCCCTGCTGGGGATCTGGCCTGAAACCGAGGCATGTGCCCTGACTGTGAATTGAACGAGCGACCTTTGGTTCACAGGCCGGCACTCAATCCACTGAGTCACACCAGCCAGGGCAGTAAAAGCCATCTTTACCAGTCCTCTGATTTTCGTGACTGGGGTGTTTTCTCTTTTCTTCCCCAAACTTTAATCATATTTTGTGCTTGTCTAATAGTCTTACCCCTTTGTAATGATACCATTTGTTTTCAAGTACCATGTTATTTGGCATCAAAGCTGATAATTTTTTGTTCATTTTATATTTAAGAAAGTTGCCCAAAATTCCATGACTTTGTGGTAGTGGAACTGGCTTTAGAATTCTGGTCTTCTCATGCTAGATGTGATTAATCTCTATATTACATGATGCTACCTATGATGTATTTGTTTATTTGTTCATAACTAAATATATGACATAAATAATGCTGGAAAGATATTTCTAGTAGTTTGTGATAAAGGCAGGAAGGTAAAAGTTAGTTAGATTAAAGCTATAGAGAAATGATTTTGCTAGAGACCTTGGAAAAAGATTTCTATTTGAATTTTAGCATAAATTTAGATTTCAGACACTAAGCACACAAAGAGATCAAGATAAAAAAGTGATGGGTTTTAAGGATTTTTTTCTCTGACAATGAAGCAAGTAAGTGTTCTGGATAACATTTTTACTGGTTCTAAAGTTTTAAATAAGTGCGTCATTTTCCCCTTTACATTAAAGATGTTGAGAAACACAGCAGGCAGTGGCTACATTGTACTTATAGAAAGTATTCATATGGCTTTTTATATTTTAAAACTGAATAAAGAGTGAGATAATATAATGATCTCTAGTTTTATAATGCCTTCTTACTAGAAAATGATCTCAGTCCTTTCCTAGTTCTTTAATGTTTCACAAGATGAGAACCTGGATAACCTATAGGGGTGACTGTTTTAAATATCTCCATTTAGGTAGTTGTTTGCAGGATTTGGGTGGCAGACAAATCAGGGCTGAATTTCTGGGAAATTCCCCAAGAATTATTGATTGAGGAGGTATCCATGTCCTTTAGGAACTAGACATCTAGATTGCAAGTTGATCATTTTGGAAATTCTGGACTTTGTGGAAGAGCTTGTGGACTGGGATGTGATTTGCTTATACTCTGGGACTGCTGAAATGCTTGGACAGGAGCTTGGCTGAGACCTCTTAGCCCTATGACAAAGGTAATTTTGGACTGGGAAAATGTTGAGGGCAGGTGTTACCAGTTGGTTACTTCAGCTACAGTGAAACCTCACTGAGACTCCTACAGAATGTCTAATGTTGAGGTACTACAGATAATGTATTATATATACCCAGGTAGCAGAATATAAGACCTTTTTAAATATATGTATAAAAATTGTTCATTTTAATGTTGAAGGATGTTTCCTAGGAATACTTCTGATTTTGATATAATGTCATTCTTTCTGACAAAAAGTTTCCCATAGGTTTAACTATTTCTTAACACCTGATTATTTTTAGTGTGATTAAAACAGAGCATGTACATGTAGCCTTTCTGTGGCAGAATATATATCAAGTTTCTCCAAATTAAAAGGGAAAGAGTCTAAGCAATAGACTTGTTTTACATTATTTAAAATGAGAATTTTGCCTGAGACCATTCCCACCAAGATCCTGGAATTTATGTTATGTCCATGTGGCTTAGCTCATAGAAATTTTTTTAGTCCTAAAAATTATCTCATAAGTCAGTAAAAATTGTCAAAACTCATTTTAAAATTTGCTACAAAGATTGGATTTGATTTTTTTTTTAAATTATTTTGTTCTCACCTGAGGACATTTTTTCATTGCTTTTAGAAAGAGAGAGGAAAGGAAAAAAAACATTGATGCAAAAGAGAAGCATGGATTGGCCCCCTCCCATACACACCAGAACCAGGGATAGCAGGCATCTGTCTGGTTGGGGAACAAATTCGCAACCTAGGCACATGCTCTGACCAGGAATCGAACCCACAACCTTTTTCGGTTACAGGATGAGGCTCCAACTAACCAGATCACACTGGCCAGGGATGATTTGTTTTTTAAAGACAAGAAAATGGGGCTCCTTGAAGTTAAATAATTTGTTCAGTGTTCATTTGCTTGAGTAGGAATCTAACCTCCATTAAGTACCTAGCCTGTTGTGTTTCAGAGCTCTTTCTGCAGACAGTACATGTGCAGTTCTCAAACACATTCCCTGGGTTAGCACTGGTAATGTTAGGTTATGATTAAACATAGTAGGAGTCTTCTGAGCCCGTGTTTTTTTGTTCTAGGTGCTGTATTCATTATTTTTCCTGCTTGGCAAGGCTGCTAAGGTTTGGAATATAGAGTATATAAAGACCAAATAGATCCTAAGATGAATACAGAACACTCCTACATTTCAATAGAAGAAACATGCATTAAGACTCATCACCATAGGGAGTCCTCAAACCATATTTCAGTGCTAACTGGCCAGAATGGCTGGTTCTTTTTAACCTGTTCCTCTGAAATATTGTAAGATTGAATTTAAAAAGATATTTTATCATTTATAAGCATTAATCTGTTTTCTAATCTAATGCTTCTTATAAACAAATGAAGATAAGCCCAAGGAAGAGGCTAGCTCTGTATTTTTTTCATTATTCTGCCAGAATGCTTAGAACAGAATTTTAGGACATTGGAACTCAAGCTCCACAATGTTCATGAGTTGAGAGCCCGTGCGGAGTTTAGTGTGCTCTTTAAAAGCTTATAAGAATTTGTCTTGGCTGGTGTGGCTCAGTAGATTGGGCACAGGCCTACAAACTAAGGGGTCACTGGTTCGGTGTCTGGTCAGGGCATGTGCCTGGGTTGCAGGCCAGGTCCCCAGTTGGGGACACATGGAGGGTAGCCACACATTGATGTTTCTCTCTATTTCTTTCTCCTTCCTTTCCCTTCTCTCTAAATAAATAAAATCTTTAAAAAATAAATAAAGCTTATAAGAATTTATAATTTTGTGTTTGAAGTTTGGTGAAGAAACATTGGATGTAAATATTCTTTTCTGAGTGTTCATTGATAGGAAACCATGACTAGAAGGCAGTAATAGCCAGAACTACCATTTCTTGTGAGCACTTGTTGGAATCTCACCTAGGTAGTTCATTAAGCAAGCTTGATTCCAAAGCTTTTACACTTTCTGTTTCTCTGCTGCCTGAGAGTTAACAGGGTTGCCTTAGAGAAAAGAGATAAATTCTTAATTGGTGTGCTTAGAAGGTAGGTTGGTCTAAGAGGTCATTTTATACACGGTATAAATACCAAACTTTTGAAAGACAAAGTGAATCTTGAAAGCAGCAAGAGGGAAGCATCTTATCATACCCAAGGAGTCCTCAATCAGATTGTCAACAGACTTTTCATCATAAACTCTGGAGGCGAGAAGTCAGTGGACCAATACAGTCAAAGTTGTAAAAGAAGAAAAAAAACTACCAACCAAGAATTCTGTATCTGGCACAAATGTACTTCAAAAGTGAAGGAGCCATTCCCAGATAAACAAAAGGTGAAGAAGTTTACTACCATTAGACATGCCCTGCAAAAAATGCTAAAGAGGGTCCTGCAGATTGAAATGAAACTACACTAGAGAACAACTTGAAGCTGTATGAAGAAACAAAGATCTCAATACTGTTGGCTGGGTGGCTCAGTTGGTTGGAGCATCGTTCTGTACACCAAAAAGTTGGGGATTCAATTCCAGGTCAGGGCACCTACCTAGGCTGTGAGTTTGATCCCCAGTAGGGGCAGGCATGTATGGGAGGCAACCGATTGATATTTCTGTCTCACATTGATGTATCTCTCCCCTGTCCCCTCCCCTCCCTTCCCCTCCCCCCCATCTCTCTCTCCTCTCTCAAATCAATAAACATATCCTTGGGTGAAGATTAAAAAATTAATTAAAATAAATAAATTTAAAAAGATCTTAGTAAAAGTGAATATGTGGGCAATTATAAAAGCTAGTGTAATTTTAACAGTAGTTTGAAACTGTTTTCTACCTGATTTAAGAGACTAATATATTAAAAAGTGGGATTTATTCATAAAATGTAAGAATTTTTAACATGGGAAAATCCACCAGTGTAAAATGCCACATTAATAGAATGAAAGACAAGACCACATCCTCATCTCAATTGTTGCAATAAAACTATTTGACAAAATTCAATAAACTGGGGACTACCTGAAGATAATAAAAACCATATATGAAAAACCCACAGCTAACATATTCCATGGTGAAAAAACAATTTGTTCTTTTAAGATCAGGAATAAGGCTAAAAATCCTACTATTCTTTATTATTATATGATCAAATTTATTTTATTTTTTATTTTATTTTTTCCCTAGGATATTTCCTTTTAATACTTTTATTTAACATAGTACTGGAAGTTCTAGCCAGACTAGCTAGACAAGAAAAAGGAATTAAGGCCTACAAATTGGAAAGGAAAAAAGTGAAATTGTTTGTTGGCAGATGATGTGACCTTATATGTATTGGGTTGGCCAAAAAGTTTGTTTAGGTTTTTTCCATAAAATAAAAGACATATTTTTCATTTTCACCAATAACTTTATTGTTTTGGATATTATTCTCAGTTAGTCTCGATTTGATTGCTCTCAACTTCAGCTGGTCTGCCCAACCATGGAGCATTGTCCAGCAAGAAATTGTCTTTGCAAACCACTTTTGACATGTTCGGTCAGTCACAGTACCTTCTCCATACACTGCACACATCTTTTTTGCATTTCTGTTGCATTTGTACCTTTCTTGAAATAATAAAGCATATATACAGAAAATGTTGCTTATTTTCTTCCACTTCAATATTAAAATGGCTTCACAAAAATTCACGTTTTGATAGTTTTTTTTAAATGCATGCTGATATGACAACGGTCACAATACAGTCTAGCAAAATTGTTTCAAATGAGGTTAAAGACAGCTAAGCGCTACCAAATGAACTTCTTGGCCAACCCACTAGAAAACCCTAATATTTCTACAAAAAAACTGTTAGAACTAAAACTGCTGAATAAATGAATTCAGCAAAGTTAGCAGAAGACAATCAGTACACAAAAATCAGTATGTACTTTTTAACTAAAAGAGATAAACTAAGTGCTGAAGAAACATAATTTTTAGGCATGGGAAATGATTCGAAAGAATAGTTTCTGTTGCATGCATGCAAAAAAAACTGTTCAAAGTGTAGAAAAAGACTGCAGTAAGATGAAGAAACTAAAGAGATTTACTATCTTAAAATGTCTACATATTAAAATGGTCATTGAAGATTATACACCTTTTTAAAGAGTTTTCCTCTAAAGATGTCAACTTATTTTAAGCAAAAGTATTAAAATCAAGGCTAATAATTTCAGAACCAAATAGGGTTCCCTGGGAGAATTTCTGTTACTGAGAGTGGTCAGGCATACATGTGACTTGAGAAGACTGCAACAGGTGTGACTTCTCATTGATGGAGGCTGAATTAGTTGAGATATATTTAGCCTTCCATGTGCAATTGCAATAAAGCAAATATCAATATTGCAATAAAGTGAGTCACATGACATTCTTTGGTTTCCCAGTGCACATAAAAGTTATGTGTATGCTATCCTGCAGTCTGTTAAGTGTGTGATAGCATATGTCTAGTAAAAGTAGTGTATATACCTTAATTTAAAAAAAACTTCATTGCTAAAAAGTGCTGACATTTATCTGAGCCTTTAGTGAATTGTAATCTTTTTGCTGGTGGAGTGTTTTGCCTTAGTGTTCATGAAAAACATAGTATCTGCAAAATTCAATAAAGCAAAGCACAATTCAATGAGGTATGCCTGTATACTAACAATGAACAATCCAGAAAGGAATCAGAAAAATAAGTCCATTTATAGAACCACTATAAAGAATGGAATACTGAGGAATTAACTCAACCAAAGAGGTGAAAGACTTGTACAATGAAATCTACAAATACTGCTGAAAGAAAACATAAATAAATGGAAACACATCCCATGTTCATGGATTGGAAGAATAATACTATTAAGATGCCAGTACTACTTAAAGTGATCGATAGATTCAGTACCATCCCTGTCAAAATCCGTTGATATTCAGTATTTTTTTTTGGAAACATAGAAAAACCCATCCTAAAATTCATATAGAAACTCAAGGTACCTTAAATAGCCAAAATATCCTTGAAAAAGATCAGGGTTGAAGGATTCATACTTTTTGATTTCAGAACTTACTACAGAGCTACAGTAATCAAAACAGGGTGCTACTGGCATGAAGACAGACCTATAGACCAATGGAATAGAATAGACAGCTCAGGAATGAACCTTCGCATATACTCAGTTGATTTTTGATAATGGTGCTAAGACCATTTAATGGGCAAGTGTAGTCATTTTATAAATGGTGCGGGGCAAACTAGATATTCACATGCAAAAGAATGAAGTTGGACCCTTACCTAACACTATATACAAATATTAACTCAAAATGAATTAAAGATATAAACATAAGAACTGAAGCCATAAAACTCTTAGAAGAAAATGTAGGACAAAAGCTTTATGACACTGGATTTGGCAGTTGTTTCTTAACTGTGATATCAAGGGCACAGTCAACAAAAGAAAAATTAGACAAATTGGGCTTCATGAAAATGTTTAAATTGTGTGCACCAAAAAAAAATCAGCAACAAAGGAAACAGGCAATCTACAGACTGGGTGAAAATATTTGCAATTATATCTGATAAGGGATTGATATGCAGAATATATGGAGAACTTCTAAAACTCACAACAAAAGAGCAAAAAAAAATATTTAAAAATAAACAAAGGACTTAAGTAGACATTTCTCAAAAAAAGATGTGCAAATGACCAATAAGCACATGAAAAGATGCTCAACAGTGATCATTAGGGAATACAAATCAAAAGTACAATGAAATATCATCTTACACCATCAGGATGACTATTGTAAAAAAAGAAGAAACAGAAAATAACGTGTATTGGTGAGGATGTGGAGAAATTGGAACCCTGTGCTCTGCTACTGGAAAATGGTATGACAGATCCTAAGAACATTAAAAATATAATTATCACATGAACCAGAAATTTCCATTCTGGGAATGTACCCGAAAGAGTTCAAATCAAGGTCTCAAATAAGTATTTGGACATTTGTGTTAATAGCAGCGTTATTCATGATAGACAAAGCATGGAAGCAACCCATGTACATCAGCAGATATATGGATAAATAAAATGTGGTTTATAAGTACAATAGAACACTATTTAGCCTTAATAAGGTAGGAAATTCTGACATAAGGTACAACATAGATGAAACCTGAGGATGTATGCTAAGTGAAATAAGTCAGTCACAAAACGATAGATGTTGTATGGTTCCACTCAGATGAAGTAGTTTGAGTAGTCAAAACCAGAGACAAAAAATAGAATGGTGGGTGTCCAGGGCTGAAGGAAAAGGAATTGGGTATAGAATTTCACTTTTCCAAGGTGAAAGAAATTCTGGAGATACAGAGCTTTAGGATTGTGATGGTTGCACAATATTATGAATGTATTTAACACCACTGAGTTGTACACATAAAATGGTAAAGATGGTAGGTAGGTTTTATGTTATGTATAATAATAAAATGGAAAAAAATGATGGCTGGATTTGATTTGTAGACTGTACATTACAAACCTCTAAATTGTCTTGGAACCCTGCTTTCGGTTCTCTTAAGATAAAGCAGAAGGGAGATAATTAGTTTGATGTGTACAGAATCGTAAAAGTACTCATCTTTTTTGATACTTCTATTACAAAGAAATATAAATGGGGAAATATGGAAAATCTAGAAACATAATAAACAACTATATTGGATATTGCCAAGTGCCAGTTACTCTCCTAAATTCTTTTTTAAAGTGTCATTGTTTAATAAAATTATACAGGTTTCAGGTGAACAATTCTCTAACATATTGTCTGTACATTGTATTGTATATTCACCACCCAAAGTCAAAATACATGAAATAGGTATTGATTTTATGATCATATTACAAGGGAGCATATTAAACTGTTAGTACATCCATTTATTTCCTTTCAGTGATTTTTCTCTTTGCAAGTATGGCTTTGTTTTCTTATTTTAGTCAGTTTTAAAATTTAACAACAAATTTTACACTCAAAGAAGCCATTTCTCATGATGTCCAGTTGATTACCTAGGGCTGGAGGTGGAGAAACGGGACACGAGAAGACCCTGGCCAGAGGCTAGCCTCTGTGTACTCTGCAGTTGAAAGAATGCCTCTTCATAGGTTTTCCAAGGTGACTGGGCTGGTGAGGGCGGAGCTGTTATTTGAACACATTGTCTCTGTTTTTATTTGTTTTTTACTTCAGTCTTCTCTGAACTGTCTGTTCTTCATCTCACCTCGTTTTGACTCTATCCTCTTCACATCACCATTTCCAGCCCTCTATTTTTAAAAAGTTGGAATAGAAAAGATTAACTAGTTTACTCAAAAGTAGCTTTAAAAACTAGGAACAAAAAACAACAAAGCATATTTAAATATACAGATAAACCTTACACCTTGTATGACTAAAAATGGATTGTGGGCTTAAATATAAACATAAATCTGTAGAACTTTTAGGGAAAAAATTAGAGAAAAGCTTTAGGATATAGAAATTGGCAGCGTTCTTGACACCAAAGACTTGACACAGAAGTATAATCTCCATAAAGGAAAAGCTGATGAATTAAAAACTTGCTCTGCTAAAGACCTTGCAAAGTAGTTAAAAGGTCAGACTATAGACTAAGAGACAAAGAACCGACTTTTTAGAATACATAAAGAATTCTCAAAACACCATAATAATAAAAAATGCAATTAGGCATTGGCAACAGAGACATGAGGAAATGTTTTACTGAACAGTATATACAAATGACAAAAAGAACATGGAAAGCTGTTGAAAATCATCCACTGGGAAAATGCAGATGAAAGCCACACACAAAATAATTACAACACCAAGTGCTAGCAAGGATGGGGAGAAATGGTCACTCACATTGCTGGTGGGTAAGTGGTTTGCCACTCTGGGAAACAGTTTGGTAGTTTCTTATGAAACGAAACATGGTTACCCTGTGTCCTAGCATTGTAATCTTGTGAATTCTCCCAGAGAAATGGACATTTGTATTCACACTAAGACTTGTTCATAGAAACTTTATTTGTAATAAATAGTCAAAAGCTGGAAACAACCCAGGTGTCCTTCAGTGGGTGACTATTTAAATAGGCTGTAGGATATCCATGGGTGGAATGCTGCTCAGCAGTAAAAGGGGGAACAGTTCTTGCTACCTGTAGCAACCTGAATGAATCACCAGAGAATTATGCTGAGTAAACAGCCAATCCCAAGGTTGTATTTGTGTGATTCCACATACGTGAGTTTTGAGATGACAACATTTTAAACGTGAACAACAGATCAGTGATTGCTGGAGCTTGGGGGAGGTGGGAGCAGAAGGTGGGTTGTAAAAGGACAGCACCTGTGGTCCTTGTGGCAAAGAACTATTTATGAATTGTGACTGTGGTGGTGGATTCATGAACCTATGCCAGTGAGAATATTGTGTAGAAGTTAATAGACCCACAAACACATAAATGAGTACACATAAGTGAAACTGGGGATATTTGAATAAGATACGTGATTATGTCAATGTCAATATCCTGGTTGTGATCTTATACCATAGCTTTTGGAGAATGGTACATTGGGGGAAACTGGGTAAGATGTACCTCTCTCTTTTAGTTCTTACAGCTGTGTGTGAATCTACAATTATCTCAATAAAAATTTACATTAAAAATACACATAGGCAAAAATATAAGCAAAACAATTTTTTTAAAGCTGAGGAAGACCCATTTTGTGAGTTAAAGATTTCTAAAACTGCCTTATAGGTACTGTGTTCATTTTCAGTGATGAGAATTATTTGCAGAGGACCTTTTGGGGAATGAGGGTGGATAGTTGATGAAAGACAAGGCCACATGTTTATTTTTCTTAATCAAGAGTGGATTTCATGCTCTACCCATACCCTAATCCTTGAAGAAGTAGTATGTAATTTTATATCCGAGGTGACAGATCTAATTCATCTGCCGGAAAACCAAGTGGTTCTTAAGCATAGCCCTGGGGAAAGCTGCACAGTGTGGGACACTGGTATACTGCCCGGTGTGGCCCCTGGTACGACTGACCTGTGTATATGTCCTACCTGTACCATCAAGAATCTTAAAGTCTAGTCTGGCACACCCCTTGCTTTATATCTAAACACCTAGTGCCTTGTACACAATTAGCCCTGTTGGTGTAATTCTGAGGTAAATTTCACTCAGTTGAATTTTTCTAAGGAAATTAAATGTTATTCAATAGTTATATAGCATAACATTTGACATTAAAATGTTAGCAATAATATGGCCAGCTTCAGGCCATGTAAGCTAAAAGATATTAATATTAGGTGCATACAGTCTTTTTTTTTTAAATTTTTTATTTTAGTTTATTCAGTACAGTTTCTATCCTTTATTCCCATTCCAGCCCACCCACCCATTCCTCCCCTCCTCCCTCCCCTTTCCAACACCCTTAGT
>CM052543.1:85442082-85467838 GCA_028533065.1 Trachops cirrhosus | reverse complement strand
GTGACCAAAATCAACCAATTCTGTGAGTATCCTGATCACCAGTGCTTTGAACTGTGCATCTGATAGGTTGGCTATCTCTTGGTCGCTTAAAAGGATGGGACCTGGGGCTTTCAATTCTTCTTCTGTTTGAGCCATCTTTTTGCTGGGGTTTTTTTGTTTTTTTTTTTTTTTTTGGTCTTGTCGAGCTCCTGTGGTGAGGGGCAGGGCCTAAGGTTTTCACCAGCGTGGGGCACCCCAGTGGCAGGGTAGTGACGCTGTATGTGGGGGCAGGGTCCGAGAAGGAGCATTGGCACTTGCTCTGCCCTCTGTAGGACCTCAGACCCTTCGGCCACTTTGCACAAGCCAACTGGGCCCCTCTGTCTCCAATTCTGGTATCGGTGGGCCTGTGCACCCTGCACGACCCTCCTCCTTAGTCAGTGACCCAAAGCTCCACTTCCCAGTGCTGGAACCCTGAGCTGCCCGCAGTGCCTTGCTTCATAATGGCTGCCTCGCTGGGGCTGCTGGTCGCCACCCCCCAGCCTGGCCCGCCAGCCACCGCCACTTGTGTGCCCACAGTCTGCCTGCTGCCGGCTTGTGTGCCCAGGGTCTGCCTGCTGCAGACTTGCACGCTGCCCGGGTTGCTCAGCTCTATTCCTTGTCCTTCACCCCGCCTGACTCCGCCCCTCCTGCCGGTCTGGATGAACGCATCTATTTTTAACTCCCTGGTTGTGGGACTTCCCTGCACTTCAATTTTCTGTCAGTTCTGGTTGTTATTTTGTTTCTATATTGTTGTTGTCCCTATCTTGGTTGTGCGCTGGGGCACAGTGCATCTACCTATGCCTCCATCTTGGCCGGAAGTCCCCAATTTGTACTTCTTAAATCCCTTTACCTCTTTGACCCATTCCTCCAAACCCAAAGCTCCTCCCCGCTGGCAACAACCAGTCCACTCTGTGTGTCTGTGAGTTTGTTCCTATTTTGTTTATTTATATTGTTCTTTAGCTTCCATTTACAAGTAAAATCATATGATATTTGTCTTTCTCTAATTGACTTTTCCATGGAGCATAATACCCTCTAGGTCCATCCATGCTGTCACAAATAGGGTTGTTTTCTTAGTTTCTCTTTCTGGTAGTTCATTATTGGTATATAAAAATGCAACCAATTTCTGAATATTAATTATGTATCCTGTTACCTGCATGAATTCATTTATCACTTCCAGTAATTTTTTGGTGAAATCTTTATAGAGTTCTTTATATACAGGATCATGTCATCTGCAAATAATGACATTTTCACTTTTTCCTTTCCACTTTAAATGCCTCTTATTTCTTTTTGTCTGATTGCTATGGCTAGGAGTTCCAGGACTATGTTAAAGAAGAGTGGTAAAAGTGAACATTCCTGTCTTGTTTCTGATCCTAAGGGAAATGTTTTTAGTTTTTCCTCCTTGAGAATGATGTTGGCTGTGGGTTTGTCATATATGGCCTTTATTATGTTGAGGTATGTTCCCTCTATTCCCACTTTGCCACTTTTTTTTTACCATAATGGGTGCTGGATTTTGTCAGATGTTTCGTCTACATCTATTGATGTGATTATGTGATTTTTTTGTCCTTCATTTTGTTTATGTGGTGTATCATGTTAATTGATTTGCGCATATTGCACCAACTTTGCATCCCAAGGAAAGGTCATGGTGTATGATATTTTTAGTGCACTGTTGGATTTGGTTTGCTAATACCTTTTACCTTTTTGATAACAGCCATTCTAACACTTGTGAGTTAATATCTCATTGTGGTTTTGATTTCTATTTCCCTGGTGATTAATGTTGTTGAATAGAATCTTTTCATGTACCTGTTATACATTTGAATGTCTTCTTTTGGAAAAAATATCTATTTAGGATCTTTGCCCATTTTTAAATTAGATTGTTTGGTGGGGTTTTTTGGTTGTTGTTGTTTTGAGTTGTTGAATTCCTTATATGAGTATGTTTTGGATTTTAATTTTTATCAGATGTGTGGTTTGCAAATATATTTTCCCATTCTGTAGGTTGTCTTTTCATTTTGTTGTTTCTTTTCCTGTGCAGAGGCTTTTTAGTTTGATTAGTCCCACTTGACTTTTTTATTGTGTTGCTTGCACTAGTGTCATATCCAAACATCATTGCCAAAATCCATGTCAGGGAGCTTTTTTCCTGTGTTTTGAGGTATATTTTTTGTGGTTCAGGTTACATTTAAGTCTTTAATCCATTTTGAGATAATTTGTGGGTGGAATGAGGTAGAGATCTAGTTTTATTCTTTTGCATGTGAATATCTTATTTTCCCGACACTCTTTATTGAGGAGACCATTTTTTCTCTGTTGAGTATTTTTGTCTTCCTTGTCAAATACTAGTTTACTCTGTATGCTTGGGTTTATTTCTGGGTTTTCTTTCCTGTTCCATTGGTCTATATGTCTCTTTATGCTAGTATCATACTGTTTTAATTATTATAGCTTTGTACTGTAGTTTGAAATCAGGAAATTATTTATCTGGTTTTGTTCTTCTTTCTCAGGTTTTGTTTGGCTGTTTAGGAACTTTTGTGAAACCAAATGAATTTTAAGATTTTTTTAAATTTCCATAAAAAATATGCCATTGGAATTGTGGTAGGTATTGTATTAGATCTATAAATGGCTTTGGGTAATATGGACATTTTAACAGTATTAATTGTTCTAGTCCACATACTTGGAATGTTTTTCCATTTATTTGTGTCTTATTTAATTTCTTTCATTAGTATCTTACAGTTTTCAGGGTAGAGATCTTTCACCTCCTTGGTTATATTTATTTTTAAATAGTTTATTGTTTTGGTGCTACTATGAAAGGGATTTTATTTTTATTTAGATAATTTATTATTAGTGTAAAGAAGCACGACTGATTTGTATGTTACTTTTGTATGCAACTTTATTGAATTTGTGTATTAGGAAAAAACAGTTTGGGAGGTAGTTTTCAGGATGTTTTTATATATAATCATGCCATCTGTAAATAGAGACAGTTTCACTCTTTCTTTCTAATTCTGTTGCCTGTAGTTTTTTTCTTGCATGAATGCTCTGGTTAGGACTTTTCTATTACTATGTTCAGTAGGAATGGTGAGAGTGGGCCCCCTTCTCTTATTCTGACCTTCAAGGGAATGTATTCAACCTTTCATCTTTGAGTTAGGTGTTAGCTGTGGGCTTGTCATATGTGTTCTTTATTGTGGTGAGGTACATTCTTTCTGTACCTCATTTGTCGTGAGGTTTATCATGAATGGATGTTGAATTTTGTCAGATTCATTTTCTATGTATATTGAGATGGACCATATGATTCTGTTTTTAAAAGATTTTATTTATTTATTTTTAGAGAGAGCTAAAAGGAGGGAGAAAGAGAGGGAGAGAAACATCAATCTGTGGCTGCCCCTGCGTGCCCCCTACTAGGGATCTAGTCTACAACCCAGGCATGTGCCCTGACTGGGAATCGGACTGGCAACCCTTTGGTTCGCAGTCCACTCAATCCACTGAGCCACACCAGCCAGGGCTGATTCTTTTATTCTATTAATTTGATGTATCACATGTATTGATTTGCATATGTTGAACCATTTTGCATCCTAGGGATAAATCTCACTTGATTGTGGTATATGATTTTTTAATGTGATGCTGAACTTGTTTTTTTATATCTATATCATCAGAAATATTGGCTTGTAGTTTTCCTTTCTTGTAGTGTTCTTAACTGGTTTTGGTATCAGGATAATGCTGAACTGGTATAATTATTTTGGAAGCATTTGAGAAGGATTGGCATTAATTCTTCTTTCAATGTTTGGTAAAATTCACTAGTGAAACCATCTGATCCTAATTTTTCTTTGTTGGAAGGTTGTTGTCCCCTTAATTGTTACTTCTCTGTTTAGATTTTTTATTTCCTTCTTTTAATTTATTTTTAATTAAGTATATTTTATTGATTATGCTGTTACAGTTTTCCCATTTTTCCCCTTCCCCCCCCACCCAGTACCCCCATTCCCTCCAGCAACCCTCCTCCCCTTAGTTCATATCCCTGCGTCATACACATATATTGGCTTCTACATTTCCTATACTATTTTTAACCTCTCCATGTCTTTTTGTACCTACCATTTATGCTTCTTATGCCCTGTACCTTTTCCTCCATCCTCCCCCCATGCCTCCCTGCTGATAACCTCCCATGTGGTCTCCATTTCTGTGATTCTGTTCCTATTCTAGTTGCTTGCTTAGCTTGTTTTGTTTTTTAGGCTCAGTTGTTGATAGTTGTAAATTTGTTGTCATTTTATTCTTCATAGTTTTGATTTTCTACTTCTTAGATAAGTCCCTTTAACGTTTCATATAATAAGGACTTGGTGATGATAAACTCCTTTAACTTGACCTTGTCTGGGAAGCACTTTCTCTGCCCTTCCATTCTAAATGATAGCTTTGCTGGAGAGAGTAATCTTGGATGTAGGTCTTTGCCTTTCTTGACTTTGAAAACTTTCCAGCCCCTTCTTGCCTGTAAGGTTTCTTTTGAGAAATCAGCTGATAGTCTTATGGGAGATTCTTTGTAGGTAACTGTCTCCTTTTTGTTTGCTGCTTTAAAAAATCTCATTTTATCTTTAACCTTTGGCATTTTAATTATGATGTGTCTTGGTGTGGCCCTCTTTGGGTCCAACTTGTTTGGTATTCTCTGAGATTCCTGGACTTGTATGCCTATTTTCTTTGCCAAATAGGGGGAGTTTTCTTTCATTATTTTTTCAAATAAGTTTTCAATTTCTTGCTCTACCTCTTCTCTTTCTGGTACCCCATGATTCGGATGTTGGAACATTTAAAGTTGTCCCAGAGGTTCCTAAGCCTCTCCTCATTTTTTTTGAATTCTTGTTTGTCCTTTTTGTTGTGGGCAAATGTTTATTTCTTCCTTTTGTTCCAAATCGTTGATTTGAATCCTGGCTTCCTCCTCTTTATTGTTGGTTCCCTGTATATTTTTCTTTATTTCACTTTGTATTACCTTAATTTTTTTTTTTTTTATTTTATGGCCATACTCAATCATTTGTCTGAGCATCCTGATTATCAGTGCCTTGAACTCTGCATCTGATAGGTTGGCTGTCGCCTTATCACTTAGTTCTTTGTCTGGACTTTTGATCTGTTCTGTCATTTGGGCCATATTTCTTTGTCTCCTCTATTTCACAGCCTCCCTGTGTTTCTTTATATTTAGGTAGAGCTGCTTTGACTATATGTCTTGGTGTACCAGTTATGTTGTAAGGAGCAGAACCTGAGGTATTCACCAGGGCAGGGCAACCTGCTTATAGCTTTGTGGCACTGTATGTGGAGGAGGGGTCAGAGAGGGAACAGTGCTGCTTGCTTGACTCTTGCCCCATTTTCAGTCATTTCTCCCACTTGCTGGAAGTGACTGGTGCCCTTCTATATCCTGCCCTGGTGCCTGTTCCCTGAGTGGGTGGGTATGCGTAACTTCTAGGACCCTGTGGGCCCTTTAAACAGACTCTCCTGAGAGACCAGCAGATTCTTCCACTGCCACAATACCCACTGATTTTTGCAGCCAGAGATTTTGAAGGTTTAATTTTCCAGTGCTAGAACCCTGGGCTGTGTGGTCTGGCCTGGGGCTGGGATTGCATGCTCCCCAGTTGTCCCTCTCAGTTTTTATCTGCCTCATGTGAATATAGGACCACCTGTTCTGCTGGCGGATGCTGCCTTGTCTCATAATCCTTTCTGACCTGGCTGCCTGTCTCTGCCCCTCCTACCCATCTGGATGAATGTTCTTCTTTAACTCCTTGGTTGTTAGACTTCCATACAGTTCTATTTTCTGGCAGTTCTACTTGTTTTTTGTTCTTAGATTGGTTGTTATTCTTCTTAGTTTCATGTGTGGAGGTGAAGTGTGTCTACCTATGCCTCTATTTTGGCCAAAAGCCAGATTTTCTATTTCTTTATGATTCAGTTTTGGTAAGTTGTATGTTTCTAGGAATTTATACATTTCTTCTGGGTGTTACAATTTGTTGGCATATACTTGTTCACAGTAGTGTCTAAGGATCCTTTGTATTTCTGTGGTATCGGTTGTAATGTTTCCTCTTACATGTGTAATTTTTATTTTGAGGTCCTCTTTTATCCTTGGTGAGTCTACCTCAAGCTTTGTCAATTTTGTTTATCCTATCAAAGGACCAACACTTAGTTTTATTAATCTGTTTTTTATTGTTTTTCTGTTCTCTGTTTCATTTATTTCTTCTCTATTCTTTCTTCTTTCTGCTAACTTTGGACTTAGTTTGTTCTTTTTCTAGTTCCTTGCAGTATAAAGTTAGTTTGTTGTGATCTTCCTTATTTCTTGATGTATGCTTTTATTGCTCAAACTTTCCTCTTAGAACTGCTGTTTTTCATCATATAAGCTTTGGTATGTTGTGCTTCCATTTTTATTTGTCTCAAGATACTGTCTCATTTCCCATTTTATTTCTTCTTTGATCCATTACTTGTCCAGGAGTATGTTGTTTAATTTCCATGTGCTTGTGAGTTTTCGTTTTCTTCCTGTTACTGAGTCTAGTTTTATACCAAAAGATACTTAGTGTATTTCATTCTTCTTTAATTTGCTAAGATTTGTTTTGTGGCCTAACATATGCTCTGTCCTGGAACGTTGCATGTGAACCTGAGAAGAATATAAGGGAGACCCCCAAAAAACAGAATTGTCATCTGGAAGGCAGGCCCCTTGTAGTACAGGCTTCCCTCACTATTTGAGTGTTCTAGGAACCCATCTGGATCAGTGTACCAGCTAGCATTGTTGTGAGAGGCTGTATTTGGCTTCAGTGAATGTTTTTTGAAGACCCGTTCAACACCTTGACCCATTTCATGATGGGTGATTTACAGGCGCACCTGTCCACACCAACCTGAGTGTTTGGCAGTTTTTGACCAAAAACAGTATGACCCTGTGCCCCACCCTCCCTAGTCACCCTGTATCGCCCCAAGCAACATTTTCCTGTTTCCTCAGAAGAAAAAAGTCCTCAAAGGGGAATGTTTTGCCAGTGAAGAAGAGGTGAAACAAAAATGGCAGAAGCACTAAAAGGCAGCAAAATCAACAAGTTCAAAAACTATTTAGGGCAATGGGAAAAACATCGGTTAGGTGTATTGCATCAAATGGAGAGTACTTTGAAAGTGACTGAAGTTTAAACATGTAAGAATAAATACACAATTTTTAATAAATAAATTCCAAGTTCTGGGAGGTTCCCTGCCCTCATATGTATTCTGCTGTTGTTGAATGAAATGTTCTGTGTACATCTCTCAGCAATATTTGGTCTATAGCACAGGTGGCAAACACAAGGCCTGCAGGCCGAATCCGGCTCTCCACCTTGTTTTATCTGGCCCAGCACCTCATTTCTACCCAGCAGCAGCACCAAGCTCTTTGCCCCTTGTTAAGGAGTAGTTACATTTTTACAGTCCTAAAATTAAATTCAGTCCTTTGAAGGCAGCTGCAAGGCTGATATGGCCCCTGGTGAAAATGAGTTTGACACCCCTGGATAGTGTTGTTCAATTCCACTGCTTCCTTATTGATTCTGTGTCAGGATGTATTAGAGTTTCCAGCTATTATTGTATTTTTCTTTCTCTTTTTAGTTACATTGATACAACTTTTATGTCTTCTTGATAGATTGACCTTTTTATATAATGACCTTCTTTGCTTCTTTTGACCATGTTTAGCTTAAAGTTTACTTTGTCTGATATAAGTATAGTTATCTCTGCTTTCTTTTCGTTATCATTTGGTTGAAAATAATTTTTTATTATGTCACTCTCAATCTGTGCATGTGTGTGTATGTTTAGAGAGAAGGGAAGGGAGGAAGAGAGGGAGAGAAGCATCAATGTGTGGTTGCCTCTCTCACTCCCTACACTGGGGACCTGGCCCGAAACCCAGGCATGTGCCCTGACTGGGAATCAAAACAGCAACCCTTTGGTTCGCAGGCCAGCACTCAGTCCACTGAGCCACACCAGCCAGGGCATCAATCTATGTGTGTCTTTAAAGCTGCAGTTAGTCTCCTGTAAACAGCATATCTTTGGATCTTGTTTTTTTTTCCTTTTTAATTCATTCAACCATTCTAAATCTTTTGATTGGAGAATTTAACCCATTTTTGTTTAAAGTAATACTTGATAAAGGCCTTAACTATTGTCATTTGTTAATTTTTCTCTTTTTGTAAATCCTTTTTTCCTTCCTTACTAAGACTTACCTTACTGCCTTCTCCGATTTGATGACCCTTTGTGGTAGTATGGTTTGACTTCTTTATCACAATTTTTTGTGTAACTACTACAGGTTTTCTTTTTGTGGCTGACATGAGGTGAACATAAAAACCACATTTTTAACGTTCTATTTTAAGATGACAGCTTAACTTTGATAGCATACATAAACTTTATACTTTTACTCCCTTTCCCACACTTTAATGATGTTAAATTTTACATATATTTTATGTTGTATAGTCAATAGCTGGTTATTCTAATTGTGGTTATTTTAGTACCCTTTTAACTTTTAAACTGAAGGTATAAGTGAATTAGCACCATAATCAATATTAGAGAATGTGATTTTGACTATATTTACCATTACCAGTGAGTTTTCCACATACATTCATGTTTTTAATGTTTATTAGCATCCTTTTATTTCTTTTTGAAGAACAACCTTTAGTGTTTTTTTTTTTTTTGTAGGGAAGGTCTAGTGAAGGTGAACTCCCTCAGATTTTGTTTGTTCAGGAAGTCTTTATTCTTCCATCATTCCTGAAGCACAGCTCTGCCAGGTGTAGTATTGTTGATTGGTTATTTTCTCCCAATATTTTTAATATATTTTTCCACTTCCTCTTGGCCTGCAAAGTATTGTTCAGAAATCTGCCTATAGTCTTATGGGGTTCTCTTATATGTGACATGTCTCTTTTCCCTTGCTGCTTTAAAAATTCTCTTTGATTTTGACAGGTTAATTATAATAGCTCTCAGTGTAGCTTTTTTCAGGTTCACCTTATTTGGGGTCATTTGGACCTCATGAATCCTAAAGTTCATTTTTCTTTTCTGTTTTAGCTTTCGCTAATAAAATCGTATTTGGAACCATTTTAAATAGTTAGCAACTTTGAAAGTTTTACTTCCTTAGGTACTTTCTCCCATCTTAATTTTGCTTGTCATGCTTATTGGATCAGGATACAACAGAGTAGTCCCAGATATGAGTGTACAGAAAAGTGCAGCTGTCTAGGTTCCATACCAGATGTTAGGCATCAGATTGGAGGTGGGTCCCTGGAATCCACACTTCTAACATTTTAGGTGATTAAGATATAGGTAGACCACTAGCCATTCTTTAAGAAATATTGGGCCAAAGAGTGCCTTTTACCTAGGTAGTAACTGCCCCTGGGAAAACATTCTAAATTTCTCAGTTTAAACAAACTCCCAAAGCTCCCAGAAGCCCTCGTGTGCTTCATGTGGGAGCTGACTGCCTAACTCAGACCAGACAGTTCTCCAGGCAGCCTCAACCACGTCTTTTATCTCTTCAGTCGTTCCCTAGCTTGTCAAAAGCAAGGCTTTATTCATCTCTTTATTCCCAAATAAACAGTAAAAATTTTAGTGCAAATAAAAACATTGTATTGAGACTTTCAAAACAAATATGATCAGTGCAGAAAGCATAACATCATGCATTATACTATTACAGTGTCTCAGATTCTATTTCTATGAAATTACCAATGGTATCATTGTTCATATTGCTTCTTCCCCAGTTTGTTTTTCAACATTACAGATTTGGAAACATTTGCTGTCTGTTAATACATCACTAAATGTCATGCCCTTTCTAAATGAACATGCTAGTAACCCTTTTGATCAGTGTGGCTACATGACAGTTACGTTATTGGAGTTCTGATTTTGTTATAAGATTGTACCCCTTATACCTATGCCACCTGTGTTATACCCACTCAAATGTTAAGCTGTTCCTTAGATATAGATCTGCTATTGCCTTGAAAATATGCATTTATTTATGAGGCGATAATCTTCCATAAAATCATGATGATAATTGCAAGAGACACTATGCCACTTCTGTGGAGCATTTTATGGATGATCTTAGCCCACACAGACCAAAAAGACAAAGTTTAAGGATTTGAAAGAAAGAAATAGAATTATTTTTATTTGCAGGTGATTTTTTTACAGAGATAATCCAAGATAGTAATTATTTTGGCAGCCCATAAAGTGATGGGAAGGTCTGAGAGAATCTGTATACAAACTATTACAATTAAGTCACCAAGTAACTAGATATAAGATCAGTACACAATAATCAACAATTTTTTCATATAAAGCAACGACCATGTATATCCAGCTACCTACTTGATATCTCCATCTAGATAATACATCTCAGGTTCAAATGTCTAAAAATACTCTTGAATATCAAACCATCTTCCCTTCCCCACTTCCAGCCCATTCCTCCCATGTCATGACTTTAAGTCCAGTTTCTCAGGCCAAAATCTTAGAATCAAGTCATCTTTGATTCTTGTCTTCTTTCTCATTCACTCCACAATCAGTCTGTCAGTATAACCTGTTGTCTCTAGCTTCCAGATACATAGGATGAAGAAAAAGTAGGTTTACAGTTTTGAGTACATGAAATAAGAGTTTATTCTTGTATTATTATTTATTCCTTATTATATTATTTTCCATACAAACAACTACAACCCTACTTCTGCCCCACCCTGTATTCATTTTTAAAAAAGCCACTTCTTACCACCCTCCCTTGCAGTGATAGACCATGGCTGTCATTCCCTCTTGTCTGGACTGTTGCACCACTTCTCTGCTTCCACTTTTGGGTTGTTACGGTCTCTTCCTCATATAGCAGCCAGCATTAACCTTTTCACACATCTAAGATCATGTTACTTCCTTTCTCAAAACACTGTAAAGGGTTTTTGTTATACGTAGAATAAAATCAAGACTTCTACTAGAAGACCTGAGCCCTGCTCCTACCTCCTTCTCCTCCTTCCCTGCACTCTGACCACATCAGCCTCCTTTTCCTCAACATCCTAAGTGCAGCCTACTTTCTTTCCCCAGATCTCCCCCATTAGGTCTCAGCTCTAGTGTCCCTCCTCAGAGAGGCGTTTTCCGTTCCTGCTGTGTGTGGTTTGTCTTTATGAGTTACACATCACTGCCTGATATGTTCTACTTTGTTCTTCCAACTGGAATGTCAGTGCCATGAAAGCAGGCTCTTTGCTTTTGTTCCCACAGCCCATGGGATTCAGTATATTTGTATTGAATTTACAGGGTGTGTACTTTTTTTTTTTTTTTTGCCTTGTCTGGCCACTTTAGATATTTCCATTTGTAACCTGGGGGGTAGACTCTCAGTTCTTTGAGAGAAAAAAACTATATCTTAATCTCCTTTGTATATCTAAGAAATCATTGTTTATATATAAATTATTGAGTTATACACATTTACTTTCCCCTTTGATTAGATTAAGATTTTATGCAAGCTTGGATTCTATACCAATAAAACTGATGAATTGATCAGTATCTTTTGTTTCAAAGGAGCCAAAGTGTCCTTGTTACATCATGTCTAAGGAGGGCAGAAATCAAGAGTAGATTCTATATCTCTTGCCTCATTTAGCAGCTGTCTTGTGAGGAATTACACCTTCTTTGACCCAGCGCTTTAGTAAAGCATACTCTTATGTTCAGTGTTTTCCTTCTTGTTTGTGTGTGTCATCTTCTCTGTTCACCATGTATAGAGGGGTTACTGAGCAGCACAGGTTACTCTTAATTGATAGGGCTAAAAACACCTTTAGACTTTATTACTTTTAGCTCAATTATTCTACTCCTCAGACTATGTAATCTTTATAGAATTGAGGTAAAACTAAATTTCCAACATATTTTGTATATTCTTGTCTTTTTCTAATGTATTTCCTTTATTTCTTGAATGAAATTACTATATCATTTGAAGCTTGTGTTCTTGTTGAATTATGGTGATGATGAAAATAGTCACTTCACAGAATGGATTTTGCTCTTACGTCATTTTTTAAAATGCAACAGAAAAACATGGACTATTTAGAAATTTTAGTGGCTGACAATTCCTGGTTTTCTTGGTGTATAGACAGATAAGTGTAGGTATGTGGGCTCCCCCTGCCCTAAGTTATTTATACTTAACATCACTGTTAGGTCATGGTGATGTCTAGGAGTTTTGCTCTTTCAAAATCTGTCCTAGCCCTGACTGGTGTAGCTCACTGGGTTGGGTGTCATTCAGAAAACCAAAAGGTCTCCGGTTCAATTTCTGGTCAGGGACACATGCCTAGGTTGCTGGGCCAAGTCCCTGGTTGGGGGCGTGCCAGAAGCAACCTATTGATGTTTCTGTCTTGTATTAATGTTTCTCTTCCTCTCTTTCTCCCTCCCTTACCCTTTCTCTAAAAATAAATAAAATCTTTTTAAAAAAACCTGTTTTAGTAGGAAGTTCTAGTATCAAGTGGGATAGTTAGAAATACTCAAATACTTAGTCCAAGCTATCAGAGATCAGTGTATTCCAGACTCTAAGATTAAAAAGATATTTCAGTTGTTGGAAATTTCTGTCCCAAAATTTATTTCAGTTTAGTTCCTTTGCCCTTCTAGTTATAATGTGATCATAGTTATTATCTCTAATATATTGTCTGCCAAGTATGTATAGTTGTTTATGTATTGTTCATTGTACATGTATTAAAAATCCAAGTAAGCCTATTAAGGTATATTATTGTCAATTATATCAACCAAATAAATTTCAACATTCAGTCTGCCTGAGAAGTTTCTGATTTTTTATTACCTTGCATTATGGAAAATACCCCTGTTTTGTTGGGGTTTTTTTTTTCCATTTTGTTAAAACACAGAACACTTCATTGTTTTCTCTAATAAAGAAAGTAATGCACATTTCGAATAGAACATTAGTCTCCACTCCTCTTAAAGATACATTCTCATGACAAAATTTAACTTCCTGACTTTGGTTTGGGGAAATGTGTTTTTTGAGGAATTGCGTCTTATGCTGTTTTCTTTTTACTTACAGTATATCTCTGTACCGGGGTAATTGTAGACCTATACGATTTGAACCACCAATGCTGGATTTCCATGAACAGTAAGTTTGAAATGCCCAGACCATAGTTCTCCTTTAAAATATTGTATGTACTTTACTCATGCGTTTGTCTTGCCCTTTGCCTTTGTTATTACCTGTTTAAGAACGTTAATGTTGAAGTCATCAGGGAAACAAATCATGTTGAATGCAGTCTGCAAAAGGGAAGTGATATTATGAACCTAATATATAATATTAACTTTCGAAGTTTGAAAACTACTCATGTATTTGAGTCTCTGTTTCTCTTAACTTCAGAATAAGCATAAAATTTATAAGTTATCTTTTCTGATTAGCACTTCATTTCCATTTTTATTATTTAAAATTTTCCTGTGGAAGGGTATATTATTCGTTTTTTTGATGCATTGCTCTTTTCTTCTTCTTAAGCCCCTATGTTGGAGGTGAAATAGCACAGTTAGACCAGTAGAGTCAGACCAGACCTTGGTCCAGCAAGCTTGATACTTGAGTTCTGGCTAAGAAATAATCCAGAGCCAAGATTCAAACTTCAAGAAAAAGTTTATTTAAGAAGTTAAAGATGTAGAAGAAGTGAGCTGTAGAAGAAATGCGCTCAGGAAACAAGTTACAGAGGCAAAAGAAAGGCTCTTAGAGCTTAGTAGAAGAAAGAGAGGCAAGAAAAACAAACCTGGGGAAAGAGAATGGGAAAAGGTGTGGCAGTGCTCTAAAGTACAAACTTTTATATATCATCAAATTAATGATATTATCACCAACCCAGAGGGGCAAACAAAAGCAAGTCCCACAGAAAGACAGGGTTCAGCTACAGACATGCTTCCCCAAACTATACTTCTGGCTCCCCGCCTACCTTTGGGTCTCAGGTTTTGCACATTGCAGGTGTACTAAGGGGAAAACAAGTCTTCACCCATATTTGGTTCCAACCCAATTTACCAGGTGGATAAAGAGTACATCTTACATGATACAACTACTAGAGAATGCCCCTCTGATAAGTTAGAATAAATCAGAATAAAAACTGATGATCTCCATTCTAAGACTGTGACATGAGCAATACAAAGGTGTGTGAGTATATATGAGTGTTGGGTATGAGTTTCAGGATACTATACCAAAATTTTTAGCCTAAAATAGTGAATATTTTTACTTTGAAAAATTTAGTAACCATTCTAGAGAGATTGTTTACAAAGTTATATCCAACTGTTATTTCATTATTTGTTTTTTGAGAGAGTTTTACAGAGTTTATGGATCCCTTGAGATAAAGAAGTTTTCAGGTATACAAAAATACCTGAATTGGGAGTGGGAATTCCTTTTCCAAATTATCTGTCCCTCAACCCTTTAAATAATGACCCAATCCTGAAATAGAAATTGAATTTTCATAAATCTATGTCATAAAAACCACATGGATGTAAACAGAGGTTCCTAAATTTAGAACTTTTGAATGTAGAAAATCAGAAGGGATGTAAATGAAAGAATTTGCCTAGCATTTTTAGAGCTAAGGTTCATTTTATGAAACTTGAAAGTAGTTATAATTTCACTTATATGTGGAATCTAATGAACAAAGTAAACTTTAACAAAGTGGGGACAGATTCATGGATACAGAGAACAGACTGACAGCTGTCAGAGGGGAGGAGGTTGGAGGCTGGGTGAGAAGGATAAAGGGATTAAGCAAAGAAATAAGAAAGGTTCGTGAACACAGACAGCAGCATAGTGATTGCCAGAGGGAAGGCAGAGTGGAGAGAGGTAGAATAGGGTAAAGGGGAATAAATGGTGACAGAAGGAGACTTGACTTGGGATGGTGAACGGACAAATACACAGGTGATGGGTGTAGAATTGTATACCTGAAACCCATAAATTTAATTAACTAATGTCACATCAATAAATTCCTAAATAAATTATGTAGTCTGATTAATTAAATAGTTCTAAAAGTAGTTTTAGAACAAACAAAACAAAGTTGTACATTTTCACTGAAGAAAGTAAATTATCATTGGGTCAGGAAGTAACTGATTACTGATTGCTAAAGGAAATCAGAGCTGTGTTAGCACATATCCTCTTTTAAAGTTGTATGTTTATTTTTTCACCCTCAGAAGCATAAAACTTAATTAATTGATTTTTTTCCTTCTTCGACTGCTTTTTGCCTCCAAAAATCCCTTCTCTTTCTTAAACGAATATTACGTGGAAAAAGAATCAGATTAGAATACCTTAGTACAGAATGGCCCATCCATCTTCATGCCTGTTAGTTACCTCCCATTCTCCCACACCCTTTTATTGATATAACCCCAGTTTCCAGCCCTTAAGAAAAGTTCCCGGTAGAGGAGTAAATCCTAACTAATCTATGTCAGTTGTAATAATCCCATTCTTGTTTGTGATCAATTCAGGGGTGGATGTGACCCATTCTGCTGAACAATGTGAGAGGTCTGGTCTACTAAAGGATTTCTGGGGGAGACTTTTTTTCATTCTAAAAAAGAGATACAATAAAGAAGTACCCCTCTTCCATGCTGGATATTGTCTGTATGTGATTCCTGGGATGCTATGGCAACCATCTTGTGATCAGTTGGCAGTGCTAGCCTGAGGATAAAGCCAGCAAAGTGTGTCTGACAGAGGAAAAAATGGAAAGAACTTGTGCCCTTGACCATATTGTCACATTGCTGAATCAGTCAGTCCTGGAACTGCCCACTTCAGGGCTTTTTTTTTGTTAGGTGATAGTTACTGGTCTTGCTTTCTTGAATCACTCATAGATTATACGGCACTGCTGACCTATTCCTCTCCCTCAGCTCTTTCTCTGCCTCCACCCTGTGAACCATGCTCCCTGTTTTCCTCCTGTGTATAAGGCTCTTTGTTCTTAGTCCCTTTCAGGGTTCTCTTCCTCCAGCTGTGCCCTAACTGTGGCTGCATCTGCTGCCTCAGCCCTTTTCAGCCAGCTCCACACTTCTTTACTAAGAGATATTTCACACCTTTGGCTTATACCTATCTATGGCTTCCCACTCTATACCCCGAGTCCCCTCAACAACCCTCGCCTCACATCCCCAACAACATTTTAACCTCAGTGTATCCTGCTCTTGCTTCTGTATTTCCAATCTTTGTGAATGGTGCCAGCAAGTCACCAAATCCTGAATCTTGAGGATTCCTGGATTCTTCCCCTTCCCTCAAAGCACCCCATCCCTTTTCTCAAACCAAATCCATTACTATAATCCTACCTTTTTTCATGTCTTCTCCTCTCTAACCTTTACTGCTTACCCTTTTCCTCTTAATTCAGGCCTTCATCATTTCTTACCTAGACTGTGACAACATGACTGCCACTTCCAATTTATGATCTATACTATCAACAGAGAAATCTCTTTATTATCAAAATCTTATCATCTTATTTTCTGCACTCCTGTCCCCGAAAAAATCCCTTAATGGTTTCCAAATGTCTTCAGGATAATGCTAAATGTCTTAATATCACATCTGTCCTTTATCTTTCTTATATGCCACCCCACCCTGAACTACACCTGTGGAGAACTGTTGATACTTACAGTGCTCTGAAACACCTGATCTTTCTAAGTTCTGGGTATGTTATACATACTTGAAGAGTCTCCCATATAAAAATAATTTTTATGGAAGCTTTTATGTAGTCAGAAAAATACAAAGAACAGATGATGAATGTACCATTAACTCAAATTCAGTAGCGAACACTTTCGCCATATTTTATTTCATGTTTTTGTTGATTCTGAATCATTTGAAAGTGACAGACATGATGACATTCCATTCCTGTATTCTTCAGCACACATTTGCATTATAAGGACATGCTACATAATTGCAGTACCATTACCAGTATTAGAAGACAATTAACAGTAATTACAGAGTGCCTTTAATTCCTCTGTTGTAGTCAGTGTTTGGTTCTAAGGAATGGAAATCTCACTGAAACTAGTTGAAGCAAAAATGAGTGTATGTTGGAAGGAACACTGAGGACCGTAATATATCTGCAGGAAGGGAAGAGATGCAGGTGGGACCTGGGGACAGCTGGATCCCTGTTACCCCGTGCCACCAGTACTCTTCTCTGTGTCTGTTATTTCTGCCTCTGCATTGGCTTATTTGCCCTACTACCAGCATTTTCGTACAGTGATAACAGATTCACTGATTGCTCTTCAGATTCACACTCTGTAGCCTCCCTCCATCAAATAATAGTTTCTTTTTCTTTAGTTTGAAAAATCTCAGAGTAATGCAGTAATCACCTCGGCTTAGATCAGATGTCTACCCCACCAGTCAGACAAGGAGGGTATTTGGTAGTGGACCTGTCTTCAGGTTATTTTTCCCTATGCTTCTCCCGGAGAAATCAAATCATACAGTGAGCAACTACCGCAGTTGAATTCAGGTACAGCCTACCTTGCCTGTTGACTCCCTAATGACCTTTAGGGCTGTAGGGGATAGCTATCCTCTGTAAAGCAGGCCTTTTCCAGCCTGCCCAGCAGAGCTAGAAACTGCCGTCTTGCTGCTTCCATGGGGTTGTGTTCACCCACAGAAGTGGGATGAATCCCCACCCCAAATTTGGTCCAGATGTCAAGACTGATGATGTCACATGCACACACACCAAGAGAGTAAGAAAAGGTTTATTATACTCACATAATGAAGCTTTCTGGAAAGTGCTGGGGGCAGGGGGCGGTTCTCCCAAGCAGCTCTGAAAAACAGCTTGAGAGAGCAGAGAAAGGAAACTGACTTGGCTTTGGTTGTGGTTAGGGATGAGGTTGGGGTGAGCTGGCATGGTTTGAACTTCGGACTAGGTCCAAGAGGGAGAGTGTGCAGGCTTCCTTACTGGCTTGGCCAGATGTGTAGCATAAGGTGAAGGGATGTTTGGGGCTCAAAACTGTCAGTAATCAAATGTTAAACATGGAGTTGACTCTTCATTATTCATGATGCCTTCTACAAACTTCTGTCTGTGCACAGCTGTTGAGATAAATACACATTGTCTGTCTTTGTACTTCTGTTACATATTTCACATTTAAAAGTTATATACAGTAATTAAGTCCAACAAGATTGTCTGCTGGTTTTTTTTGCTTTAAATTAAAGTGTTTAAGTGTTTTTAAGTGTTTAAGTGTTTTTGCTGGGCTTCATTAAGTATTTGCTGTACCTTTTCTTCTTGATCCAGCAATGTACTGATTTAATGCCCATGCTATAAATGTTTTGTTAGCTTGATCTGTATAGCAGTAACTTTAGGACTTCAGACGTGTCCTTAACAGAATACTTTCTAATATTTTCCCCAGAAGTTTTAAGTGGAGTTGTCATTGCTTACTACATCGACTGAGGCACTGAAGTTTGGTCTGAGGTATTCTGCGAACTTTTTCCACTATTTGTCATTTTTGCAAATCCAGAAGCCACTCTTAAAACCCCCATTTGCAGTATCTGGAAGAACTTCAAGTTGGATGGAATTTAACACTCCAGGGTGCGTCTGATTGCCATTGCAGAGCCTCCAAGATGGTTTCAGGCTCTTATGCAAGGAAGCAGCTCTAGTTCCCTGGCCACTTTCTAGACCCCACATGCACTGGCTTCTCTCACTACCCTGATTGTCCCTCTAGAACATCTTTCAAAAATGGCTCTTTGTTTTCATTCATTTCATTTTAATTTATTCTTTAATTCTACCTCTTGTCCCCTTTTCCTCTCCCTTTCTTTTCTTTCCCTCTACCTCCCTCCCACCCCTTAAGCATTGGCTGGAACAGTCTGGGCAAAACCACCTCTCCCCTTCGTCCTCCCCCTTTAATTATTTATGCCAGTGCTGTTAAATACTGCCTTTTTCCATAACTCCTTTTTTCATACATTTGTTGCAGACTGTAAAAGATGCTTTGGGTGGAAATTTGGTTTACTGAGTTCTTTGGTTTATATAATAATTAAGAGCAGAAAATCTTGATATCAAATCTAAAGCTTAAAATGGAGACATAGTGGCTTAAAGAAAATGGAAATTGGGTAGACTTATAAAAATGGAGGTGTTTATTGTCAAGTCAATTCAGTTCCTTGAAGGCATTTCTCCCTTACCACTTTTTGGTATTCCAAGAAAATCTGGTAGGCCCTCTTTTCTAATGGCACGTTTGGTGCCTTTTAGCTTTTCAGTTTCTAACTGTTCGACCAACACCCCAGTTTAACCCTCAATCTAAATGTGTTTTGAGAGAATGGTCAGGTTTTGTGGTAATTGAGTAGTACAAGGTAGTACATAATTGATTTGGCGCAACTTCCTGCTAGAAGTTGTGTCTTTAAGACAGCTGTGTCTGTCATTCATAAGGTTTGTTTCAAGGCCGTTGCTCAGCCATCTCTTCAGCTGATTCCTAACATTGCATGTCTTCTTTCTGTGGCACAGGAAACTTGCCATTGACCACAGGATTGTAGCTTACTTTCCAAGCTAGCTTCTGATTCATAACTGCTTCCTAATTCTTTTGAGCCTCAGACTCTTCTAAAATGTGAAAAATCAGTAGCTCTGCTGTAACAGTACAGAGAACAGCTGTATATTGATTCATCTTGGTTTATTTATAAATATTTCACACTGTCCCCTTTGGCCCTACTTCTGTCTTTGAAGCAACTCATAATGGAAACAAACAGGACAAGCATTGGCAGGCATTTGAAAATCTCTTTTATTTTTAAATCTACTTGTCTAGCCAAGCAGTCACACATGCTGCTTATGACAGTCAGATTCTAAGACAGTCCCCAAATTCCTGCCCTCTGAGGTGTACACATCTCTCAATTGTATTCAATCAAGCACTAATCTAGATGTTGCTCTAAATGATGGAAAATGTAATTAAGGTCACAAATCAGTTTACCATTAAGGTAGAGAAGTGATCAGGGGGCCTGACCTGATAACCTGAGACCTGTCAAATCTGGCTGTAACAGTCAGAGATAGAAATGTTGGAGAAGTACGAGAGGTATTTGATGCAATGGAGTATCATCACGCTGGTTTGGGAAATGGAGGGGGCCATGTGTCAAGTGACTGAGAGCATTCTGAATTTTGTCAGCAACATGAATGAGCTTAGAGGAGGACTTTGAGTTTTGGTGAGAGACATCCTGAGCAGATAAACTAGGCATGCTTTTTATACATGCTGGACTTTTGATTCAAAGAATTGTAAGATAATAAATGGGTGTTACTTTGAGTCTCTGAGTTTGTGGTAATTTGATATGCAGCAAAAAGTTAATGCACTACTTATTTATTTACAAATAAACATGTATTAATTGGCACTGGACCAGAATTTTCCATGCAGGATTGTCCAACCTTTTGGCATTTCTGGGCCACACTGGAAGAAGAAAAGTTGTCTTGGGTCACACATTAAATGCACAAACACTAACAAAAACTGATGAGCAAAAAAAGGTTTTAAGTAAATTTACGATTTTGTGTTGGGACGCATTCATAGCCATACTGGGCCACATGTGGCCCATGGGCTGCACGTTTAGGCACCCCTTTATTGTGACCTCTTTCTTCAGTCTCCCACTTTACTGTGGATTCTGCTCATATCACCAAGGGAGCTGAGGAGAAGGTGGGGCAGGGAAGGCTGTTCATCTGAGGTTCCTAAGCAGGTCTGTCCAAGGAGTGCCCCTCCTGCTTCCTGTGGCACGGACTACACAGAACTGCAGGACACCTCCTGACACGCTTCTGAGAACTTCCCTCTCCTCTTGTTACTCCAGACTTCTTTGAAAGCATAAATAGATGACCCTTATTGTCTGAGCAAGGGTTAATTTTTATAGGGTGGGGCCCAGGGCCTTCCCTGTTAGAAAGGGCAGGGCAGCCTCAGCAGAGCACTGCAAATCAAGCATTCTGATCCACTCCGTGTTTTCATGTTCCTAGAACCTTTCCAAACTTGTTTCCTTACCCCAGAGTCCTCTCCTGCAGTGAGCCATCTTTCATCCTGTCTTCTTGAAGAATCCCCCAGATTACCTGTACATCTTACACTGTCTTCTTTATCTTAACTAAGATTGATTGCATGGAGGTCACAAGAGGAAAAACATTAAGAACAAATTCATAAGGTGAATGACTGGTTGTCAGTTAGCTAACAGGACATTTGAGAGATAAAAGAGCATATTTAACCACAGGGTCGCTGGTTCGATTCCCAGTCAGGGTATATGCCTGGGTTGCAGGCCAGGTCCCCAGTGGGGGGCATGTGCGAGGCAACCATACATTGAGGTTTCTGTCCCTCCCTTTCTCCCTTCCCCTCTGTCTAAAACTAAATAAGTTAAAAAAAAAAGAACATATTTGTTGAAGAAAGCACATAATCTGTGATTTTCTTTCTGTTATTCTCCTTGTGTGTCTATATAAAGCTTGAAGAAGAAGAATTGATCTTGCATACTCTCTTTATACAGCCTCAGATTCCTGCAGCATTATGGCCATGGTTGGAGGCCCCAGCTGGATCTGTACCCACTTCCCTAATGGAGTCATGGTCTTGTGACGTGCCCCTCCACCCAGTGTGGGATTTATGAGCCTGTTTGCTGAGGGGTTCAGCTCTTAAGAAAGTCTGCACCTGAAGCAGGAGGGATTTCATACATTGGGGGCTCCTGGCTTTGAGGAGCTTCTGAGGGCGCTCACAGTCCTTGCTCTGGATACCCTCTGTCTTTCCTTAGGACCCACGCCCTCATTCCACTTTTGGGTTTTTTGCTCGTGGCTGGACGGTTAAGCCACAGAAAGATGTTGGCCCTCATGTTGGCTGGGCTGTAAGCCATGAGATACTATTGGACAAGCCCTGGCAGGCAGTTGAAAATCTTTGTTTTATTTTTAAATCTACCTATCTAGCCAAATAGTCACACAGGCTGCTACAACAGGTAGAATTCTAAGACAGTACCCAAATTCCTGGCCTCTGAGGTGCACGCATATCTCCCAATTGTAGTCAGTCTAACACTAATCTAGATGTTGCTTCTCTGGGTAGAGCAGAGAACATCTCCTATGGAATCCCACCTTGCACAGGCAATCTGGGCACAGCCTTCCGGGGACTGTGACTACAGCCAACTCATCTGCTCCCACTGTTGCAAGAGGTGGTAGCACCTGCCGTGATAAGCTCTCAGAAGGACAGTAGACTTTGGTTTAGGCCTTAGAGGCACCAGAAAACATTTAACCCTAACAACAACAAAACTTCATGTCAGCACTATAAATTCTCAAACTGATGTACAAAATAAACAGCTGTTTGTATTGTATATTAGTGTTAGTTGTTAATGAAAACCTTAAAAATGTGTTAAATGTTTAAAAAGACAACAAAGAGTTTTGATTTACATAGTTTATGAAACTTACATGTATGAACCTGACTTCTTGGTGTATTATGGAAAGAAGACATTGTTATTCTGGTCTAGAAAAGACGAAATGTTTAAAATAATCCAAGCTTGAACAGTAGATGAAGCTGTAGATGAAAATGAGTAAAATGCTGGTGAATTAGATTTTGATGTTGTTTTAGATGATATTGATACCTCATAAAACCTTTCAAGAATTATTTCATCCTTTTTGAAATTTTGGTTTTGGCTCATTATTTTTGTCCATATTCTTCAAATATTTCTACATTTCATGTTCCAAAATATTAACATTTCTAGCTATGGCCTACATACTGCTATTTTTTAAAAAATTTCATTAGCTCTATCTTTTAAAATATTCTAAATACGTAGTCTTTCTTGCTGAATTCTGAAGTAAATCGTCAATCTGCTCTTCCAGCTCATTAATACACCTTCACCTACTAATCCCATGTATTGCCTTCATATGGTATATTTTATACTAATACTTTCTTTTGTTTTCTATGATTTGTTGCTTCATTTTCCTAATATCTTGCCATATCTCCTTAAGTATATTACATTATGCTTATTTTATAATTCTTGATTCAAGTTTTCTAGCTTTAGGTTTGCATTATTCAACCTTTATTGGATGATACTGTAAGCACAACCAAACCCAAAATCTCAGTGGGATTTAGACTGAATGAGCACTCCTCTCTAGGAAATGCCACTTTTCTTGGCAGAGGAAAGAGTGTAAGAAGGCTCTTAAAACTTAATGGTGGATGTTACTTTTGCTCACATTTCATTGGCCAAAGCAAATCATGTGGCCAAGCCCAATGTTACTGAAGTGGAAAAGTGTAACTTCACAGGTTCAGACAGCAATTTGGAAACAACATTACAGTATATTATGACATCGTACATGGTTTCTAATAGATTGTTCTCCTCACAGATCCTGTTATTTTGAGGTATGACCTTAGGAGCTCCTGTCTTGTAATGCATATTGAGGAAGGACAGAAGGCCATGCCTTGTTCTTTGTTTCTTGTGAATTTAAGAAGGAAAATGATCCCCACAATGGAGCCCCAGTTCCACACATACAGAGGAAGGCCCCCCCGCCGAAAAAAAACCCAGAATTTTCTTCTGGAGGGTGGGCCCTTTATACTATAGGCTTTTCCCACTAGGTGAGAGTTCTAGGAACCCATCTGGATCAGTGTACCAGCTGGCATTGTTGTGGGAGGCGGCGTTTGACTACAGCAAATTTTTTTTGAAGACTCTTTAAATGTGTTTGCCCATTTTACCATGGGTGATTTATGAGTGTACCTGCATTGAGTAATCAGCAGTTTTTGACCAAAAACAGTATGACCCCTGTGTCCCACCCTTTCTACTTTGTTTTGTTTTATTTCCCCAATGAAAAAGTCATCAAAGGGAAATGTTTTGCCAACATGGAAGAGGTGAAACAAAAACCAGCAGAAGCACTAAAAGGCGTCAAAACTGACTAGTTCAAAAACTGTTTTGAGCAGTGGAGAAAACATCTCAATAAGTGTATTGCATCAAATGAGTACTTTGAAGGTGACTAAAGTTTAAGCATCTAAGAAATATACAATTTTTTATAAATAAATTCCTTTTTGGGGGTCCCCCCTCATAGGCCACTGAGTATGAGATATTGATCCTTTGAGAGGAGGCAGTTAGTATAGTGTGTTAGAACTTGAGCTAGAGCCAGATGGTTAGATTCAAATTCAGTTTCCATGTGTGACTTTGGGCACGTTAATTAAGTTTCCTGTGCCTCCATATCCCTATCTATAAAATGAGGAAGATAATAGCCCCTAGCTCATGAGGCAAGTCTTCCCATTTAACTTTGCCAATTTCTCTTCCTAAATTGAAGAGCAGGGATCAATGGAATAGGGAAGAAGAGGACACAATTCCAATTAATGGGAAGGCAGGGTGGTATTACAGAAAGAACTAAAAGGATCTGCCCATTCTGTTCCCTGCCTGCTTCCTTACTACATTATAAGCTTCATCCAGGAGGAGACTTGTTTCATTGTATCCCAGGATGTGGCTCAGTGTGTGACATATAATTGTCACTCAATATTTGTTGAATGATAAATGCATTTTTATGTGTAAATTTAAATACAAACCAATTTAATAAATAGTTTTATACATTTGGATATGTATTTGTCTAATAATTTTAATGTTTGATTTTTTAGCAACTAGAAGTTACCTTTGAAGCATTTGTGACAATTTTCTTTTGGTTTTTACAGGCCAGTTGGAATGCCAAAAATGGAAAAAGTTTACTTACATAATCCTAGTTCTGAAGAAACTATTACTTTAGTATCAATTTCTGCTACAACATCACATTTTCATGCATCATTTTTTCAAAATAGGGTAAGTCTCTCTTATAGCAGATTTCTCTTGAGTTTAAAATTGAAATGTCTAGAATTTTTTATGTGTAATTTTATTTTCCTGTAATTAAAATCTGTTTAAATGTTTCAAATTTGTTCTGGGTTTCAGTTTACCCCATTTCCTAAGAATTATCACTTCTGTTAAAAACATGTTTTTCTCAACATAAAACAGCTTATCAAGTCAACTTTGAACCTTAGGCCCTCTGAAAAATATAGTATTACTATGTTCAGTTGATTTTCTTTTCTAATAATAGGTAATTCCTCAGCATTTTATGAGTTTTCTATTGCCGCATAATAAATTCCCACAAACATGATGATGTAAAACGAAACCCACTTATTAGCACATAGTTTCCTAAGTCGTAAGTCCAGTGGGTTCTTTGCTCAGGGTATCAAAAGGCTGTACTTAAGACATTGACTGGTCTGAGTCCTTGACTGGAGACTTAGGGGGAAATTTGCTTTTACATTCATTCAGTTTGTTGGCAGAATTCCATTCCTTGTGGTTCTGGAATTGAGGTCCCCTATCCTTTGCTAGTTGTTGGCCAGGGACCTCTCAGTTTCTTATAGCACCCACATTCCTTCTTCAGCCCAGCAATGGTATGTCGCATCTCCCTCATACTTTCAGATATCTTTGGCTTCCTTGGCCACCAGTGGAGAAAATTCTGCTTTAATCATGTCATTAGTTCATGATAACCTAGATAGTCTCCTTTTTGATTAATCAGAGTGAATTGACATAACCTCAAATACATCTACAAAATCCCTTTTATCTTGCTTGTAAAAAATCACAGGTGTGATATCTCCTCATAATGAGGGTTTTAGAAATTAGGGCAAAAAGTTTGGGGGTTACTTTAGGGTTCTGCCTACCACAAGTAACTTCTATAATTTTACTTAAAATCATTTTTGTAGATAGTATGCAAACTTATTATTAAAAAGTATAGTTTTTATCTGACAAAAACTTGGGCCTTTTTTATCTAAAGGGCCTATTTTATTTTTTTAATATTTTATTGCTTATGCTATTATAGTTGTCCCATTTCCCCCCCTCACTACCCTCCACCCTGCTAATCCTCTCCCACCCACATTCCCCCCTTTAGTTCATGTCCATGTGTCATAAATTCTTTAGCTTCTATATTTCCCATACCATTCTTGCCCTCCCCCTGTCTATTTTCTACCTACCATCTATGCTACT
>CM052543.1:85408034-85441582 GCA_028533065.1 Trachops cirrhosus | reverse complement strand
AGCTGACAGTCTGATGGGAACTCCTTTGTAGGTGACTATCTCCTTATCTCTTGCTGCTTGTAGGATTCTCTCTTTCATTTTTACCTTGGCTGATGTAATTATGATGTGCCTTGGTGTGTTCCTCCTTGGGTCCAACTTCCTTGGGACTCTCTGAGCTTCCTGGACTTCCTGGAAGTCTATCTCCTTTGACAGATTGGGGAAGTTCTCCTTTATTATTTGTTCAAGTAAGTTTTCCACTTGTTGCTCTTCCTCTTTTGCTGGAACCCCTATAATTCGGATGTTGGAATGTTTAAAGATGTCCCGGAGGTTCCTAAGCCTCTCCTCATTTTTTTGAATTCTTATTTCTTCATTCTTTTCTGGTTGTATATTTTTTTTCTTCCTTCTGGTCCACTCCAATGATGTGAGACCCATCTTTCATTCCATCACTATTGGTTCCCTGTGTATTTTTCTTCATTTCACTTATTGTAGCTTTCATTTTCTCATCTAATTTGTGACCAGAATCAATCAATTCTGTGAGCATCCTATCCTGATCACCAGTGTTTTGAACTGTGCATCTGATAGGCTGGCTATCTCTCAGTCGCTTTAAAGAATTGGTTCTGGGGCTTTCATTTGTTCTTCTGTTTGAGCCATCTCTTTTTTTGTGTGTTTGTTTTTCTGGTTGCACCAGTTACGTATGAGGGGTGGAGCCTTAGCTGTTCACCAGGGCAGGGCAACCCAGTTGCTGTGTTATGACGCTGCATGTGGGGGTGGGGTTCAAGAGGGAACAGTGGCGCTTGCTCCGCGCTCCGTCCTACTTCAGTCCCTTCCACCGCTTCCCTGAAGCAAACTGGACTTCTGGTGCTGATTCCCACGTGGGTGGGCTTGTGCACCCCGTGGGTCTTTCCAACGACCTCACCTGTGAGGCTGGGAGTCTCTCCCTGCGCCTCAACCCCCACAGGTGTTTTGAATCAGTGCCCTGAGGCTCTGTTTCCCAGCACTGAGATCCTGGGTTGCTCGCAGTGCCTTGCTTCACAATTGCCACTTCACTGGGTCTGCGGGTTGCCACCCCTCGGCCAGGGTTTGCCATCCGCTGCTTGCGCACCCAGAGTCTGCCTGCTGCGGTCTTATGAACCCAGTCCCAATGCTCTTTGTGCCTCGTGAGCCCTTTCTGCCCAGCTGCCTGACTCCGCCCCTCCTACCGGTCTGGATGAGCATGTCTATTTTAACTCCTTGGTTGTCTGACTTCCATACAGTTCAGTTTTCTGTCAGTTCTGGTTGTTATTCTGTTTCTAAATTTTTGTTGTCCCTATCTTGGTTGTGCGAGGAGGCACAGTGTATCTACCTACACCTCCATCTTGGCTGGAAGTCTAAAGGGCCTAAAAAAAAATTGGGTCTTAATAAATTTTGAAATTGAGAGAATGCATTAAACCTTAATGTATAGGCTTCCAGAATAATTAGCTAAATAGCAAGTATTGGAGTGAAGTAAATGAATGTATCCTAATTTCATCTTCTCAGCAATATGACTAAATAGCTAAGGAGGTTTTTTAGCATATAAAATTATGTGTAATTTAGGTTTTACATTTCTCCTTTCTAAAACCCTGTTTCATTACATGTCATAAACTAACAACTCTAGAGTAAGGATATGACATACAATACTGGTCTTTTAAATTTAAAAGTATTCTATAAACAAGGAATTGATAAGTCAGCATATTAATTTGATAATAAACATTTTTATTTTTGTAATATTCGTGGAGAACATTCCTTTTTTAAATTTATTTTTAATTATGGTGACATAAAATATATAAGTTTCAGGTATATAACAGAGTGATTAGATATTACATACTTTACAAAGTGATCCTCCCCATAAGTCTAATATCCATCTCACATCATACATAGTTACTACAATATTAATGACTGTCTTCCCTGTGCTGTACTTATATCCCTGTGACTATTTTTATAACCGGCAATTTTTACATCTTAATCACTTCACCTTTTAAGGTCACTTCCCCCTCCCCCAGTCTGACAACCATCCCTTTGTTCTCTGTATCTATGAGTTTGCGTCTGTTTGGTTTGTTCATTTGTTCTGTTTTTTAGATTCCACATCTAAGTGAAATCACATGGTGTTTGTCTTTCTCTGCTTGGCTTTTTCACTTGGCATAATCCACTCTAGGCCCATCCATACTGTTACAGATAGCAAGATTTCATTCTTTTTATGACTGAATGAATAGTTCATCTTGTGTGTATATGTATATATATGTATATCTTCTTTATTCTTTCATCTATCGACATGGCTAGGTTGCTGCCATATTTTCACTACTGTAAATAATGCTTCAACGAACATAGGGTACATGTATCTTAAGTTAATCTTTTCTATTTCTTCGGAAAAATACCCAGAAGTGGGATTGCTGGGTTATATGGTAATTCCATTTTTAATATTTTGAGGAACCCTCATAGTGTTTTTCATAGTGGCTGCACCAATTTGCAATTCTACCAGCAGTGCATGAGGGTTCTCTTTTCTCCACATCCTCTCCAACAGTGTTGTTTGTTGACTTGTTGATGACACCCATTCTGACAGGCATGAGGTGATACCTCATTGTGGTTTTGATTTACATTTCCCTGATGATTGTGATGTCAAGCATCTTTTTATGTGTCTGTTGGCCATCTGTATATCTTTGGAGAAATGTTTATTCATGTTCTCTGCCCATTTTTTAATTGGATTGTTTGGGAGTTTTTTTGTGTTGAGTTGTATGAGTTTTTTGTGTATTTTAGATATTAACTCCTTATGGATATATCATTTGCAAATATCATCTTGCATTCAGTAGGTTGTCTTTTTGTTTTTGTTAATGAGTTCTTTCATGTTGCAAAGGCTTTTTAGTTTGATATTGTCCAGTTTGTTTATTTTTACTTTTGTAGTTTTTGCCCAAGGAGATTGGTCAAAAAAAATATTGCTAAGACCCATGTTAAGGAGTTTCTGCCTGTTTTCTTCTAGTTTTATAATTTCATCTCTTACACTTAAGCCTTTAATCCATTTTGAGGGGTTTTTTTTAATGGTGTAAGAAAATTGTTTCTTTTCTTTTTTTTGCATGTGTCTTTCAGGTTTTCCCAACACCATTTATTGTATATTCCCCATTGTATATTCTTGTTTCCTTTGTCATAGATTAATTGTAAGCATGGGTTTATTTCTGGTCTCTCTGTTCTGTTCCATTCACCTTTGTCTGTTTTTGTGCCAGTACCATAGTTTTGTACAACAGTTTGAAATCGAGGAGCATGGTACTTCCAACTTTGTTCTTTCTCAAGATTTCTTTGGCTATTCAGGGCCTTTTGTGATTCTGTATAAATTTTAGGGTTATTTTAGTTCTGTGAAAAATGCCATTGGTATTTTTATAGTGATTGCATTATATATGTAGATTGTTTTGGGTAGTATGGACATTTTAACAATATTAATTCTTCCATTCCATAAGCATGGTATATCCTTCCATTAATGTGTGTCTTCGTGAGTTTCTTTCATCAGTATCTTATAGTTACAGAGTAGAGATGTTTTCCCTCCTCCATTAAATTTCTTCCTAGGTATTTTGTTCTTTTTGATGCCATTCTAAATGGGATTGTTTTCTTAATTTCCCTTTCTGATCATTCAGTGTTAGTTTAGAAACCACAACAAATTTCTGTATATTAATTTTCTATTTTCCAACTTCAATGAATTCATTTATTCTGCTAGTTTTTGGTGGAATCTTTACCTGCATATAGTATCTGCAAATAACATGTTTACTTTTTCCTTTTCAAATTGGGTGCTCTTTATTTCTTTTTCTTGTTTGTTGCTATGGCTAGGATTTCCAATACAACATTGAATAAAAGCAAGAGTGGACATCCTGATCTTAGAGAAAAAACTTTCAACTTTTTACTGTTGAGTATAATGTTAGCTGTAGGTTTGTCATATTATGACCTTTATTATATTAGGGTATGTTCCTTCTATACCCCCTTTTGTGGTATTTTTTTTTAATTATTTTTAATTTTTATTATAAATGGATGTTGGATTTTGTCAGATGCTCTTTCTGCATCTGTTGACATGGTCATGTGATTTTTGTCCTTCATTTTGTTTATGTGGTGCATTTTGTGGATTGATTTGTGGATATTGAACCATCCTTGTGTTTATGAGATAAATCCCTCTTGATCATGGTATGCAATCTTTCTAATGTATTGCTGAATTTGGTTTGATAATATTTTATTAAGGATTTTGACATCTGTATTTATCAGGGATATGTGTCATGTAATTTTCTTTGTAATATCTTTGGTTTTGGTATCAGGATAATGCTAGCCTCATTTAGTATCAGGAAATCCTAGCCATACAACAGACAAGAAAAAGAAATAAAGAGTATCCAAATTGAAAAGGAAAAAGTAAACATGTTATTTGCATATACTATATGTAGATAAAGATTCCCCCAAAAACTATCAGAATAAATAAGTTTGGAAGCTTTTCCTCTTCTTCAGTTTTTTGAAATAGTTTGAGAAGAATAGGTATTAATTCTTCTTCGAATACTTCGTAGAATTCATTTGTGAAGCTGTCTGGTCCTGGAAACATCTGTTCACTAAAATATTTATTGAAATAGCCCTGGCTCGTGTGGCTCAGTGGATTTGAGCATCAGCCTGTTAACCAAAGGATCAGCAGTTTGATACCCAGTCAGGGCATATGCCTGGGTTGCTGGCCAGGTCCCCAGTAGGGGGCATGCAAGAGGCAACCACACATTGATGTTTCTCTTCCTCTCTTTCTCCCTTCCTTACCCTCTCTCTAAAAGTAAAATAAATATTAAAAAAATAAAATATTTCTTAAATCTCCTTTGAGTTATTCCTTGTTGTTACCTAAAAGCTGTTTTTATAGTTTTTTATAATTACATAAAATTTTTTAAAGCAATAGTTCTCTCAAGTCATTTTTTATCTTTAAGTTTCTTTACTTGAAAGCTGTTTTTACAATTTTTATAAATGAGCTAATGGTTTTAAATAATGGAATCCCAATGCTAGGGGAGACCTGTGTATTCATTTAGTCCGGCACCCTTATTATAGCAATAAAAAACTAAATCAAAGGGGCTTTGGCCTTGGTAATACAGTTAGTGACACTAGCCAAGGTCTAAGTGTTCTATTGGCCTTACCCAGTGACTTGGGTCATATTAAGCTCCAGTTTGCAGCATGTACACTACAGCTTGTATACAGAGATGCACATATAGATGAATGGAACCACCCTGCTCTCAGGCATTCAGACATGTTAGGTTAAACGTAAAATAGTGAAGTGAAAATAGCAGCAGTTTTAAAATAATTCATAACTCCACTAAAGATTGTATTTTTAACCTGTTAACCATATATGCTAATTCAAGCAGCGTTTTGTTTTGAAACTTATTTAGGCTTCACCCGTATTAAAGGATAGGGTTTTTGCTTTTTCCACGATACAATTACAATACAGAAACTAGACCAAGAGTTCCAAACACAGATTGTTACAGGGGCCAAGTAGGCAATATAAACAGGAGACGCAGGCCAGGTGGAGTCAGAGGACCTGGAGCAAGCACATGGTCCATCCACAGGGATCAGTCCCCAGTGGCTCCAGCCAGTGGTTGCCATGTTGGGGTGTTAAGCACACGTGCAGTTCTTTGGATTTTCCAAAAAAAAGTAAGAAATGGTCATTTTTATATTATATCCCAATTTTTACATATTGAGAATGAATTCATCTTTAGAAAGAAAGACAGATAGTGTGGATCAAGCAAAACAAGCCAAAGGTCACCAATTTGACAGTTCTGCACTAGACTCAGGGACTGACGTGTACTCACGAATCTTAGGCAAAGAGAATAGTTTTCCTGAGAATTCTTCAAAATATAAACTAAATGTGTATGTAGTCAAAGAACAAGTTAAAAACTAACCTGTTTTTCATTCCTCAGGAGATGAAATTAAACAATAAAATATAATCTATACCTATAAAAATCTACCTTTAGGTAATCTAGGTTTAGTTTCAAAGGAGATAGCCAAAATCTGTGCCGTCTTCTCTTTCTTATTCTTATTATTGCTTTCCATCTTTATTCCCTCAGTAAGTACTGATCCCAGAAGCTCCAGGAGTAGAGATGGAATGAAGTCTTGGAGGAAGAACTCATCATGTTTCCCCTCCACCTCAATTTTATGCCAATAATAAGATCTGTTAGGAGACAATGAAGAGAATTTCTCATGTCCAGGAGAGCAAATCCTTTCTGTATATTATGACTCTGAGCACCTTTGTTGCCTTCAGAATTTCTAGTCAAACCTTAATTTCTTCAAGAATGAAACATTTTCTGTAATTAACTGAAGTTTTTGATTATTAACCAATATCATCTCTACATTAACCAACCAGAAAAGAATAATTATTGTTTAAAAGGCCTTCTAGCACACACAAATAATCCTCCTTACTAAAGTTTTGATTTTTAAGACCACCTGGAAATTGAGAAGAACAGAATTATTTATAATCATCTGCTAATTAAGTATGTCTTATAATCATAATAAAAAATTATATAATATTAAGACTGAAATGTAGGCCTATTTTATCTTTCATGGCTGTATTGTATATTGGCCATAAAATATGTAATACATGTTTTGTGTCAAAGAATACAGATTTTTAATACTCTATAAATATAGTCAAATTTTTATTACATAAGAATTGTAAAAATGGAATACCTTACACACATTGGTAAGCAAACAAAAACTGTTTTTTCTTTAATTATTTAGAACCTTTTGATTGGTTAAATTTTCAGATAAACTGAAGATTAACTAGGATAATATTTTTTTTCAGTCTTTGACTAAAATTAAAATGTTTTGGCCAACTTATTTTATTCCAGATTGAATTCTGACATCCATGCATTTTATTGGGAATTGAACAAAATATGATATTAGCAGTGGTATGGAATATTATGCAGACAATAAAAAGTGAATTAGATCTGTTCTGCTGATGTGGAATAATGTGTTATATATGTTCATATGTAATAAAGCACATTGTAGAGTAGAATATGATACCCTTTTTATAAAAGGCAGAAAATCTGCTTATATTTAGATATATTAAGAATAGCCAGAGGCCCTGGCTGGTGTAGCTCAGTGGATTGAGCGCAGGCCTGTGAATCAAAGGATCACTGGTTTGATTACCAGTCAGGGCACATGCCTGGTTCACAGGCCAGGTCCCAAGTATGGGGTATGCTAGAGGCAACCACACATTGATGTTTTACTCCCTTTCTTTCTCCCTCCCTTCCCCATCTCTCTAAAATAAATAAATAAAATCTTAAAAAAAAAAAATGAATAGCCAGAGTATTGTACAGGTCAGTAATATACAGGATTACTTGATAACCTGAGAAGGATGAGAATGGAGGAAGGTTGGTGGCATTAACCTCATACATCTTTACAGTATATCTAAGCTAAGTGAAATAAGCACTTACTACTTTTGTAATTTAAAACATGTAAGAAATTATAAATTAAAAAGTAGTTTGCTACTTGTGTGGAAGTAGGAATTAATTAATTCAAGTACCTCCTAGGTTCCAGGCACTTGGGATTCATCAGTGAACAATGGGGATTCTTCTTATGATACTTAGACACTTACCTCTGGGAGATGGGAGGTAGGATGACATCAGCAGCATAGGGGAGGCAAGAATAATAAATAAATACTTATTATAAGATGTTAGTTGATGATACAGATTGAGAAAAGAGGGATTAGTGCAGTGGGGATATGGTTCAATTTTTAACTTTTTTATTTTAATTGAGATATAATTGACATATAACATTGGGTAAACTTAGGATATACAGCGCCTTGAATTGACAGATTTATATATTGCAAGGTGATTACCACCATAGGGTTACCTAACAGGCCTCTACCACTACATAATTAACCGTGTGTGGGTGGGTGTTGGGACCATTAAGATCTAGTCTTAGGAACTTTGCAGTTTATACTACATACAGTACTATTGTTTGTAATCCCTATTCTCTGCATTAGATCTCCAGAACTTATTTATTTACTAATTGCATATGTGTATTCTTAAACAACATATATTCCCTCCCCCAACCCCTGGTAAGCACAATTTACTGTTTTTACAAGTTCAGCTTTTTTAGATTTTTCACATAAGTGATAACGTAAAGTATTTGTCTTTCTGTGTGTCTGTCTGACTTATCTAACTTAGCATGACGTTCTCAAGGTTCATCTATGCTGTCACAAATGGCGGGATTTCCTCTTTCATGCTTGATAATATTCCATTGTGTGTGTGTGTGTTTTTTATCCACCCATCAGTTAATGGACACTTAGTTGTTTCCATCTTGACTACGGTGAATAATGTTGCAATAAACATGGGTGTGCATGTGTCTCTCTTGTATCCTATTTTCATTTCCTTTGGATGTATATCCAGAAGTGAGATTACTGGATCATATGCTAGTTCTTTTTTTAATATTTTGAGGACTTGCCATACTGTTTACCATAGCAGCTGTACCAGTTTACATTCTCACCAACAATGTACAAGGATTCCCTTATCCCCATATCGTCCACAACAGTTATCTCTTCTTAATATCCATTTTAACAAGGGTGAGGTGATAACCTCGTTGTGGTTCTGATTTGCATTTCCCTCATGATTAGTGATGTTGAGCTTTTTATTTTTTTATCTACACCCAAGGACATTTTTTTTTTCATTGCTTTTAAAGAGGAAAAAAAGGGATAGGGAGAAACATGGATGAGAGAGAGTAGCATCAATTGATTACCTCTCATACTTATCTGGACCAGAGATTGCATTTGCCCATGCCCAGACCAGGGATTGAACCGGCAACCTAGACATGTGCCTGACCAGTTATCAGACCTTCAACCAGGTAGGAGATGATGCTCCAACTACCTGAGTCACACCAGCTAGAGCAAGCATCTTTTCATATCCCTGTTGGCCATTTGGATATTTTCTTTGGAAAAAAAAAATGTCTGTTTAGATCTTCTGCCCATTTTTTATTCAGATCGCTTGTCTGTTGTTGTATGACATTTTATGTGTTTTGGAAATTAACCCCTTATCAGATAATGTGGTTTGTAGATATTTTCTCCCATTCTGTGGGTATCCTCTTCATTTTATCGATCATTTCCTTTGCTGCACAGAAGCTTTTTAGTTTGATACCCCTACTTGTTGAATTTTGCTTTTGTTGCTTTTTTTGGTGTCATATCAAAAAAAAATATTTTCCCAGACTAGTGTGAAGGAGCTTCTTTTCCTGTGTTTTCTTCTAGGAGTTTTACAGTTTCAGGTCTTATGTTTAAGTCTTCATTTAAATTTTATAAGTGCTGTAAGATAGGGTTCCAGTTTTATTTTTTGGCCTGCAGTTAATCTAGGTTTTCCAACATCATTGGTTGAGATTATCTTCTCCCCATGGAGTATTCTTGCCCCCTTTGTCAAATATTAGTTGACTATATATGCAAGGGATTATTTTGGGGCTTCTGTTCTGTTCATTTGCTCTGTATATCTGTTTTTATACCAGTACCATACTGTTTTAATTACTGTAACCTTGTAGTATAGTTTGAAAGCAGGAGCATGATACCTCTGGCATTGTTGTTCTTTCTCATAACTGCTTTGGATATCTGGGGTCTGTTTTGGTTCCAAACAGAATCAGTGATATTATTATTTATTTTGTTTAGTGATTTTGTTGTCTTTAAGTAGAATTGAGTTTATTGTTGCCTACCAAGAGTTAAACCCAAACATTCAGTTACTTGGCCTTGCTCCAGGGAACATGCAAACTGACACCATATACTTTCAGTATAATCAGTGTAAATGCAGTGCATCACCCATTTTCATGTACAGTGATACACTGCATTATGATGTTTTGTTCAGTGATGGATCGCATATATAAAGGCGATCCCATATGTTATAATGGGGCTAAAAAATTACTAGCACATAGCGACATTATAGCTGTCAAAAAATCATAGTACAATGCATTACCGTTTTCTTCTTTCTTGGTCTTTCCAAAGCAGCACTATTGGTGAGAAATGCCTGAGGGCACTCACCTGAGCACCAGTGAGCTTCCCATAGACATCTCTCCTTTTTACACTAGTGTTATTACTGGACCACCCCATGATTCTTTCTTTGATTGCAAGATGCCCTTCAGCGACAATCATTGGGAATCTCTGAAGAGAAATGAGTTTATTACTGACAGGCCAGTAATCGAGGCACACCTGGGAGTGAGCAGCGGGGGCCTGGTGTTCTGCTTTTATTGGGGTTGAGAGTGGGGGTTCATCTTTAACGGTGAATCTAAAACACCATAAGAGTGGGCACAAAACATCTTAAAAGTAGGGAGTTAAAGTAAAAGAAGAAAAAAACCAAGTAGCCCAAATGGTCAGTTAAACTAAATCAACCAGGATCTCTAAAACAAAGGAGCATCAGTCACTGAGGGGAGGTGGCCTTCTTCTTTATCAGGTCATGTGTCTGGCAATGCTTTTGTTGGCTTTGAAATGGATGCCTCTGCAATCAAAGCTTAAGTCAGGCATTGCATTAAAAAAGAAAAGCCAATTGTTGGAGCTCACACTACAGTTAACTTGTGGTGATGCTGATATAAACAAACCTACTGCTCGAGTCCTGTGAAAGTATTGCACATACAATCACAATAGTAGGCTGTACTGTCTAGGTCTGTGTAAGTGCACTCTCCGATGTTTGCACAGCAAAAGCCTAACCACACATTTCTCAGGATGTATCCCCTAATTAATCTGCATGTGACTGTAGAGTTGTCAGTTTTGACAGTCATGTAATCAACAACTTAAGTCTCTGAGTATATCCTATTCTAGAAGGTTATATAAATGGAACTATGCAGTACAGAGCTTTTTGAGTCTGTTGTCTTTCATTCAAATTGATCCAACTAGTTGGGTGTTTCAGTTCTTTGTACCAGTTTTTTGCTGGGTGATACTTCATTAGAAGGCAGCATTGCAGTTTATTTATCTATTCAACAGTTAAAGACATTTGGTTGTTTCCAGTTGAGAGTTATAATAAATAAAATTAATATAAAAATTTATGTATAGATTTTTGTATGAACAAATTTTCATTTGTGTGCTGTGTGTGTGTGTGTGTGTGTGTGTGTGTTTACCAGTTCTTCATAGTAACTGTACCATTTGGCATTCCCACCAGAAATGTCTGGAAGTTCCTCAGTGAAAAATTGCTCAACATCCTTATTAGCTCTCTACTATTAGGTTTGCATTTCTTTTTCTCTTTACTTTAGTTACTCTAAGGTGTACTGGTAGGTGTACAGTATTCTTTTTTATTTTAATTTACATTCACTAATGACAAATGATTATTGAGCATCTTTTCATTGACAAAGTCCTTTATTACCTGTGTGATTGACATAAATCTTTCCTTTCAGGTTGTATCATGTCTTTTTGGTCTCTTATAAAATCTTTCAAAGAACAGAAGTCATTAATTTCCTTGAAGTCCAGTTTATCAAGTTTTTGTTTTATGGGTCATGCTTTTAGAGTTGTAGCTAAGAACTCTTTGCCTAAACCAGGGTCAAGATCTTCTCCAGTTTTTCTTCCAGAAGTTTAATAGTTTGAGATTTTACGTTTAGGTCTGTGATCCATTTTGAGTTACTGCTTGTAGATGGTATGATGACATATGGATCAAGAGTCATTTTCTTCTGTTTTGCACATGGATATATAGTTGCTCATGCACTGTGGATTGAAAAGACTGCCTCTTCTCATTGAAATCCCTCTACATTTCGTCAAAAATCAATTGACCTTGTATGTGTGGGTCTGTTCCCTAGACTCCATATGAGCTAATATGTCTGCCCTTTCACCAGTACCTCACTGTCGTGATTATGGTAGCTTTTTAGTAATTCCTAGAATCAGGTAGTGCATGTGCTCCAATTTTGTTTTTCTTTTTCAAAATTGTATTGCTCTTCTTATTCCCTTTCCTTGCCATCAAAATTTTACAATCAGCTGATCAATTCTTTTTTAAAAATCTTGCTGAGATGTTTTATTTTGAATTACCCTTAAATATACAGAAAAGTAAGTACAGATAGTTTTCATATGTTCTTCATGCAGTTTCTCTGAATGCTGACATCTTATATAAACATAGTACAATTATCAAAACCAGGAAATTAACATTTGTACAATACTGTTAACTAAAAAGCTTATTAATTTCATTAGTTTTTGTATAAATGTACTTTTTCTGTTCTAGGGTCCTATTTCACATTGCATTTTGTTATTTCTCCTCAGACAGAAATTTTTATTTTAATTGTATTGGACATAGAAATCAGTTTGGGGAGAATTAATATCTTTATAATATTGAGTCTTCTGACCTATGAACATAGTATTAGCTCTTCATTTTTTAAAGTCTTTCATTACTTTCAGCAGAGTGTTACAGTTTTTAGCTCATAGAATTTACATGTTATTAGATTTATACCTCAATATTTCTTTGTGTATGGGCACATGTTATTGTAAATAATACCTTTTTAAACATTAGAATTGCAGTGTTAATTGCTAGGATAAGGAAATAAAATTGAACATTATACATGGACCTTAATTCCTGAAACATTGTTAAATGCTTTCATTAGTTCTAAGGACATTTTTGGGATTCTTTCTAAAGATAGCCATGTTGTCTGAATAATGACAGATTTTTCTCTTTTTTTTAAGATTTTGTTTATTTTATTTTTAGATAGAGGTGGAGAGAGGGAGAGAAACATCAGTGTGTGGTTGCCTCTTGTGTGCCCTTTACTGGGGACCTGGCCTGTAAACCCAGGCATGTGCCCTGACTGCAAATCGAACCAGTGACCCTTTGGTTCGCAGCCCACAGCAGGGCACGACAGCTTTTCTTTCTGTCTGATGGGTATGCCTTTTATTTCTTGCTTCATTGCACTGGTATTGCTTCCAATACAGTGTTGAACAACTGTTATGAGAGAGGACATCATTGCTTTGTTTCAGATTTGGGAAAGAAGACATCCAAGCATGCAGTCATTCGCCATTAAATATGGCAGTTCCAGATGCCATGTATCAGTTTGAGGAAGTTCTCCTCTATTTGTAACCAAATGCAGGTTCAGCTGCCTGCTGCAACAAAAGTCAAACGTGTAAGACAAGCTTGTGAGACCAGAGGTGCTGGTGTTTTTTCAAGTGCCAATGACCTGAGAAGATGGAGGACTCTCTTCCAAAAACCCATCTTAACATCTCAGTGTAGGCAAGGGTTTTTATTTGAAGGGGGAGAGAAATCAGAATAAAGAAATCAGGGGAAGGGGGTTCAAACTTATTAACACGTAAGTCAGCACAATTCATTCCAATGATGATTTTGAAACTGGTCAAGCAGAGGTCTGTGTTTTGTGCTTGAGAGTCAGCAAGTCGCCTGGAGCCAGAACATGGAGTTGCTAGAGTCAGCCTCCTTCCCTGAAGCTAATTCCTGGAGCTCTTACACAAATTTGCAGCTTATCAGCAGGTTACATATTGGGTTGGCCAAAAAGTCCATATGGATTTTTTCCATAAAATAAAAGACACATTTTTCATTTTCATCAAAAATTTTATTGATCTGGATATTTTAAGTATGTCGACTCTCTCCCACATGGTATAACATTGATTGTTCTCAGTTAATGTCTCAGTTTGATCACTGTCGACCTCAGCTGGTCTACCCAACCATGGAGCATCATCCAGCAAGAAATCTCCAGCACAAAACTTCACAAACTACTTTTGACAAGTTTAATCAGTCACAACACCTTCTCCATACACTGCACAGATCTTTTTTTGCATTTCAGTTATGTTTTTACCTTTCTTGAAATAATAAAGCATGCTGAAAATGTTGCTTATTTTCTTCTAATTCAATATTAAAATGGCTACACAAAAATTCACCATTTTGATGTTTTTTTTTTTAATGCACGCTGGTATGACAGCTGTCATGGTACAGTCTACCAAAATTGTTTTAAATGAAGTTAGACAACTAAGCACTACTAGAGCCATCTTACAGGGAAAAAAAATGAACTTTTTGGCCAACCCAATATTAGTTAACAATTCATCTTTTATGAAAACACTTTTAAGAGAAAAGAGTAGAGAGGTGGGTCACATATTGACGTAGTTTCCTGAGATTTTTAAATAATAAATGGATACTGAATTTTGCCTTACTATTTTATGCAGCTATTGAGATGACCATATGGTGTTTCTTCTTTAGTAAATTGATAATACCAATTATATCATTTTGATTTTTTAATGTTGAACTGGAATTGCATTGTTAAGATAAAAACCATCTGAGTTTGGTCTTTTCTTTCTTTTGTTGGGGGGGGATGGGGACTGGGACCAAGTTACTTTATTTGAAGGAATGGTACAAATGAAAGAAGATATAAATGGATGATTTGATACCAGTTATAGAAAAGGTAACAGTAACTCCAACATGCACATACTGCTTTGGTGACCAGGGAAGTCACTCCCGTGGTGGTGGGAAGGCAGCCTAAGGCTTAGCTCTCTGTACTGCCTTCCAGAGTGTGCTTCTCAAAGATATCCTCAAAGAGAGCCATGCCAGACCCAGGGGCCCCCAACCTGCACAGGTTGGTTATGTGGTCACCCACTTCTTCATTGGATTTCACCTGCTCATCCAGGTAATGAGTCTTAATGAAGTCACACCAATGAGGGTCATTTTTTTCAGTGGCCACTTTGTGCAAGTCCAATAGTGACTGATTCACACTTTTTTCCAAGTGTATTGCACACTCCATTGCATTCAGCCATGTTCTGGTTTCTTGATATCCTGGAGGAAGAGTCAGCCACCTCGTTGGTTCTGCAGTTTCATCAGTTTCTCAGCATGTACCCTCTCTTCATGAGATCTGGTGAAGAAAATATTTGGCAAAGTTCTTCAAAGCCACATCATTTCAGTCAAAGTAGTAAGACATGGACAAGTAGACACAGAAGTGTAGAGCTCTGGATTGATCTGGCAGTTAATGGCAGCCTCCAAGTTTTGGTGGTAGTTCTGGTGCACCTGCAAGGTGGATGTGGTCGTCTTGTTGTGAGGCTGAGGACAGGCGGCTTCTGGGCTCTGGAGCAGTGGCCACCGCCATGGGGTACTTGGAGGGAGCTGTGAGGAGGTGGCAGAAGAATGGATCTGGGTGACTGGCTGTGATGGGGGTTAAGTGCAGCATTCCATTCAAGCACTGTTGAAGCAGGGAAACCACAGCAACTCTTGTTGAAGACTTGAGCTTAGACTTTTTTGTGTGGGAAAGGTTTTTGTTTTAATTTTTTTTATTTTTTAAATATTTTATTCATTTATTTTTAGAGAGAGGGGAAGGGAAGGAAAAAAAAGAGGGAGAGAAATATCAGTGTGTGGTTGCCTCTTGTGTTCCCCCCACTGGACACCTGGCCTGCAACCCAGGCATGTGCCCTGACTGGGAATCAAACCAGTGACCCTTTGGTTCGCAGCCCACACTCATTCCACAGCTATACCAGCCAGGGCAGAAAGTTTTATTTTAACTTTTAATTTTTCAATTATAGTTGACATATAATATTATATTGGTTCAGGTGAACAACATAGTGATTAGACATTTATATAATTTACGTGATCATCCCAATAAGTTAGTACTCACCCGACAGCATACATAGTGACAATGTTATTGACGTATATTCCCTATGCTGTACTTTACATCACTGTGACTGTTCTTTATATTTGGCAGTTTGTTTGTTTGGGAAAGTTTTTTTTACAAATTAAATTTCTTTAATGGATGTAGGACTGTATAGTTTTTGGTTTCATTTTGGGTGAGCTTTAGCAGATTGTGGTTTTTAGATAACCATTTAGATGTCCATTTCTTCTAGTTTTTAAATTTATGGCCCTAGAGTTGTTTGTAGTGTTACTTTGTCATCCTTTTTTACATGTAAAGAGTATCTGTGATGTCCGTGTTTCAGTTTTTATTTTTGTGTTCCTTCTTATTTTTGGTAGTCTGTCTAGGCTTTTTATTAGTTTAATGGACCTTTTTGAGGCATTGGCCTTTTGTTGTATTGATTTATTTTTTTCTGTTTTTCATTCATTTCTTCTCTTGTCTATTATTCTCTTTTGTGTATTTTGGGTTTAATTTACTCTCTTTCTAGTTTTTTTTAGGGTGGTAACAGATTATTGGTTTGAGGCATTTCTTTCAAAGTAAGCATGTAGTACTGTAAATTTCCTTCCAAGTATTGCTGTAAATACAGCCAACACTTTTTGATATGTCATTTTCATTTCCAATTGATTAAAAATATTTTATAATTTACATAGTGACTACTACTTTGACCAATGAGTTATTTATAAGGTATTGCTTCATTTCAAACTATTTAGGAATTTACTGATATCTTCCTATTACTGATTTTTTGCTCAGGTATGACCTCCACTTACTTTGTATAGCATCAAAGGGTTTTGTACTCATATTTTAGCCCACATTTTGCCAGTGCATAAAAATTCTAGCTGAATTCATTTTACCCTCTTGTGTGGAAGCCTCATCTTCCCATTCTCTACCATGGGTGAGCCAGTTCTCAACATTCCATCTCTCCTTGGAGATTCTTGTCTTTCCTTAGATTCTGGGCTAGTTGATAACACAAACTTAGTGGTGGGTTCAAGAAAAGTCATTTTTTTTATATATAAAAAATTCAGCCCTGGCTGGCGTAGCTTAGTGGATTAAGCGCGGGCCTGTGAACCAAGAGATCACGGTTCGATTCCCAGTCAGGGCACATGCCTGGGTTGCAGGCCAGTTCCCAGCAGGGAATGCACAGGAAGCAACCATACATTGATATTTCTCTCCCTCTCTCCTTCCCTTCCCCTCTAAAGATAAATAAATTAAAAATCTTAAAAAAAAAATTACTTTCTTAAAAATTCAGATTCAGCTCACTGCTCCTTGATTGTGTGATGATAAAACAATCTATAATGAGGCACCTCATTCAGGCCCAGCGATTGTTGAATGAACAGAGTCCAGGGAAATCACCTGTTGTGCAGGGTTTTAGACTGGTAATTGACAGAGATACATAGCTGTTGATGTCATTTATTTTCTACTATAAAATAATTTGGCTTACTTAAAGCTTAATCCTTAGGGGGAGAAAGATAGCTTATAGAAATGATTCTGTGATGTTTTGTTTTAGAGAACTTTAGCTCTCTAATTGTGGTTATCATGATTTGATTTTTTTTTTTTTTTTGGTTACTAATTTAACTTTATTTATTGCTGTTCTTTTACAGAAAATTCTTCCAGGAGGAAATACATCATTTGATGTAGTTTTCCTTGCAAGAGTAGTAGGAAATGTAGAAAATACTTTATTTATTAACACATCTAATCATGGCGTATTTACCTACCAGGTAAGAACCAGAATTAAAACATTTGTTTGTTTATTTTTTTATGGTCAACTGATTTTTTATTGTGTTTTTTCCATTACCATTTAGTCCCCTTATACCATCCTTCCCTTACCCCCCGGCAATCACCTCACTGTTGTCCATGTTCATGTGTCTTTTTCCCTTTTTGCTCAATCCCTCCACTCCCTAAACTCCCCCCACCCCTTAGCTGTCATCCTGCTCTCTATCTATGAATCTGTCTCTATTTTGCTTGTTAGTTCAGTTTGTTCATTAGATTCCACATATGAGTGAAATCATATGTGGTATTTGTCTTTTTCTGACTGGCTTATTTCACTTAGCATAATGTTCTCCAGGTCCATCTTTACTCTCGTAAAGGATAAAATTTTCTTCCTTTTTACAGCCGAGTAGTATTCCACTGTGTAAATGTCACATAGTTTTATCCACTCACCTATTGATGGACACTTTGGCTGCTTCCATATCTTGGCAATTGTAAATAATGCTGCAGTGAACATAGGGGTGCTTATGTTCTTTCATATTAATGTTTTGGGTTCCTTCAGATACATTCCCAGAAATGGGATCTTGTTTGTTTATTTTTAAACATATGCATCATCTTTGACCCATCACATGACAAGCTTTGATGAAGACTATTAAGTCAGCAATAATACTAAGTGTAAAAGATGAGACTTAGAGTATTTTTATAACTATTGTTCTGTCCATGAATATTCCTATTCAAATTATACTGAACAAATGATCCTAAAGCTACAGCTGCAGTGTTAATGTAAGATTGATTGACAGAAGAATAGTAAAAAATATTTTTACACTGACTCTAATTTTTTTCCTTTTCACACACTTGTGAAGCATTCTCTATAATAGAGTCAAGATTAAAACATAAACGCCTGCTTTTCTTAGTAAATATATTGTTTCAAATTTTTGTTATTTTTATGTATATTATTTTGGTCAGCTTAATAAGTTTCTTATTAAAGAAACTTACTATCAAGGTTATCAAGATTATTTAGAATAATTGTTTATATGACACTACATACTTAACATACTCTTCTGCAAGTATTATAGATACTATTCTCAATTTTTTAGACCAAAAAGATGAAACTTGTAAAGGTTAAATAATTTGCCCAGATTATGCTACTAGTAGGTTGTTGAGCAGAAATTCAAACCCATGTCCTTGTAAGCACAAACATTCTCTTAGCCACTGTGTTGTATTGCCCATGGAACTATTTTTTTAAATGTCTTTACTTTACAGTTTTTGTGCTTTTGTTTTTGAACATTCCCTCTCCAGTGCCCAGAACACTTCATGTTTTGAAAATTAGTGTCAGAATAAACATTCCATTTTAAGACATAAGCATATCTTGTACTTACGTAATGTGAATAAGTATTTAATGGTTGTTTAGTAGGCAGTCTGTAAACTTTTAAAGGCCTGTATAGATAAGTAACTGTGACACTCTATAGATGACACTCATTTAAACATACACTTGTTGAGTAAATGAAAAGACTGTCATAAGAATATGAATACCTTTGCCCTGCATAGCCACAGTGAGCCTAGGCGGTTGTGGCCGAACGGGATTACTTGAGGGTCGTGATCAGATTCTTCTCGAGATGAACCTCAGTGGCCAACTGTGTTTCTTTACCTCCACAAGTCTTCCTTCTAAATATTTCTCGAGTCTGTCTTTGTCATCTTCAGTGCCATCTTCAAAGCTATAATCACCCCTCACTCTATTACACAATAGCCTTCTAACTGGCCTGCCATTCCTCCCCAATCCCCTTGAACATAAATCAGATTTAGTCAACTTCCCCTTGTAAATCCTTGTGTTTTCCTATTGCACACAGAGCAAAATGTAAGCTTCTGACTGAGACCTGTAAGGATCTAAGAATCTGACTCCTATGCATATCTCCTACCTCATCCTGTTTGACCATGCTTCTTTCTTCTTCCTGTCTTCAAACAAGGCAAGCCCTTTCCTACTTCATGCCCTTTGCCTGTACACTGCCCCTTGCCTGAATCCACTCCTGGCACTGACTTTCATCTTTCAGGTGACAACAACTCACATCACCTCCCCAGAGAAGACTACCCTGGTCACCCTCTTAAAAGAATAGTACCATCCTTCCTCCAGCCAGTTATTCTGTATTACATATTCCATTTTTTAAACCTTTTGTTGTTGTTTTCTAGCCTGTTTCTCATACTAGAATGTAAGTTTCATGAGAGAGGGCACATTATCTTGTTCACTCTTCAGTTATTCACTGCTGTGTTTATGCCTGGCACATTGTAGGCACTTAGCAAATATTTGTCCCTTGAATAACTGGCTCACACTGTTTAGTGGACCCCAGACCCTCCCATGTGGGGATGACCTGAGACTGTGCTTGGTATTTGAGAGATGTCTGGATCCTACAATCATCTTCTGAGGGTTAGAGTATGGAAATCTTTGGAGTCCCTGTTTTCTTTTCTTGTCTATCCCACAACTTCATGAAGGACTGCTATCCTCGTATTTCAAGTATATCATAGAAACTATCCCAAATGCATGTATGTGTAGTAAATCAAACATGTAGCCAAATCAGATGTAGAGACTACATGTGTGTTCTTTTTAAAGGGAGTTGAGATTTTTTAAAAATCTAAATTAGACTCACCAGTTTTTCCTAGATCAATCAATCAGTCATAACCTATAGAAATGTTAATTATAAAAACGACTCAAATTGCTTTTTATTTCTTCCTTGAAACAGGTATTTGGTGTTGGAGTTCCAAATCCTTATCGTTTGAGGCCATTCATTGGGGCCAGAGTCCCTGTGAATAGCAGTTTCTCACCTATAATAAACATACACAACCCTCACAGTGAGCCTTTGCAGGTGAGTTTATTATGATGGTGATTTTGAATGAGCTTCATTTTGATGGAAATTAAGGCTTAGCTTAAAATTTCAGTTTATTATAATTTTCAAGGCTTTAAAATAATGTGGTTTTAAACTTGTATTGAATATGGGTATTCTAATGCATCTTGCTCTGGTCTGAATTTTGGATGTCAGCAGTCTAGATATTGAATTTTTTGAACTGTTTCTTAAAAGATTATGGCTTCTCTGATATTACTGTTTAGGCAGCTCTGTATTTAAGAAGAGTTTTCAGCTATATAAGGCTGCTACTTTTATTGCCTATAAGCAATATAGGCAATTTCCAGTCCAATATAAATTTTTAAAAACACAGTTTGTACTAGCCCAGGTCAGGTAGCTCAGTTGGTTAGAGCATCATCCTGATAGGCCAAAGTTGCAGGTTCAATCTCTGGTCAGGGCACATAAAAGAAGAAACCAATGAATACATAAATAAGTGGACCAAGTCAGTGTTTCTCTCTCTCTCTCTTGCCCTCTCTCTCTCTCAAATCAATAAATAAATTTTTTAAAAAACAGTTTCTATCTGTTTCTGAAATTAATAAAATTTTGGTGATGGAATCCTGGAAATTGAAGTTCAGGGGAAGGGTAATAGAGAATCATGATTAAAAGCAAACTTATTTTTTATTTAAAAAATCTAACCCAGTCTGTTAGTAGTAACTGTTTTCAAATTTGAAATTCCTCTTCACTGATTCATTGTTTATTCCACATTGGGCATAGCTGGTGTGAATCATTCAGATATTTTTTAAAGCCCCACCCATATCCCTAGTGACTTCCAACTATATGACATTGGGTACTACTGTAGCTGATCTAGTTCTGTTGTCTGTGTTGGAAGGAAATGTGGATGCTTTCCAGAATGGCTCGTAATATCCATAGCCAGAACACCCAGACTTAACACTGCAGGACTTAACAGTATCTTGAAAATGACAGGTGGAAGGAAATACTATATAATGTTGTAAGTTAAAGAGCTGTGGCAACCAACATGGATTTATCATCCTAGAACCCCCTGGTAGACATATTCCTAAACAGCGAAAAGGAAAATGAGGAAAAACAAGATGAGAATTTCAGAGCCTGAATTTTATGCTAAAATAGCAAGAAAGAGGTTTCTACCCAACACTTGGCTGATACTGGGTGAGGATAGCTACTAATAAAATTACAGGGTCTGGCACAAATAATGCCCTTTTTTATTACAAAATCATAAGCATGTGATTTTACAACATAACAGTATCACACTCAAGCGCACGAGATGATATTTTAGGTGAAATGTTCAAATTGCTGTCCATCTGATGCGAGACATTCACATACCCTACCAACCACACTCAAGCAAGCCTTACTGTTGCTGGACCCTGTACTCTGCACAAATTTTAATTATTTTTTGTTACACATCTTCATCACAAAAAAAAAGAAAGAAGCTCTTGTGTCCTATTTGTACAGTGAAAAGTGTTTCCGCTTCATCGTCATCACTCTGTCACTTTAGGTAATGGTATATTTTCCCTGTTCTGGCTTTTATTACAAATCGATGCAGAAACCTCATAAATTCTTTCTACTTTCTTGTTTTGACTACTTTAAGTCAAAGACATTAAAAAAAAAAAAAAAAAAAACAAAAGCTTGTTTTCATTCTATCAGACCCTGCTACAAGAGTTGTCACACTGCTATGGTGGCAATATTGTTTATGGGAGAGACATGGTTCTTCTTGCTGATGCATGTAAAGAATTACAGATCTATTAGCGTGCAATCAGTTTATTAGTGGTCCATTCCCATGGAAGAGAATGGGACTAACTAGAGTGAGAGGTGAAAGGCAGATTTTCAGGGCAAAGCAAGGTGGTAAAAGAGTGGCTGAAGATCAGGGTGATGAGCCCCCCGGTGGCCTGAGGCCAGGTGATCAGTGGCCCATTGGCCAGAGATCTAAGAGCGCCAAGAGTGCCCAGAGAGAGAGAGAGAGAGAGACCTTTGTTCTGAGGTCTTACATAGTTGTCTGGATAGGAGGAAGAAGTTACGTATTGATTAATGGGTAAATGTGGTGTCAGCTATCCCAGGGGGTGGGGGTGACTACTCAAACTTGGTATACCTACTCAAACTAGGTATGTCTGGGGACCTGTTAACCCAAATCCTTATCTTGCTCCAGACTCCATTCGTTCATCATGTTATAAAACAAATACGTGACAGGAGGCAGTTATTTAAAATAGAGACACTTTCCAAAGTTATTTATGGGCTACTTTGGGCACCGTGGACCCTCTCCTGCATTCCAGGCCCTGGGTTGAAAGCACAGATTCAAGGCTTTCTTTCCCAGGTAGTGGAAACACTACATAAAATTTCAGGGACTTCCTTCCTTTCTTGCTAACATAATGTTTCTTGTGATGTTGGAACACCTGGCAATATTATTAAACCAGGCTCAGGATTGATGAGTTAGTGTATGAGACATGTGTCCCTCCTCCTCCCTGCCTTGGTTTACTATTCCTTCAACCTAAGTGAGAAAGGTGTTTCCTGGCAACCAGGATGCTAGATGCTGGCCAGTAACAGCAGTACAGTCTCAGAGTTCTTCCTATGCTGTCTCCTGCCTCAATATGACAGAGCAGCCCAGGGTGCCCTCTCTGTGTAGTGGCCAGAGCACAGACTCAAGAATTGCTTCCTGTTGAATGATGGGGGTCCTCAACTCAGCAAGTGGTGGCCAACCTACAATTTTTTAAGTGGTCTTACTATCTCTGCCTTCTCTCCTCAGCTTTTGAGTCATCAGGCTGTCGTTTAGAACAATTATATCTTTGAGTTCAATACTGATTCTTTTCTTTTGTTGATATGTAATTGACACGTACCATTATATTAGTTTTAATTGTACAGTATAATGATTCCATATCTTTATATATTATGAAATGATTGACACAATAAGGCTAGTTAACATCCATCACCACACAGTTATAATTTTTTTCCTTGTGACAAAAGCTTTTAAGAACTACTCTTAGCAACTTTCAAATATGCAGAACAGTATTAACTATTGTCCATGCTGTACATTTCATTCCCAGCACTTATTTTATAACTGGGAGTTTGTATGGAAAGCACTTTTAACCTGATAGTCCTATAATATGTTATACTATCATTAGTGTTGTCCTTGAATTTAAGAAAATATTGTAAAGCAAGAAATTGCATCTGATGTTTTTTCATTATACAGTACAAACGCAAGTGTGTGTTTTCCCTGAAAAAAAATTATTTCAAACAAGTATGAAGCAGGCGTCCCCTTGAACTTCTTCCCTTTCAATCCAGCACTGTCTAGTAGAATTTTCTGGTATAATGAAAAAGTTCTGTATCTGTTCTGTCCAGTACAGTAGCCATGAGCCACACATGACTATTGAGCACTTGAATTTGTGACTAGGGTGGCTGAGGAACTAAACATTTTATTTTACTTCAACTAATTTAAACTTAAATATAACAATATATAGCAGGTAACTAATGTATTAGCACAGCTCCAACCCTAAGCCCTTCCTCATAGATACTACTCGTACGATCTCGGTGTGCATCTCATCAGACCATTTGTTGCATGCATTTGTACACGTATATTTGGGCTTACAAAAAAAGTCTTTGTGGGAATTTTAAAAATAAATTATATTCCTTACATACTGGATATCTTTTTTCCTAGACTTTATTAAATTAGGATAAATAGTACTGGACTAAAAATCAGGAATGTGTCACATACCTCTGATTTTATAATTTAGCCTTTTTCTGTCCCTATCTCCTTATTTATTTCCCTGTTACCAGTAGTCTGCCTTTCAGCCTTTTGTTTCCAAACATTGTTATGCTTATTTCCTTAATACCTTGGAAGGTTAAATGAAATAACATGAGATCTTTTCTGGTTTTTCAGAAAAAGTTCCATAGTTACCCCATCAGTTAAGGTGCTGTTACTATTAATGTAATCAGTACTTTACAGGTACTGATGTAAGAAATTGGAAGGCAAGTAATACTCAGAAAAAATCCTAATTCATTAGTCTTTGTCCAATGCATTTCTTTAACACCACGTACACCAAAAACCTTTAAGGTAATACTTATATACTACTGTGTTATTGCTTTGTCCTTTTTTAGGTACCCTTGGAGAACTTTTGTAATAAAACAAGGTTTTTTACCCATTCTCTTACAACTTCACCTCAAATTTGCATTTAATTAAATAGATTATCCTCATAGGAAATAGGGTTACCTGCCATTAAAGGAAAGTCTCCTGTCGTAGGGCCCATTCTGTTCCTAGGTCTTTTCCTAAAAGAAAGGAAAGCAGACATTCATACACAGATGTATTAATGAATTGTTCTTAGCAGCTTTATCTGTGATGACCAAAAACCCAAATGTTCATTATTAGTCGAATGGATCAAAGGTTGTTGGATATCCATAACATGGAAGAGAAATGAACTGTAAATACATAGAACACCACAATGGATTTCAAAATCATTACACTGAGTAAAAGCAGCCAAACACAAAAGTACAGGCTTTTTATTCCACTTATATAAAACTCTACAAAATACAAACAAATCTAGAGTGGCCAAGAGCAACTCAGTGGATACCTAAGAATGAGAGGAACCGAGAAGGACAGGTAGATTGCAAAGTGCACGAGGAAACTGTGTACATGGGGTATATTTCATATCTTAATTGCAGTGGTAGCTTTATACTCTATACATATGTCAGAATTCACCATCTTGCACACTTTAAATATGTATAGTTTATTGTATATTAGACCTCATGAAAAGTATTTTAAGCCCTGGCCAGCGTGCCTCAATTGGTTGGAGCATCATCCTATATACCAAGGGTCACAGGTTTGATTCCCAGTCAGGGCGCATGCCTAGCTTACACATTCAGTACCTGGTCAGGGCACATGTGGGGTCAACTAATCAATGTTTCTTTCTCACACTGATGTTTCTCTCCCTCCCTTCCTTCCCCTGTCTCTAAAATCAATAAGCATATCCTCAGGTGAGGGTATTTTTCCAAAGGGTGTTTCTCAACTGGTAGTCATTTCTCTTTCATTAAAAAAATTATTTTATTTTTAAAAATCATGCATATAGGTACAAGCCACAGAGGCATTAACAGCACCTGTGATTTTGCCATCAGTAGAAGCCACATGTTTTCATACTACATTAAAATTATCTTATGTGTTTCAGAATAATACACTCTTCACTGTTTCACAATTATAGTAGCTGTTAGGTCCGCTGCTAGGTCTTATAAATATGTGAATAAAGAAGCACTGTGTTACTATAAGAAAATACAGAATTTAAGTGCCTTGGAGAGCCCTCCATTCACCTGGCCTCTTCCTTCCCATGGCAGGACACTTGGCTTCTGACTTGGCCTTCTTGCCCCCACCAGGTTGGTAGAGGCGATGGGCCAGGAGGGCTGGAGCCAGGTTGGGTTTACCCTTGAGACTGGCTGAGCTTCCAGGGCCCTCCCAGTGGGATGGTAATTGGGCCGGAACTTGACCCTGGAGCCAAGGTGGGGGATTCCCCTTGTCCCCCGCTTTATGAGTTACATTGGGGGATGGCCTACTATGAGCCTCAGGCTAAAGTGGGACTAGTGCCCCAAGGCAGCCTGGAGATGGCCCATCCCAAGGGCTACGCAGAAGCCAGGAAGGAGAACAACTCTAAGGGGCCTACCCCTAGCCTTGTGCTGCTCCTCCTGGGGCCATGAAGCTGGAGCCAAACCCTGAAGAGGAGGCAAATGAGGACATGAGAGCTCTGAATAAAGACCTCAAGTAGTTTGCCAAGCTCTTGAAGCAGAAGAGTATCACCCTGGGATATACCCAGGCTGATGTGGGGCTCACCCTGGGTGTTCTCTTTGGGAAGGTGTTCGGCCAAATGACCATCTGCCATTTTGAGACTCTATAGCTCAGTTGAAGAGCGTGTGTAAGCTGCAACCCCTCCTGCAGAAATGGATGGAGGAAATTGACAACAAGAATCTGCAGGAATATGCAAAGCAAAGACCTTTGTGCATGTTGAAAGAGAAAGGAAACAAGTATCAGGAACCGAGTGAGGGGCAACCTGGAGAACATGTTCCTGCAGTGCCGGAAGCCCATCCTGCAGCACATCGGCCACATTGCCCAGCTGGAGAAGGACGTGGTCCTAGTGTGGTTCTGCAGCCATCACCAGAAGGGCAAGCAATCAAGTACTGACTATTCTCAAGAGGATTTTGAGGCTCTGGACCTCCATTCTCACAGCACCAGTATCGTTTCCTGTGGCACCTGGGCCTCATTTTGGTACCCCAGGCCATGCTGGCCCTCACTTCACTAGGCTGTACTCCACAGTCCCCTTTCCTAAGTGTGAAGCCTTTCCCTCGTCATCACTCTAAGCTCTCTCATGCATTCCAACTGAGCTGCCAGCCTAGAGGACAGGGGAGACCTAGGGAAAGAACCCTGAAATTGTTCCAGGATGTTGGAATTAAGTTCTTCAATGTAGAATTGGGAGCACAGACAGGTTAGGGCAGGGAGTTTGGAGAACTGGTTAGAGGGAAGGTGAAGTTCAGTGATGCTCTTGATTTTAATCCCCATATCACATCACTTTGATTTTAGAGAGGCCTGGGTCACACACACAAGAAATAGAAAATTTGTATTTCTAAAATTTGATAATTTTCACAAATTACTATAAGTGTCCTATGGGTAGGTTTTCTAAAACTCAGTATTTGAGACAACTCCACTGTTTCAAAGTTTAATATTTCAAAGTTAGATTATTTTTGTGAAAAACACCACCATTGCTTACACTTATGGGTAACTGACTCTGCTGATGTGATGTGACACTTTTCCAAATTTATATTTAAATGTTTTAAAATCTTTTCTGATAAACAATTGGGTTATCAAACTCATTTCTATATAACAGCAAATCAGGTACATCGAAGATAAGACTTTTAACTTAACTGTTGTGTGCTTACAGGTTGTAGAAATGTACTCTAGTGGAGGAGATCTTCACCTAGAACTTCCAACAGGTCAACAGGGAGGTACCAAAAAATTGTGGGTGAGTGGTAACACATTTTTCTCTCACATGTGATCACATGAAACCATTTTTTTCCTTAAATACACCAAACACTACTTAACTCTTTATCTCCTGAAAAAATATGGGTGACTTTTTAAATGTCATCTTAAAATTAAATTTATATCACATATATTTGAAAATTGGATGAGAGAGTGAGAGAAAAATAGTAATTTTTTAAAACACCAGTGAACAAAATTGGTGGGATCTTTAACCCACTGTGGAGAAAGGAAGAGGTTTTGTCTGTTTATCATAATTATATTGGTGAAGTTGTCTCTGAACCTAATCATTTATATAATTTACTTTAAGATTTTTAAACTATTTTATTTTATTCTTTTTTATTGTTCAATTACAGTTGTCTGTTTTCCCCCATTATTCTCCCCTGCCCTCCCCACTCCCCACCTCTCCCATATTCAGTCCTCACCCCTCCCCACCCCCATTGTCTTTGTCCATGGGTCCTTTATACATGTTACTTGACTTGACCCTTCCCCTGCTTTCCCCCATTCTCCCCCTTGCCTCCTCCCTCTGGTCTCTGTCAGTTTGTTCTTTGTTTCCATGTTTCTGGTTCCATTTTGCTTGCTTGTTTGTTTTGTTGATTAGGTTCCTACTTACAGATAAGATCATTCGGTATTTGTCTTTCACCTCCATGCTTATTTCACTTAGCATAATGCTCTCCAGTTCCATCCATGCTGGCTTGAAGGGTAGGAGTGCCTTCTTTCTTTTTGCTGCATAGTAGTCCATTGTGTAAATGTACCACTTTTTGATCTACTCATTGACTGATGGACATTTAGGCTGTTTCTAGCACTTGGCTATTGTAAATTGTGCTGCTGTGAACACTGGGGTGCTTAAGTTCTTTTGAATTGGTGTTTCAGGATTCTTAGGGTGTAAGCCCAGCAGTGGAATTGCCAGGTTAAAAGGCAGTTCCACTTTTAGATTTTTGAGGAAATTCCATACTGGATTCCACGGTGGCTGCACCAGTCTGCATTCCCACTAACAGTGTACTTGGTTCCCTTTTCTCCACAACCTCGCTAGCACTTGTTGTTTGTTGATTTGTTTATATGGCCATTCTGATCCATGTGAGGTGGTATCTCACTGTGGTCTTAGTTTGTATCTCTCTGATGGCTAGTGATGCTGAGCATCCTTTCCTATGTGTCCGGGCCCTCTGTATGTCCTCCTTGGAAAAGTGTCTGTTCAGGTCCTTTGCCCATTTTTTAATTGTCTTCCTGGTGTGTAATCGTGTGAGTTCTTTATATATTTTGGAGATCAAACCCTTATCTGAGGTGTCATCGGCAATTATGTTTTTCCATATAGCTGGTTCTCTTTTCATTTTAATGCTGTTTTCTTTAGCCATGCAGAAGCTTTTTAATTTGATGAGGTCCCATTTGTTTATTCTTTCCTTTATGTCCCTTGCTTTAGGGAACATATCAGTGATGATGCTGCTGTGTGGAATGTCTGAGATTTTCCTGCTGATGTTTTCCTCTAGGACTTTTATGGTGTCACGACTTATATTTTAAGTCTTTTATCCATCTTGAGTTTATTTTTGTGTATGGTGTGACTTAGTCGAGTTTCATTTTTTTAGCATGTACCTGTCCAGCTCTCCCAACACCATTTGTTGAAGGAGGCTATTTTTACTCCATTTTGTATGGTCCTGTCCCCTTTAATATTAATTGACCATAGAGACATGGGTTCATATCTGGGCTCTCAGTTCTGTTCCATTGATCTATGTGTCTGTTCTTATGCTAGTACCAGACTGTTTTGATTATAGTGGCCTTGTAATATAGTTTTATATCAGGTATTCTGATCCCTCCTACTTTCTTCTTCTTTGTCAAAATTGCTGAAGCTCTTCAGGATTATTTATGGGTCCATATAAATTTTTGAAATATTTGTTCTATACCTGTGAAATATATCATTGGGAAATATGTCTATAGGGATTATGTTGAATCTATAACTTGCTTTGGGTATTGTGGACATTTTGATAATGTTAATTCTTCCAATCTATGAACACTGTACACGCTTCCATTTGTATGTGTCTTTCTTAATTTCTTTCTTCCATGTTGTGTAGTTTTCTGAGTACAGGTCTTTAACCTCCTTGGTTAGGTTTATTCCTAGGTACTTTATTCTTCTTGTTGCTATAGCAAATGGGATTTTTTCCTAAATTCTGTTTTTGATATTTTACTGTTGGTATACAAAAATGCTTCCAGTTTCTGAATATTGACTTTGTATCCCGCTGTTTTGCCAAATTCACTTATTAGGTTGAGTAGTTTTTTGGAGTCTGTAGGGTTTTCTGTATACACTATCATGTCATCTGCCAACAATGACAGTTTTATTTCCTCCTTTCCAATTTGGATGCCTTTTATTTCTTTTTCCTGTCTGATCACTGTGGCTAGGACTTCCAATACTATGTTGAATAGAAGCAGTGAAAGCAGACACCCTTGTCTTGTTCCTGATGTTAGTGGGAAAGCTTTTAGTTTTTGTCCATTGAGTATGATGTTGGCTGTAGGTTTCTCATATGTGGCCTTTATTATGTTGAGACATACTCCCTCTGTCCTCACTTTGCTGAGTGTTTTTATCATAAATGGGTACTGTACCTTATCAAATGCTTTTTCTGCATCCATTGGTATAATCATGTGATTTTTGCTGTTCCTTCTGTTTACGTGATGTATTACGTTTATTGATTGGCAGATATTGTACCATCCTTGCACCCCTGGGATGACTTTCACTAGATCATGGTGTGTGATCTTTTTAACATATTCCTGGATGCCGTTTGCCAATATTTTGTTGAAGATTTTAGCGTCTATGTTCATCAGCAATACTGGCCTGAAGTTTTCTTTCTTTGTTGTGTCTTTCTCTGGTTTTGGGATTAGGATGATGCTGGCTTCATTAAAAGAGTTTGGTAGTCTTCCTTCTTCTTGGATATTTTAGAATAATTTGAGACAGATAGGGGTTAGTTCTTCTGTAAATATTTTGTAAAATCCTCCTGTGAAACCATCTAGTCTAGTGATTTTTAATTACTGCTTCAATTCCTCTAGCTATTATAGGTCTGTTCAGGCTTTCGGCTTCTTGCTTCAATTTTAAAAGATTATTTGTTTAGAAATTTGTCCATTTCACCCAGGTTTCAAATTTCTTGGCATATACTTGTTTGTAGTGATTTCTTAGAATCCTTTGTGTTTCTGTGGTCTCAGTTGTAGTTTCTCCTCTTCCATTTCTGATTTTATTTGAATCCTGTCTCTATTTTTTTTGATGACTCTGGTTAAAGTCTTGTCAGTTTTGTTTAGCTTTTCAAAGAACCAGCTCCTGGATTTATTGATCCTTTGTTCTTTTAGCCTCCATGTCATTTAAGTCTGCTTTAATCTTGATTATTTCCGTCCTTCTACTTGCTCTGGCCTTTGTTTCTTGTTGTTCCTCCAGTTCTTGTAGATATGGGGTTAGGTTATTTATTTGAAATGTTTTTACCTTTTCTAGATAGGCCTGTATGGCTATGAACTTTTCTCTCAGGACTACCTTCACTGTGTCCCATATTTTTGGGACTGTTTTGTGTTCATTTTCATTTGTTCCCAGAAACTTTTTTGATTTTTCTTGTTCTCATTATTAACCCATTCATTGCTTAGTAGCATTCTATTCAATATCCATGAATTATTAATATTTTTGAGTTTTTCCTTCAGATTTGTTTCTAGTTGCCAAGAAAATGCTTTATATGATTTCAGTTTTCTTGAAATTTTTTAAGGCTTGTTTTGTGTCTTATCGTGTAGTCTATCTTTGAAAATATTCCATGTACATTTAAAAAGAATGTGTATTTTGCTTCTTTGGGATGAAAAGTTCTAGATAGCAATTAAGTCCATTTGATATAGTGTGTTGTTCTGTGCCATGATATCGTTGTTGATATTTTGTTTGGAAGATCTATCCATTTTTGACAGTGGGGTGTTAAAATCCCCCACTATAAGGTGTTACTGTCTATATTTTTTGTGAATTCCTCCAAGATTTTCCTTATATATTTGGATGCTCCTACGTTGGGTGCATATGTTTACAATGTTCATGTCTTAATGGATTCTTCCTTTGAGTATTATGAATTGTCTTTCTGTGTCTGGCTTTATGGCATTTGTTTGAAAGTCTGTTTTGTCAGATATAAGTATTGCTATCCCAGATTTTTTTTCTTGTCCATTTGCTTGGAATATTTTTGTCTAACCCTTTACTTTCATTCTATGTAAGTCTTTTATTCTGAGGTGGATCTCTTGTAGGTAGCATATGTGCAGGTCATATTTTCTTATCTCTTCAGCTACCTTGTCTTTTGATTGGAACATTTAATCCACTTACATTTAACATTATTACTAGGAGGTACTTCTTCGTTGCCATTTTTCCCCTTTGTACCTGTGTTCTTCTCTCTCACACTGTTTTTCTTCATCTTCTTAAAGCAATCCCTTTCACATATCTTGCAATGGTGGTTTAGTGGTTTAATATTCTTTTGACCTTCTTTTGTCTAGGAAACTACTTATTTCACCTCCTTTGTTAAATGAGAACCTTGCTGAGTAGAGTAGTCTTGGTTGTAGGCTTTTGCTTTTCATTACTTGAAATATTTCTTGCCATTCCCTTCTAGCTTGTAGTGTTTCTGTTGAGAAGTCAGCTGCTAGCCTTATTGGGGCTCCCTTGTATGTTACTTCCTGTTTCTCCCTTGCTGCCTTTAAGATTCTGTCTTTGTCTTTGATTTTGGCTATTTTATATGATGTATCTTGGAGTAGGCTACTTTGGGTTCATCTTTATTGGGACTCTCTGTGCTTCCTGGACTTATATGACTCCTTCTCTCATCACATTAGGGAAGTTTTCTGTCAGTACTTGTTCAAACAGATTTTCTACCCCTTCCTCCTCTTCTCCTTCTGGTATCCCTATTATATGGATATTACTCTGTTTTATTTTATCCTGCATTTCCCATACCCCTCTTAGTTCTTTTTGTCTTTTTTCTTTTCTTGCTCTTTGTCGAAATTTTTTTCTACCTTATACTCCAGCTGGTTGGTTTGATCCTCTGTTTCATCTAGTCTGCTTTTGATTCCTTCTGTTGTGTTCTTCAATTCAATAATTGTATTCTTTATTTCATCCTGGCTCTTGTTGATAGTTTCTGTGTCCTTTTTCATGCTGATGTAGTTCACATTAAGTTCCTTATATCTTCCCTGTAGTTTTTGGTAATTCTCAGTGAGCTCATTTAGCTTCTTTATAACCACTGTTTCAAACTCAATATCTGATCATTTACTTGCCTCTATTTCATTTTGCACTCCTTCTGGGGATTCCTCCTTTCCTTTCGATTGGGAGTTGTTTTTATGTCTCCCCATTTTAGAGAAGACTCTTCTTGTTTGCTTCTCCTTCTTAAATTGATCTGCTTTGACTCCCTGTCTTTGTGTTATGAACTTCTATGGTAGAAATTCTGTGTGATTCAGTGGTATAGTTTCCTTGGACTCCTGAAGTTAATTCTTTTGTGATGCCCTTTATGTCACTTATATGGGCTCTCTGGATGTAACTGCGTTTTGATTGTTGTGGGTCATTCTTTGGTGAGGCCTTCCCTCCAGCTGTTTGACTGTGGATCACTCCACCCACCACATCTTAAATGCAGTTGTGCAGGTGTTGCCAGAACAAAACTACAAAGCCCAAGAAACAAAGCCACATCTACAAAAATAACTTCCATCCACAACCCCACTATTAACAGCAAATGAACCAGTATTAATAGTGATGTAAAGGGATTAAGACTATTAGAAGAAAAGAGAGTAAATATGAGATGACCTACAGAAAGAAAAATGATTTTGAGAGGGTAGAGGGAAGAGCACTACTAAGAGTAGGGAATTGGAGCAATGTGAAGAGAGAAAGTAAAATTTCCTCATTAATTAAAAAAGAATGAAAAAGGAGAAATAGAGTAAGAGAAAGGTACCCTATAGTATTACATTTAAAGAGAAATTTTAAAAAACTAATAAAATAAGGTGAGAGAGAGAAAGTAAAGGGCAAAAAAGTAAATTAAAAAAAAAATAGGAACAAAACTGGAGAACATCCGAGTACAGAAGATGACGGCGTGATAGGATGCAGCAGATTCTACTCTCCCACAACCAGGAAAAAAATCCAACTCATTTTAGGTAGGAACAGAGCAAAGAGCCAGCATTATCACGTCATAAATGAAAATAGGAGATCGCAAATTGTAGCAGACATTGAAAAACCCAAAGAGAGAGCGTGGTTAGGTGAAAGTCTCGGAAAACCACAGCATAGAAAAAGGAAAAGGCGCAGGCGCTCCGCGGGACCGGTGCGGCCCAGGCCCCAGAGGTATGAGAAGTGGGCGCCCCTCGGGACACAGAGACTGCGCACCCGTGGACCCGAAAAAGGCCAGGCACTCCCCGGGACCTGTGAAGCCCAGGCCCCAGAGGTAGGAGAAATGGGCGCCCCTCGGGACCCAGAGACTGCGCACCCGTGAACCCGAAAAAGGCCAGGCGCT
>CM052543.1:85383186-85400112 GCA_028533065.1 Trachops cirrhosus | reverse complement strand
TTGTGAGTTTGCTGTCATTTTACTACACATGTTTTTTATCTTCTTTTTCTTAGATAAGTCCCTTTAACATTTCATGTAATAAGGGCTTGGTGATGATGAACTCCTTTAACTTGACCTTATCTGAGAAGCGCTTTTTCTGCCCTTCCATTCTAAATGAAAGCTTTGCTGGATAGAGCAATCTGGGATGCAGGTCCTTGCCCTTCATGACTTGGAATACTTCCTTCCAGCCCCTCCCTTGTTGCCTGCAAGGTCTCTTTTGAGAAATCAGCTGACAATCTGATGGGAACTCCTTTGTGGGTTACTTCCCCTTATCTCCTGCTTTTTCTAGGATTCTCTCCTTCATTCTTACCTTGTCTGATGTAATTACGATGTGCCTTAGTGTGTTCCTCCTTGGGTCCAACTTCCTTGGGACTCTCTGAGCTTCCTGGACTTCCTGGAAGTCTGTTTTCTTTGCCAGAATGGGGAAGTTCTCCTTTATTATTTGTTCAAGTAAGTTTTCCACTTGTTGCTCTTCCTCTTCTCCTTTTGGTATCCCTGTAATTCAGATGTTGGAACACTTAAAGATGTCCTGGAGGTTCCTAAGCTTCTCCTCATTTTTTTGAATTCTGTTTCTTCATTATTTTCTGATTGAATATTTTTTCCTTCCTTCTGGTCCACTCCATTGATTTGAAGCCCAGTTTCCTTCCCATCACTATTGGTTCCATGTACATTTTCCTTAATTTCACTTAGTGTAGCCTTCATTTTCTCATCTAATTTGCGACCAAATTCAACCATTTCTGTGACCATCCTGATTACCAGTGTTTTGAACTGTGCATCTTTTAGGTTGGCTTTCACTTCATCACTTAGTTGTATTTGCTGTGGAGTTTTGATCTGTTCTTTTGTTCGGGCCATTTTTTTGTCTTGAAGCACCTGTTACATAGTGAGGGACAGAGCTTTAGGTGTTCACCAGGGTGGGGCAACCCAGTTGCTCGGTTGTGATGCTGTATGTGAAGGAAGGGTCTGACAGGGAACAGTGGTGCTTGCTCCTCCCTCTACTGGATTTCAGTCACTTCCCCTGCTTCCCCCAAGCAAATTGGGCCCTTCTAGTGCTGATTCCCTTGTGGGTGGGTTTGTGTATGTTCTAGGACCCTGTGGGTCTCTCCAACAAACTCTCCTGTGAGGCTGGGAGTGTCTCCCGGCACCTCAACCGCCACTGGTGTTTTCAGTTGGTGTTTTGAGGCTTTATTTCCCTGCACTGGGACCCTAGGTTGTGTGGTCTGTCTTGCTCCCCAGTTTCACCTGGTTTATCTGTGTGCGAATGTGGGACTGCCCAGTCTGCCAGCCACCTTGTGGCTGCCATCCACCTCCGTGATCCACCACCTCGCTGGGTTCTCCAGCTCCCACCCTGCGCTCCTGGGGGTCCTCCAGCCACCACTTTGCCATGACCTGACCCCTCTCCACCTGGCAGCCCAACTCCACCCCTCCTACTGGTCTGGATGAATATGTCTACTTTAACTCCTTGGTTGTCAAACTTCCCTACAGTTCCATTTTCTGTCAGTATTGGTTGTTTTTTGTTTCTGAACTGTTGTTGTCCTTATTTTGGTTGTGCAAGGAGGCACAGTGTGTCTCCCTATGTCTCCATCTTGGCCGGAAGTCTTATTCTTTTTGAAGCAGTTGCAAATGGGATTGTTTTCTTAGTTTCCCTTTCTGTTAGTTCATTATTGGCATATAAAAATGCAACTAATTTCAGGATATTAATTTTGTATCTTGCTAATTTGCTAAATTCATTCATCAGTTTAGTAGTTTTTTGATGAAATCTTCAGGAGTTTTCTATGTACAGTATCATGTCATCTGCAAATAATTACAGTTTTACTTCTTTTTTCCAATTGGGATGCCTTTTATTTCTTCTTCTTGTCTGATAGCTTCGGTTAGGACTTCCAGTACTATGTTGAATAACAATAGTGAAAGCAGACACAGATGTCTTGTTCCTTACCTTAAAGGAAATACTGTCAGTTTTTTCCCATTGAGTATGACATTGGCAGTAGGTCTTTATTACGTATCCTTCCTCTATTTCCACTTTGCTGAGTGTTTTTATCATAAATGGTGCTGGGTTTTATCAAATGTTTTTTCTGTATCAATATAATCATGTGGTTTTTATCCTTTATTTTGTTTATGCGGCGAGTCACATTTTTTGATTTGTGACTATTGTACCATCTTGCATCCCTGGGATAAATCCCACTTGACCATGGTGTATGATCTTCTTGGATTCATTGCTGTATTAGGTTTGCTAATGTTTTGGTAAGGGTTTTAGCATCTATGTTCATCAAGGATATTGGCCTATAATTTTCTTTCATTGTAGTTGTAGTGTCTTTATCCAGTTTTGGAATTACAATAATCCTGGCCTCATAAAATGAGCTTGGAAGCCTTCCATCCTGTAGAATTTTTTGAAGTAATTTGAGAAGGAGAGGTATTAGTTCTTCTCAGAATGTTTGGTAAAAATCACCTGTGAAGCCATCTGGTCCAGGGCTTTTGTTTATTGGGAGTTTTTTGATTACTGCTTCAATTTCACTAGATGTAATCTATTTCAAATTCTTTGATTCTTCATGATTTAGTTTTGGAAGACTGTATGTTTCTGGGAATTTATCCAGTTTGTTTACATGTATTTGTTCATATTTTCTTACAGTCCTTTGTATTTCTTTGGGTTCAGTTGTTATTTCTCCTCTTTCATTTCTGATTTTATTTATTTGGGTCCTCTCACTTTTTTCCTTCATCAATCTGGTTAAAGGTTTGTCATGTTTATCTTTACAAAGAATCAGCTCTTGGATTCATCAATCTTTTGTATCTTTTTTTAAGACTCTATTTCATTTATTTCTGCTCTGATCTTTATTATTTCCTTGCTTCTACTCACTTTGGGCTTTGTTTGTTGTTCTTTTTTAAGTTCCTTCAAGTGTAAAGTTAGATTGTTTCTTTAAGCTTTTTCTTATTTTTTGAGATAGACCTATAATGCTATGAATTTCCCTCTTAGGGTTGCTTTCCCTGTGTCCCACAGATTTTGGGTTGTTGTGTTCTCATTTTCATTTGTTTTGAGGTACCTTTTGATTTCCTTATTGATCTCGTTGACCCATGTTAAACATGTTATTGTTTAATAACATGTTAGTTAGCTTCCATGTATTTTTCAGTGTTTTTCCTGTGACTGATGTCTAGTTTCATAGCATTTTGGATCAGAGAGGATGCTTGATAAGATTTCAGTTTTCTTAAATTTATTGAGACTTGCTTTGTATCCTGACATGTAGTCTGTCCTAGGAAACATTCCATGTGCACTTAAAAAGTGCTTTGGGGTGAAATGCTCTGAAGATATCAATTAAATCCATTTGATCTAGGGTGTCATTTAAGGTTGTTGTCTCCCTGTTGATTGTGTGTCTAGAAGAGCTATCCATTGAAGTCATTGGGGTGTTAAAATCCCCGACTGCGATCGTATTTCTCTTTATCTCTCCCTTTATGTTTATCAAGGTTCTCTTCACATATTTAGGTGCTCCTATGTTGGGTGTGTAAATATTTACTAGGGTTATATCCCCTTGTTGGATTGTTCCCTTTATCATTATGTAATAATTTTCTTTGTCTCTTACTTTGTCTCTTAGCCTTGGTTTTAAGGTTTATTTTGTTGGATTTAAGTATTGCTACTCCAGCGTTTTTCCCTTCCATTTGCATGAAATACTTTTTCCATCCCTTTATTTTAGTCTGTGTGTATCTTTCGATCTGAAATGGGTCTCTTGGAGACAGCATATATATCGGTCTTGTTTTCTTATCAATTCAGCTACCCTGTGTCTTTTGGTTGGAGCATTTGGCCATTTATATTTAAGGTGCTTGTTGATAGATACGTATTAGACTATTTTCCTGGGTGTTTTTCTTTTTCCTTCTCCTTAAAGCAAGCCATTTAACATTCGCTGCAGTACTGGTTTGGTGTTAAACTCCTTTAGCTTTTTCTTGTTTAGAGAGCTCCTTACCTCTACTTTGACTTTAAATGATAGCCTTGCTGGGTAAAGTAGCCATGGTCTTAGGTCCTTGTTTTTCATTACTTTGAATATTTCATGCCACTCCCTTCTGGCCTGAAATGTTTCTGTGGAGAAATCAGATGACAGTCTTAATTGGTGCTCCCTTGCATAGAACTACCTGCTTTTCTCTTGAGGCTTCTAGGATTTTCTCCTTGTCTTTAAGCCTTGTCATTTTAATTATGATGTGCATTGGTGTAGGCCTCTTGGGTCCAACTTGTTTGGGACTCTGAGCTTCCTGGACTTTTGTGTCTTTTCTGTCACCAGATTAGGGAGGTTTTCAGTCATTATTTCTTCAGTTAGAGTCTTGATCCCTTGCTCACTCTCTTATTCTGGTATTCCCATGGTACAGATGTTGTTATGCTTCATGTTGTCCAAAATGTTTTTCAAGCTCACCTCATTTTTTTTATTTTTTTTTCTTTTTGTTGTTCTGCTCGGGTGTTTTTTTTTACCTTGTCTTCCAAATCACTGATGCAGTCCTCTGCTTCATCTCACCTACTGTTAATTAGTTCCAGTGTATTATTTATTTCAGATATTGCATTCTTTATTTCTGACTGGTCTTTTTTTATGGTTTCTGTGTCTTTTTTCATGCTCTTGAGTGTCCTTATAACACTAAAAACTCTCATCTCATAAATTGCTTGCCTCTATTTCATGTAGTTCTTATTCTGGAGAATTCTCTTGTTCTTTCATTTGGAGCCTGTTTCTTTGCCTTCCCATTTTTGGCTGTCTGTCTGTGTCTGTTTCTGTGTATTAGTTAGATCTGCAAAGAGTCTGGTGCTGACCCTTGTCAGATGCTGTTTGTAACTGGCCCTGTGCAACATGTTTGGAGCTATCAGTGATCCACAGCTTGTGGCTCCCTCTGCTAGGTCTGTGTGTATACAGAAAAAACTAGGCTGCACACCAAGGCAGCTTTTACCAGCACGGGACCCAGGGGAGGGTCAGCTAATGTCTCAGAGCTCCCAGAGATCCATCTTAGTTGTTAAACTTATTCAGTGATACAGCCTTAAGTTGTACTCAGTAGCCTGGATTAAGCTCTATACGATGGGGCATAATAATTCCTGCAGATGGGGCGATTGCTTCCCTGCAGGCTGATGCTCCTTAGAGAGCAGTGCTCTCTGCCTGAGAAAGATGGTTTCTGCAATATGGGAAATGACTCAGCTCAGGGATCTTGGCAGATGTTCCTTTAGTTCTCTCCTCAGAGCCACCAGCCCCAGACTCTCCTCACATGTCTCTAGTCCACTCTGCCCTCCCTCTGCCAGAGCCCAAGGTAAGTAGCTGCAAACAGATTTTGTGTGTTGGCCCTTTAAGAGCCTCTGTGAGTCTCCAGCTCTCTCTTCCTGACTACAGAAGCCCTGCTGCTTTTCATAGCTGGATGTTATCTGGGTTCCTTTCCCAGCTCTTGTGCTGTAGGCAGTGGAACCCAGCTTGGGGTTTGGATCCCACACTTCTTAAGGGGAACCCCCCCAGCCACTGAAACATCCCTCCAGCACTTCACCTGCTGCCTGTGGGAGCCCAGCCATTCTTCTCGCAGCTCCTCCACAGTTCCTACCAGCCTCTTTGTGGTGAAGTGGTTTCCTCTGTCTGTGGTTGTAAGGTTGCTCTCCAGCTAGTGTTTAGTTTGTTATTCAAGATGATTTCTCTACAATTTAGTTGTAATTCCAAATTGGTCCTGGGTTGAGGTTAGGGCAGCTTCCACTTATTCCTCCACCATCTTGGGTCTCTCCCACACATACATTCTAGATTTTCACAATCAGTGAAATGCAAAGGCCTAGAAATCACTGCTATATGTTAGCATTTTTAAATCTTACTGTTACCCTGAATTGTGATTCTTTTGTTCAAAGTTTTCTGGCTTAGTTACCAGAGTTCCGTTTATAATGGAATATAAATTCCTTCTGTTAGATTTGTCTTGGTTACTTTGGCTATAATCTACTTACTTACCCTGATTTTGCTGATGCTGGATTTCTTCTTTAGTCTGTCATTTACATGGAGCCCATTTACCCTGTTTGTGGTAATGCGGGCACACTCCCTTCCCAGTCCTTGCCTTCTCATGTGCTCAGGTCACTGTCCTCCATAGAGGGGTATTGTGCAGCACAAACTTTCTGGCAGCATCCAAGATTTCTCTTCAGCTGTGGACAGCTCTTTGTTTGCTAGTGGACCACCTTGCCATTGCTTCTGTTTGAAATGTCAGATCATCTTTATTGTTTGTGTGTTCTGCATGCTGTTTGTCTGTTACTGGCTACTTCAGTGTGGGGGAGGCTATTGCACAGAGCAAGGTGAAAGTGGGAGCTTTTGTGCTTGTTGGGCAGACTTCAGGCCTGCAGTCACTTCTCCAAACATGAGGGTTTAGAGATTTGATGGGGAAGTGCCTTCACACAGCCCACACGATCTGATCCAGCTTTTTACACACAGCAAGTGGACTGCAGTCATCTCTTTTTCAGTAACCATTTCCTAGAAAAATGAAATTTTCAATTAACCTAAGCATGTGAATGAAAAAATGCAGTATTTAATCCATTTATGATGGAATTAAATAGGCCCATGAACCCACTTTTTTATTTGCTCTTTCTATGGATTAGGCACCATGAAAGGTACTTTATAGGGATTACCTTATTTCATACAACAATTCTATAAGGCGCACAGATCGTAATTTTCCAAATAGTGACTTATTCAATGATAAAAACTCAAAAGTTACATAAAGTACATTAAGTATATGATGACATTTAAGTCTGTATAATTTTAATTTCAAATTTGTATTGCTATTTAAAAAACTATTGATCTAAGAATGTCTGTATATCTACATCTGTATCTACCTATGTATGTATTTTTTCTGATATCCAAAGCCGTCACCCAGTCAGTGTTTTGTAGTTTTGTCTTATTTCCTTATTCATTTATTCCTTCATTCAATAAATATTTAATGAATATCAGTTATATGCCACCTCCTATGCTAAATACTGAGAATATAGCAGTGAATCAGACAGCAAAGGTTATACAACAAGATTGTAAATCAAGCCCAGTTCTGTGAAGTAAATACCACAGAACGGCATGTAAGGGGGAGGGGAATGGTTTGGATAGGGTTGTCTCAGAGGAGCTGACATTTGAGGTCATAACTGAGGACTAAGAAGTAGGCACCCATAAGAAAAATTGGTAAATGAGTGTTCCCAGCACAGGGAGCAGCAAGTGCAAAGGTATGAGGCAGGAACAGCTTTGGATGTCATGGGAGACACAAAGAGGTTGAATGTAAAAGGTAAGGGTTGGAGTGTCACACAGGGCTGCTAGGATTCTGTGATGTGTTTAGGTTTTATTATAAGTGCAGTGAGAAGTTGAAGAACTTAAAACATTTATGTGTTTGTAAAAGGTCACTGTAGCTACTTTGTGGAGAATGAACTACAGAAAGTTAGAAATCTTTTGCACTGGGCCACTCGAGAGATGGTGGTGGCTTTTCCTGTATTTTTCTGCATAATAAGCCAAACTTAAAGATTGATGCATTTTAGCCCTGGCTGTTGTGGCTCAGTGGACTGAGTGCCAGTCTGTGAACCAAAGAGTCACCAGTTCAATTCCCAGTCAGGACACATGCCTGGGTTACTGGCCAGGTTCCCAGTAGGGGGAACACAAGAATGCCACACATTGATGTTTCTCTCCCTCTCTTTCTCCCTCCCTTCCCCTCTCTCTAAAAATAAATAAAATCTTTGAAAGAAAAAAAAAAAGACTGATGCATTTTAGAATGCCTCTGCCTTCCACCATTTCACAAATCTGTCATTTTCAGGATGAACTAGACAGTGTTAGAAGCTGGAAGGTTTGTTTGTTTGTTTTTTTAAATTCCCCTTCAGGGAATTTAGCCTCTTCATATTTGTAGATAGAAGCCTGTTAAAGCAAGCAACTCCAAATACAAATTCCCCATCTGTTAGTGGGCAACATACAGAGGGTCAAGCCTTCCTGACAATAATTGTCTGATGCAACTTTGAGAATATTTAGATAACATTTCTAGAACATTAATGCTGCATAAAATATGTAGTAAGTTTGCTTGAGATGTTCTAAGAGGAACGGTTGCCTGAAGTTTCCTCGCTAATTGATGAATAAAAGTCACAGATGTTCTTATTCATTTTACCAATATCAGTTTGATATGAGCCTTAGCAAATTTGTGCAACTATTGTCTACAACTGTTAGGTACTGGAAGGTTATTTTCCTTGACTTGCTCAAAGGTTGTAAATAGGTTCAGGAAGTCCTGGACTCTTGAGTCTCAGTTGACAGTTATTGCACATTAGTTGGGTGTGGGTGTTGTGAGACAAGACTGGATATATTTGGAACATGTGGGAAGCTGCCTTTCCTGGGAATCTTGCCAAATTTTTTCTACTTCTTGATTGTCTTTAAGAGGCAGCTAGTGACTGATAACTGACACTGATGTTAGTATAAATATGCTTATTACAAGTTAATAATTACATATTCTTTTTTATTTAAAGCCACCAGTATAAGCCAACTATTTCAGCGTTTTGTTTGTTTTGCTGTTTTTTGTTCCCTTGGAAAATGGGCTTTAGCTGACTTAGGGTTTTTTTAATGGTATTAAGTGAACAGTTCAGACATTTATATAAAACACATCAATTGAATATTTGTTTACTACTAGTGGAACATATTTTAAAGTAATAACATTGAGTATAAAGTTTTCCTCTGGTAAGAAAAATCTCAGAAGTGGTACCTTTCATGCAATAAAAACCTTTTTTCATCAACTATCTTAAGCTCTTACTACTTACAATGACTAGATTTTAATAAGTATCATCACTTAACTATTTCCCACATGTTGCTCTACAGGCTGATAACACTCAAAAAGTGTCCTAGCTGTCAGGGCCACGTGTAGTCTTTAAACATGTTTGAAACAGTCAGGGTCCTCTTGCTGCTCTGTCGTAGTCAGTGGAGCAGGTGAGAGAGTGCGGAGCCATGTATGTGTAAGTCCTTTGAAAAGTTCTACAACACTTTATAAGATCGTGTCTGACAATCTTGACCTCAGGATAAAAGTGAAAACACAGCAAAATAAATAGACTCAAAAAATTTTGTAGCCAGATGGACTCTTAGGAAATATCTAATCCTATCCCCTAAAATCAAGTCTGGAGTGGATGGGCAGCTTACTCAGGCTCATACTTACAAATAGGTCTCTATGGGATTGTCACCTGTGCTTCTATACTTCTTCTTTCTCCTTCAGAAAAAAATATTAATATAGTATTGTAGTATGGCATAGCGGAACCAAATGAAACATTATCCAGTTGTATCTTACAGTTCACACTGCTGTGAACACGAACACACCCTTGTAAAGGAAGAAAGTAACTTATAGTGATAGCTAATTATAGTAAGCGTATTGATGATAAATATATTGATATGATCAAATCAGCACCCAGCCTCAGTTAGAGATTCAAAGACAAATGAGGAGTTGTCAAAGAGAAAAAAGGAAGAAAGGAGGGGATAATGGAGGGGAAGGATGAAAGGTTTACAGGAACAAGTATAAAGGACACATGGACAAAAACAGGGTGGGGTTGGAAATGGGAGGGAGGTGGGGATGGTTGGGGTGGTGGGGAGGGGTGGTGGGGGAAACTGTATTTGAACAACAATAAAATTCAAAAGTATTTAATTAAAAAAAAAAAAAGAATGAGAGTTTCGAGAGATCCTGAGGCCAAGGGCTAAGGCTGTGGACATTTCGGGCACAGAAACTGGCCGAACCATCCTTAAGGCCATGGTTCCAGGCTCAGTCAGGACCTGCTGATGGCTGAGTACTAACCAGCAACGGGTGGAGATGCTGTGTCTGCAGGTAGTGGAAAGCAGAGTTTGTAGTCATTGTGTGTAATACATATTTGGGCGTGGGATGTCAGGTAAAGGAAGGCCCTGGACTTCTGTGCAGTTCTGCCTCTTGATGCCTAGCTATTAAAACATCGCTCAGTACTGCATGGTTCTCTTCACCTGTAAACAAGGAAAGAGGTTAGGATCTTTAAAGTTCCATCCAATATAAAAGTGCTTTGTGTCCCTGATGATCATGAATTAAAAATTTACTGCACTTAAAAATGCATTTATTTTTTAAGTTTGCTCAAAAAGTACAAACTTTTACTGATTCTTTTTGTTATTTCAGGATTTTTTTTTTACTCTAATAGAAAGGCCTTATTTATTAAGTTTAAAGAGTTCAGACTTTTTCCCAATTACACACTCCTGCAGTCGCATCACTGCTCAGTCCCACAGCTTGGAGTGAAGCCCTGCACCTGAACATCAGCGCCTCACTTGCACAGCACTCCCTAGAGAACTACCTTTAGAAATGGGGCTGCAACACTGTCTCAGCAGAGGGGCACCAGCTCCCAAGTTCATGTTTATTGTTCATCTTCACATGGATTTTTTAAAAGGGACTCTTATAAACCTTTGTGTCTCCCTCTCTTCCATTAACCAAAAAGTCAGTATGTTTGTTTCTGTAAAATAAAGATACATTTTTTATTTTCACCAATAACTTTTTTGATTTGGATATTTTCAGTATATTAGCTGTCTCCCACTTCAGAAACATGTTTGACTTTTAGAACAGAAATATTCTTTTTAACATTTTCATGTATTGGCTTTTCTAAGCAAGGCAGACAGTCCTGCCTAAGCATGGTATAATGTTGATTGTTATCACTTAATATCTCTATTTGATCACTGTCAACTTTAACTGGTCTACCTGACCATGGAACATCATCGTCCAGTGAGAACTCTCGAGCACAAAACTTCGCAAACCACTTTGGATACATTTGATCAGTCACGACACTTTCTCCATACTGCACAAATCTTTTTTTGCATTGCAGTTGTGTTTTTACCCTTCTTGAAATAATAAAGCATAATATACCTAAAATGTTACTTATTTTCTTCCATCTTCAGTATTAAAATGGCTACACAAAAGTTCACCAATTTTGATAGTATTCTTAAAGGCATGCTGACAATATAATGACAGCTGTCACAATACAATCTAACAAAATTGTTTTGAATGAATTTAAAGACAACTAAGCACAACTAGAGCCATCTTATGGAAGAAAAACAAACTTGGCCAACCCAATATAGGACGTAGACATTCATTTGAAAAATAAAGACCTTTTTGTCTGTTTTATGTACTCATACCCAGTGTACTAGTTTGTCTTTAGATTTTTACACTCATCTATCATACATTTTTCTTCTGATTATTTCATAAAGATATTCTAATGAAATTAACTTGGCATCTTATTAGTTTGGCTTGCTCCGTTTAAAGGGACCACATGAAGTTAAAGTTCTAAAGTTTTGATTCTGCTTTACTTTTCCAGTACACTTTCCAGTGTAATATAACTGAGGCATTAGACTAAAACAATGCTATCTGTATTTTTCTCCTTACAGAGTGTTCGACCCACACCCCAGAATGATGCTGTAATGGTACACTTTAAACCAATTACCTTAAAAGCTTCAGAAAGTAAATATACCAAAGTTGCAAGTATTAGTTTTGATGGTAAGTATTCAGCTTTTTCTAATACAGTACTCTTATTTTGATAAACTAACTAGAAGGTCTCTATGTCAACCTCTTAATATAGAAATCCTGACAATTGTATAGTCAGATTTTGTGTTATTGCTTAGGTTAATTTTTCTTGTAAAATATCAAGAATTCTTATTTCACTGTTTTATGAAAGAAAATAACTTTATAAACCTAAACTAATTTTGGCAAATACAGTAAGAATGGATTCACATTTGTGTAATCGGGCTCTTCCATATATAGTCCCATTATTCTTTGTCCTAATTATGAAGTCATTAATTTTTGTAGTTTGTTGATAATTTCTTTGAACTTCAGAAACATGTTTGACTTTTAGAACAGAAATATTCTTTTTAACATTTTCATGTATTGGCTTTTCTAAGCAAGGCAGACATTCCTGCCTAAGCTAAAATAATAACCTTTACAATAGAATTATTATACGGTATATTTTGACACTTGAAATATTAACTCAGCCCAGACTTTAACATATTTGAATAGCACGCTTTTATTAATTTTGCTCACTTTAGTGGAATACTTACTGAATTTGCTATCACAAGATTTTTCAGTGACTTAATAGCTGCTTAACTCTCTGTGATTAAATTTAATAAGAACTGAAACTGCAAATGGGGCTTGTGTCATTGGGGCCCGTGCAAGTGAGGGGCCCTGAACCTTAAACTTGGGCTTTCCAACAAAGCTATCTCTGACATAGTCCACATTGGACATTAAAGCTCCTTATCAGATGTCCTGTGTGTGACAGAACACCAGAACTCTGCACAGTGTGAGATCATTGTGCTTACAGCTTGCACATGGAGAATTCTCAGAAGGGTCTGGAGCAACTACACAGGCTGGGTACCAGCTTCAGTCTTCATCCCATGAGCTCAGAGAAAACTCCAGAGAAGTCAACATGAAATATGTGGCATACTGTCATAATCCCACTGTCAAGTAGTAGGCCTGTAGAGGGTTCTGTTGCCACAGTTATTTCCAAGATTGTGATAAATTGTCTGTTCTTAAGATACCACAGTCATGACCACCAGTTTCAAAATCAGCAGGTGCATTCTCTTTTCTTACCAAGAAAGAGAGCAGCCAATAGTAATTCCTGACCCTTGAGTTAGTACCCACCTTACCGATAAGTCCAAGGAATGGGGGAGTGTGCAGCAAGACAGTGCTATCCCAGCCTCCCATGCTTTTCTTCTCAAGCTCCTGGACTGACAATTTAGTGACTGTTTCCATTCCTGAAGTGAATGACTGTCAGTAATGTTGGTTCTTCTGAGATCATAGACTCTAATTAAGATAAGTGCTTCTTAAAGAAATAAGGTAAAATTAAATACACAGGCAAAGGGAAAGCATTTTAAAGCAAGTACTACATATCTTAAAGTCTATTTTGTCTCATATAAGTATTGCTACTCCACCTTTTTTTGTTTGTTTCCATATGCATGAAATTTTTTTGCATCTCTTTACTTTCAGTCTGTGTGTCTTTTGTTCTGAGGTGGGTTTCTTGTAGACAACATATATATATGGATCTTATTTTATTATCCATTCAGCTACCCTGTGTCTTTTGATTGGAGCATTTAATCATATGTCTATTGGCCATCTGTATGTTCTCTTCAGAGAGGTGCCTGTTTAGGTCCTCTGCCCATATTTTACTTGGATGTTTGGTTTTTTGTGTATTGAGTTGTATCAGGTTTTTTTTTTAAGTAGAACTTATTTTTTTTTAATTAATTTTTAAAAGATCTTATTTATTTATTTATTTATTTATTTTTAGAGGAAAAAAAGAAGGAGAAATAGAGGTAGAGATACATCAGTGTGTGCTTGCCTCTTGCATGCCCCCTACTGGGGACCTGGCCCGCAACCCAGGCATGTGCCTTGACTGGGAATCGAACCTGCAGCCCTTTGCTTCACAGGTCCGTGCTCAGTCCACTGAGCTACACTAGCCAGGGCTCAGTTGTGTTAGTTCTTTATATATTTTAGACATTAGCCACTTACCAGATGTATCACTGGTAAATATCTTCTCCCATTCAATAGGTTCCTGTGCTGTGAGAAATTTTTTAGTTTGATGCCATGTTTATTTTTTTCTATTTCCCTTGCCTGAGAAGAAATATCAGAAAAAATATTGCTAAGAGAAATGTCAGAGATTTTACTGTCTATGTTTTCTTTGAGGAGTTTTATGGTCTCAAGTCTTATATTTAAGTCTTTAGTCCATTTTGAGTTCTTTGTGTGATATAAGATGGTCTAGATTCACTTTTTTGCATTTGTCCAGTTTTCCCAACATCATTTATTGAATAGACTGTCTTTACCCCATTATATGTTGTTGCCTACTTTGTCAAATATTAATTGACCACATAGGTATGGGTTTATTTCTGGGCTGTTCTGTTCCATGGATCTATATGTCTGTTTTTATGCCAGTACCATGCTGTTTTGATTACTGTGGCCTTGTAGTATAGTTTGATATCATGTAGCATGATAGCTCCAACCTTGTTCTTCTTCCTCAAGGTTACTCTGGTTATTCAGGGTCTTTTGTGGTTCCATATACATTTTCGGATTATTTGTTCTGTTCTGTAAAATATGCCATTGGTATTTTGATAGGAATTGCATGGAATCTATAGATCGCTTTGGGTAGTATGGAAATTTTAATGATATTAATTCTTCCTACCCGTGAGCACAGTATATGCTTCTATTTATTTATATCTTCTTTAATTTCTTTCTTCACCATCTTATAATTTTCTCAGTGCAGGTGTTTTGCCTTCTTGATTAAATTTATTCCTAGGTATTTTATTTTATTTTTTTATGAAATGGTAAGTGGGTTGTTTTCTTAGTTTTTCTTTCTAATAGTTTATTGTTGGTATATAAAAATGAAGTTGATTTTTTAATATTAAGTTTGTACCCTGCTACTTTAGTGAATTCATTTATCCGTTAATAAATGAAATTTTAGTAGTTTTCTGGTGGAATCTTTAGGGTTCTCTATATACAGTATCATGTCATCTGCAAGTAATGACAGTTTTACGTCCTCCTTTCCAATTTGAATGCCTTTTGTTTGTTCTTTTCCGATTGCTGTGGCTAAGACATTCAATACTATGTGCATAAGAGTGGTGAAAGCAGACATCCCTGTCTTGTTCCTGAACTTAAGGGAAATATTTTAGTTTCTCCCCATTGAGTTTGATGTTGGCAATGGGTTTGTCAGATATGGCCTTTATTACGTTGAGGTATGTTCTCCCTGTGTCCACTTCGCTGAGAGTTTTTTAATCATAAATGGGTGCTGGATTTTGTCAAATGCTATCAGTTAATGTGATCACATGATTTTTGTCCTTCATTTTGTTTATATGGTGTATCATGTTAATCATGATTTGCAGATATTGTACCAACCTTGTATTCTAGGAATAAATCCCACTTGATCATCATGTATGATCTTTTAAATGTATTACTGAATTCCACTTGTTAATCTTCCATTGAAAATTTTAGCATCTATATTCATCAGGGATATTAGCCTAAAATGGTTTTTCTTTGTAGTATCTTTATTTGGTTTTGGAATTAGGATAAGGCTGGTCTGGTAAAATGAGCTTTGGGAGTCTTCCCTTCTCTAGAATTTTTGGGACTAGTTGGAGAAGGATAGGTATTATTGGAATGCTTGGTAAAATTCACCAGTGAAGCCCTCCAGTCTAGGACTTTTGTTTGTGGAAAGTTTTTGATTACTTCTTCTATTTCATTAGTTGTAATAATGTCTGTTCAAATTTTTTGTTTCTTCTTGATTCAGTTTTAGAAGATTATGTATTTATGGGAATATGTCTCTTTCTTCCAAATTGTCCAGTTTGTTGGCATATAGTTGCTCATAACATTTCCAGATAATCCTTCTTAATTTTTGTGCTGACAGGCATTACTTCTCCTATTTTATATCTAATTTTATTTATTGGGTCCTCTCTCTTTTTTCTTGTTGAGTTTGGTTAAAGGATTATCAATGTTGTTTATCTTTTCAAAGAACCAGCTCTTGCTTTTATTGATCTTTTGTATTTTTTTAGACTATTTCATGTATTTCTGCTTTGACCTTTATTATTTCCTTCCTTCTATTCATAGGCTTTTTTGTTGTTCTTTTTCTAGTTTCTTTAGGTGTAAAGTTAGATTGTTTAAGATTTTTTTTTATTTCTTGAGGTAGGCCTGTAATGCTATGAATTTTCTTCTTAGGACTGTTCATTGTATCCCATAGGTTTAGTTTTGTTTTATTTTTATTTTCATTTGTCTGAAGGTATCTTTCGATTTCTTCATTGATCTTATTGTTAGCCCATTCATTCATTGTTTAGTGATATGTTATTTAGCCTTCATGTGTTTGTGTATTTCATTTTTTTTATTTTAATTGATTTCTAGTTTCATAATACTGTGATTAGAGACGATGCTTGATATGACTTCAGTCTTCTCTAATTTACTGAGACTTGTTTTGTGTCCTAACATGTGGTCTGCCCTGGAAAATGTTCCATGTGCACTTAAAAAAAATGTATATTCTGCTGCTTTGGGGTAAAATGCTCTGAAAAACATCAGTTAAATCTATCTGGTCTGGTGTATCATTCAGGGCTTCTATTTTCTTGATTTTCTGTCTTATCTTTCCATTGAAGTCAATGGGGTGTTAATAATCCCCTACAGCGACTGTTACTGTCAATCTCTCCCTATATGCCCACCAATATTTGATTTATACATCCAGATGCTCCAAAGTTGGGTGCATAAAATTTACAGGGATTTTATCCTGTTTTTGGATTGATCCCTTTATCAGTATGTGATATCTTTATTTCCCTCTTTATTATAACCTTTGTTTTAAAGTCTATTTTGTCTGATATAAGTATTGCTTCTCAAGTTCTACATTTCTTAAAAGTAGTTTTTATTATCATGGGACAGTCCCACCACCTTTCACCTCCCATCCTACCTCCACCACCCCGGATCCCAACACAAAATACCACTGGGATTGCTGTGACGATCAATAGGGAATGTGTGCTTCATTTACCTTTTTAATATTTTCAGAATACCCCATATTTTTAACTCTACAAGCAAGCATCTTTCTCATCAGGTCATTGTTCTTTAGGATTTTTAACTGAATTTTCTTGATGTTTTTGAAAACTTTATGTGAAAATACCGTGAAGTGCTTTAATGACAGCCCTTGTGATCAGCTTTACATCACAATAGGTAGTGAAAAACTAAAAACATCCAGAAGTGGCTAAAGCAGCAAATGAAGAAATGAGGCTTAATGAGGATTTTAAAAACCTAGTCATCATCTGTACTTAGCTACACACTAGATATCTTCCCTTTTTTTTGTGGACGGGGCGGGGCGGGGGGTGTTCTTTTTTTGTGCCAAAGTTGGATATCCAACACCCATTTGCAGAACCCACATGTAAATTCTCCTAAGTGGAAGTGTTCCCAAAGTATTTTAAAAGGGATAAA
>CM052543.1:85335195-85383086 GCA_028533065.1 Trachops cirrhosus | reverse complement strand
CTGGCTGGTGTAGCTTAGTGGATTAAGCGCGGGCCTGTGAACCAAGAGATCACGGTTCGATTCCCAGTCAGGGCACATGCCTGGGTTGCAGGCCAGTTCCCAGCAGGGAATGCACAGGAAGCAACCATACATTGATATTTCTCTCCCTCTCTCCTTCCCTTCCCCTCTGAAGATAAATAAATAAAATCTTTAAAAAAAGGGATAAAGGTAAACAGCTTCTTTATTTGCTTTGAAAGGAACATGCTATGGGTACCCAAATTGGATCCAACTGAAGCTATTTCTGTAATTGCAGTGAAAATTACACAGAACTACTATAGAATTTAAAGGTTTTACTTCATCTGTGAGGACAGTGTGATGGCAGAAAAAGGATGCCTCCTATTACTGCTGTAAGTTAGGGTTGGCTAACATAAGTCAGAGTTCAAAACTCTACTCGATGTGTATTTATAGCAAGACTCTGGTCACACAAGTAATGTTTCTTTCTCAGTGTGGCTGTAAACCAGTGGTTCAGTGAGGGGCAGTTTTGCTTCCAGGGACATTTGGCAGTATCTGCAGACACTCTTGATCATCACAGCTGGGGATGCTACTGATACCTAGCAAGTAGAGGCCCAGGATGCTGCTAAACTTCCTACAGTGCACAGGACAGCCACCCCCACAACAAAGTATTACTCTGGCGTAAAACATCAGTGGCGCCAAGGCTGAGAAACCCTGCTATAAACATAAGCAAAGCAAAAGCTTATAGCTATACAGAAGTAGCTCAAATAAAGTGGTTTTCCTCTAGAATTGTGTTCATGCTAATTCCTTATTTGTCCCATTACAGGCAAATTAAAACATTATTCCTTTTTTGTATGAAAAATGTGATATTCAATTTAAAATGTTGTAAAACTATTCTGCTTATCAATTTGAAAGCTCAACTTTGCTTTTAAGGTTTTTTCAGTCCACATGGCCACTCTCACACTTCTCCATATGAAGTTGACATATTTTTGTGTGTGCATGTGTGTGTTTCCTTTCAGCATCAAAGGCAAAAAAAGCATCTCAGTTTTCTGGGAAAATCACTGTTAAAGCAAAGGAAAAGAGTTATTCTAAACTTGAGATACCATATCAAGCAGAAGTATTAGATGGGTGAGTTTGTCTGAAATAAGCTTTGCTATTTTTTACTAATCAATAAGTTCTATTTTCCTGCTAACTGACTTGAGCAAAAAAGTAGTAGCCAAATTCACATAAACTCCACGAAATTGTTGAAAAGAACAACTTCAATTATTAAGAAGAAAATCTCCTATATTTTGTTTATATTTTACTTAGAAGAAAAAAGTAAATGGGATGATTCGATTTGGGCTTAAAATGAGGTCTTAATGACTCAGTAACACAACAGAAAATGAATCTATAAGTCATTTGAACCATTTCCTTTTTGTGAATTCCTTGTGTAACCTGGAAGTGGTTGTGGTTTGTTAGTAAAGTATATTGTCAGTTGAAACAAAATCATTTATATTCCTTTATAAACTCGTATGCACTGTTCTTGAATTACAATTTTTTGGTCAATAAATGGTCAATAATATGTATAGTTCATTTTCTAATTATACAGAAACAGAGCGATTTTCAACCTTTTTCATCTCATGGCACAGGTGAACTAATTACTAAAATTCTGCAGCACATTAAAAAATAAATTTTTTGCTAATATAACAAAAAAATAGGTGTAATCTTGATTCATTCACACCAGACGGCTATTGTGTTGTCAGTTGTCTTTTTTTAAATTTGAGAATCTAAGGGAAAAGATGTCAATGCCTTGACTAAATAGTTAGGTAGTGCATGTTTTAAAATTTTTTTCAGCATACAGGTTGCAAATCGCTGCTATAACCAATAATAGTTTAATATCCAACCTGGTAGAGACAAAGCTGGTTGCAATTGAATGGTAAACTTTAAGTAATTTAAAACTCTTTCTGTTAATATACTCTTGGTTTTAATTTTTTAATTATATATAACTCAGTAGAAAATAGTTCTTTATATTCCATGTTAATACTTTGCAAGTTAAATTTTGTTTTAAATCATGTGGTCAATCAGTAAAATATTTACAGTTCTAATTCTCTAATAACAGTCCTTAGTGATAAACATAAATTATCACTCACAACAAAAGAATTTGGATTTTAAGTTAACAGATGGAAATAAAAATGATTTATGTTTTTTGTTTTTTTCAAATAGTTATTTGGGATTTGATCACGCTGCAACATTGTTTCACATCCGAGACAGTCCTTCTGATCCTGTGGAAAGGCCAATTTACCTTACTAACACTTTCAGTTTCGCAATCCTCATTCATGATGTGTTGCTACCAGAAGAGGCCAAAACAATGTTTAAAGTATGTCTGGGACCCCTCATACTTTTAACTTCACTGATCTGCCAGCTTGGAGATGCTAACACAGTTTTTCCTCTCCCGTTGTTTTCTAGGTCCACAACTTCAGCAAACCAGTCTTAATTCTTCCAAACAAATCAGGATACATTTTTACTCTGTTTTTTATGCCATCCACATCATCCATGCACATAGATAACAACATTTTACTTATTACTAATGCTTCTAAATTTCATTTGCCTGTGCGGGTATATACAGGCTTTTTAGATGTAAGTATGTTTATCTACTTTAAAATTTAAACTCCCCACCCATCTTCTGTGTTTTCGGGTATCATTAGGCCATTGTTATTAGGCACTTTTGCATTTCACCATTTTCTATTCTTTACAAGTAGATCTAGTTCCCCCCTAGGCTGTACTTTCAAGATGACTGGTTTTCACCCTTCCCAGCAGCTGTCTCCCCTCATGATGCAGTTGAATCCTCTAGTTACAGTCTCCACGTAGATCTTCTCCATGTTCTTTCTCTTGATCTTGCTTTTAAACTGTTACAATCATGAGGAAGCTAAAAACAAACAAAATAGGGAAAATCATAATCAGGAATAAAATAACAGGAGGTTGAAGAGGGAACTATGTAGGGAAGAAGCCAGGCAGTATCAGGATGAAGAGAAGAATCAGATAATAAAGAAGAAAGGAAGGTGGTAAAGACACATGGTTAGAGTGAATAGTAATCTAAACAGACAGGAAGAACAAAGGTCTCCTTGGTACAGAAAATAAGCCTGAGGAAAATCTAAAAAAATGTGTCCTCAGAGTAATCAATGAAAAAGTTTATATGAGAAATGAAACTGATAGGAAAGATAAAAAGAAAATGAAAACATAGAAATGTAGTTCTCCAAAAAGCCAACATCAATAAGAATATCAGGGCTAAAGGGATCTTCATATTATCCCGCTCCTTCATGATTAATGATTATGTATTTGTAGCTGCTGTCATGATGCATGGTGTTTACTGGAACCTAGGACTTTCTGCCTCTTATTCGAGGACTCCCTCCATGTCCTCCCCTCCCGTTAGCTTTCTGCTTTTGTATGTGCCTTCAGAGGAGAAAAAGCTGTTCAGTAGAGACCATGAGTGTTTTCATTTTGATTTCTTAAAATAATTATATTTTATATGTGTGTATGTGTATATTTACATGAAATATAGAAACCTTAGAATATCTTAATATAGTCACTTTCTCTTTATAACATTCCCTTACATAAGTTTGATTTTACATTTAATCCAGTTCTTTTATATCTTTTTCAGTACTTTGTATTACCCCCCAGAATAGAGGAACGTTTCATAGATTTTGGCATACTGAGTGCTACAGAAGCAAGTAATATTTTATTTGCAGTTATAAACAGCAATCCAATTGAGGTAAAAAAAAATCTGTTTTTATTCTAAATCACATTTAAGGATTTTATTCAAGTGCTATAATAATCACCTCCATATCTCTCTCTTTTTTAAGTTGGCTGTAAAAAGTTGGCACATCATAGGAGATGGTTTATCAATAGAACTTGTAGCTACTGAAAGAGGCAATAAAACGACAATAATTTCAAGCCTTCCAGAGTTAGAAAAATCCTCTTTATCAGACCAGTCATCAGTAAGTAACCCTTCTTACTGTTTCCTTAAACGTAGACATATGTCCAAACACAGAGTAAAAGACTGTTGCCATGCCACACACTTCAATTCATATTTTTATGGGATTCATAATAGCAGTGGTTGTTGGTGTTGAAAGGACTTTGTAGGTCATCTATTTCAAACCCCTCCCTTCATGATAAGTTTTACTCTAAACTCAAAGGCGTTAAGTTCTACCTTGTCATAAGAAGTTCTATAACAAGCAGAATTTAAATTACCCTTTTATAATGCATACAATTGTCATTACAGGGCACAATGGTACTAAATTAACCCTGTGTTCATTGAATTTACTGGGCAAAAGAGATGACCCTGAACAACAGGAGAAAGTGTCTTCAATTACACAGTAGTATTTCTGGCCAGTTGTCTACACTGATTAGAAAAGTTCAATGAGGTGAACACTGTTTGATCCCTGCGCATACACTTTTTTCTGACTCATAAATATGGAAAGTGGTTATAAAAGCATGAAATGAGAAAGTGAGTATAGTATCAGTCTTTTCCCCTCCCCACTGCTGAGAAAGGAACCAGGAGCTTACAGTTACTCAGAACAGAATTAGAATCCCCTCTCATGAAAAGGACTATAACTTACCTCCTCTGTAGGTTAGGGTAGAACTTCTTGCAGCAGTTTTACAAAGGAAAAGCAGATGTCCTAATGCAGAAATTGATGACAGATACACTTCCGTGGAATACCATAGGTTATAAAAACTGATTTAGAAACTGTTTACTGGAAGGATCCCTGAAAACAGTTTTTTGGAGGAGAGTTTAGCAGTATATACCACTCCAAGGAATTCTTTCCATGGAAGCAACTTAAGAGCCAAAAGCTGTAAGAGTGAGGGTGTTTATAATAGTATTATTAATGATTCCAAGTAACAGGACATAGCCAAGTGCCTAAAGAAAATCATGATTTTATGACTGACTATTCAAGTAAGTAAAAAGTTGTAAATATGATAGTATGTAGAAGCCTGGAAAAGGATTTATGAAAATGTAAGAAAGTACTGAACAATGTATTCTAATTGCATCTACATAGGTTTCAAACTGCATAATTAGATATTTCTGAATAATGGTAGATTTATAGGTATTTACATTTTAATAATTTATTGTGTTTTAAATTTGATTCAGAAATAAAGCCTCTTTTTAAAACAAAAAATAGATACACTCATGAGAAGTAATATTTGTCACTCCAGCTGAAATTTTATTTTTAATGCAAATAAAATGCTGCAAAAATAATGAGGCCAGCAATAATGTGTTCCTTCTAACAATAAAGTTAGAGTAATATCATATGTGTGTCTAATCCCAGATGATTGAATTATAATGTTTTGTAAAAGACATTATAAATAATTTTAGAAATCTGGATCATTTCCTAGCAGGAAATAGCATGTATAGCATACACTTTAAATTTGAGAGATCCATTTAACAACATAAAGCCTGTTTGACAATTTAGGGTAGAATTTATTCTTATATAAAACTGTAAATATAAAAATAAGGGACAGAAAGATGAGATCATTATAATGAACACTTACTTAACATAGGAAGTTGTGATAAGGAGAACTTCAAAATAGAAACTCCACAAATGATTTTCTAAAGTTTGTAATACCGAAATTTTCAGCTGTTTTCTAAAAAGCCAAACCTATGAACTAAGTTAGCATTCTGTTCCGTATGAAACACACGTCGTGAGCAGCTCTCTGTGCCCTTCAGACCCGTGTTCTGACTTAGGTAGTTACAGAATCACTATGGAAGGGTTAGAATTACAAAAATGCTTCTAAAAAAGGGAAAGTGAGTATGTTTGGTCTGTTGACATTTGTTATTTTGATATAAGTGTGAATTCTAGGTAAAATACAACTAGTAAGATCTAAGACACAACTTCACAAAGTGAATTTCATGGGTTTTTTTGGAAATTTCATGATCGCCAAGGTTATGTGCCAGAAACATCAGTAAATAGTTTGAGGAAACAAATAAGGTCCCCATTCTTCTTTCTAATCTGTGTTGTTTAACTCTTCTTTCCATGATATTTGATGTTTCCATGTACCCAATTTCATTTGCTCTGAAGACATGATTATTAACATGACCGAGTTAAATTCAGAACTTGAAGCAGAACCAAGCAGTATATACTTTGTATGTACTTGTACTCTAATGTGGCTGAAAGATTTGTGGAAGGCTGTGTCCCTCTGCTTCTGTCCTCATTCTCTTTGTCCATGCAGGTACATGGGTGGTGCCTGAGGACCATACCCTGACCTACCTTGGCAGCTGGGACTCTGTTCCTCAAGGAGCCAATTTTCTTGGTGGCACATGGAATAAGTGTAGATAAACAGCCAGGGACAGGCATTGTTTTGAGATATTTGTACATGGTGATATGGTAACTTGGTGTCATCCTTGTATATGTTAGGGTTCAGAAGTCAGTTTATCACTATAGCCTTCTTTTCTATTGTTGTAGAACTTCAACTAGCAGGCTAGTGAATGATCATCTTTTCTGCTACATACAGGTGATACTGGCTTCAGGCTGTTTTGCAGTGTTCAGAGTCAGACTTACTGCAAAAAAACTGGAAGGGATTCATGATGGAGCCATACAGATCACAACAGACTATGAGGTAAGGACTTTATAGGTGTTTTCTGAATAATTTGGGTTTTTGTTTGTTTGTTTTTATAGAAACAACACTAAGTTTACTCATAAAGTTACAGTTTACCTGTTTTACACCTTAAAAACTGAGCTTTTGCCCCAACCAGTGTGGCTCCATTGTTTGGGCATCAATCCCACAAAGCAAAAAGGTCACACCAGTTTGATTCCCAGTCAGGGCACATGCCTGAGTTGTGGCCCGGTTCCCCAGTGAGAGCATGTGCAAGAGGCATCGGGTCAGTGTTTCCCTCATGCATCAATGTTTCTCTTCCTCTCTTTCTCCCTCCCTTCCTCTCTCTGTAAAAATAAATAAATAGTATCTTTTAAAAAAAACTGAGCTTTTGAGACTAGTTTACAGAATATTGGTCTTCTGATAAAACCCAAACCTCTTAACCAGAAATCTTTTAAAAATCAAAAAATGCTTCGTGCACATTTTGAATTGCTCTGTTAGAACCCTGCTTGCCAGTGTTTATAGCATTGCAGAGACCCTGTCTGAAATTAATGAGTTAGATATCTCTGATTCTTTTCTGTAATTATAGCTATCTTTCATGTAACATTTCTGAAAAGGAAGATATGATCAGGAAATCGCATGAGTCTTAAGTCAGAGACAAAATGGTCATTGAGCTTTGTAAAACCTCTGTGGCATTTGGCGTGTTGCTCTCAGTGAGATTTTGAATGTATGTATTTCTGCCAAACCTAAATATTTTAATTTAATATTGAAGAGCTCTGTGGGAAGTTTTGCACTGCAGTTCATCGTATTGCTACCCTTTTTCTCCTGCCTGTTTCCAGCACATAGAGCTACACATGAAAGAAAACTAATTCAGAATAAACAGAATTGATTATTTAACAATAAATGATTTGTTGGGAGAATATTAAATCTATAGAATTCATGTTTATTACTCATAGAAATAAGTATATTTTGTGAGTAAGACAAGTTTTTGTTAATAAGGATGAAAATAAAAATTAGGAAAAAATATCTTAGAGAAGTGTCTTTGTGAATCACAAATGAGTGAATTAAGAGTCAACTCATTTTTTTATATTAGGTTGGGTTAATTATACACACAAAAAATATATAACTCTGGAAAATACTGGATTTTTCAAATTGTTTTAGGAGTACAATTCGACTTTAAATTATAATCTACAAAATAACTTGTATTACGAAAAAAATCTCTTCTTTCTTCCCCATTGTTTGGTCTTGTTTACCATGTTTTCAATGAGTCACTGAGAAGTACACAGAAATTTATTGTATTTCAGTGCATTTATGGAATACATTGGTCAGATTAAAGAGTTTCCATGGGTGATTTTAATATTGCTGAAGAGTTGGTTATTGTTCATGTAAGTCCCAAAATGAGGTTTTTTAACCCCAAAACATAATGCTATTAACAGTCAAGATCAGTCTTGGGCTTAAACCCTTCTTTATGGTCTGCCTCTGTACAGATTCTAACGATTCCTGTGAAGGCTGTGATTGCAGTGGGTTCGCTGACTTGCTTTCCAAAGCATATGGTCCTTCCACCATCCTTCCCAGTAAGACAGTTAATTCACTGACTTTTTCTTGCTCATTTTTTTTCTTTACCTTAACCTCTGTGTTCCTCAAATTCAACAGAGAAATCAGTTATTCTTTGTTAATGGCTTATTTTAAAGTAAGACTTTGTACCAGGTTCTTTAGGAGATACAGAAAGGAGTAAGAAATGGTTCCTTCTCTCAAAAAGCTTTTCATCTAGACTAGGAAATGAATCCATAATTCAGAGATTTGAAACAGGTTGTAGAAATTGCTCTAAGAGGTAAAATACAATGCTCTGAGGGAAATACACATCTAATTGATGAAGGTGCCATGTGAGCTGGTTTAGAATGTCTTCTGGCAGGCATAGATTAGGGGTGGTTAGATTAGGGGTGCATTCAGGGCCCAGGGAACAACCTGAATAAAGACACAGGAGTGAAGGCCAAGATAGCTTTAGGCAGGAGTGAGTTGGCCAGTTTGGCACAAAGTGGAGATGAAATGTTATGTTGGAGTGATAGCTCTAAAAAAAAAGGTGCGTTGAAATCCATGAAAATCTAAAGTTTTTGAGCAGAAGATTGACAGTATAAGAGCTGAGATTTAAGAATTAGCTCTTTGTCAGAAGTAAATACATTCAGAAGTAACAACAGAGTGCCTGGAGGCCAACCCAGAGGCACTGGCAGCGTCCACGTGAAAGCGTGTAGGGGAGATTTGGCAGAGGCATTACATTCCTTCCTTACCTGCTAGCCTTTGCTCTTAGTCTGCCGTGAATGCCCTTCCTGCTCTCCTACCTTCAAAGAACTTCTTACCTTTCCATATTCAGTTCTCTCATCTTTCTGAAGATGTCTTGACTCTGCTAGACAGTACTAAGTTGTTTTATGTGTGATCCTGAAAGGATTTGAAATTACCTGTCTCACAGCAAGCCTCACACTGTACTATTAATATTGCCTATGTATTGGTCTCACCAATGAGACTCTGAGATCCTCTAGGACAGGGATGGAGACATCTTTTATCCACAGTAGCAGGTACTCAGTAGATGGTGGATGGATGAAGGAGCAAAATGATGGAGAAGAGAACATAAACACGAGACATTTCGGGTGAATCAATTGCACTATTTTTGAATACCCTGATGGACTAATTGAAGCATGTGTGGTAGGCTGGCAGATAGAGTAGTCAAAGATATTACTTAGAGTTTGAGCCTGGACAATAGGAGAAAAGAAATGCGGAAATCAGGATATGCCACTGCCTTTTGCAGGAAGATGATGCAATCAGTTCAGGGCACATTGGGGCAAATGTGGAAGTGTCTTTTATTTTGTGGTAGGAGACATGGTGGGTTAAGAGAGCAGTACATTGCAAAAATCTTAATGCTGTATGTAATAAAACTTAAATTGAAACCTTAGCTCCTTAAAAATATAAATTTTAAATTAAAAGGTGCAGCATATTTAAGGTTGGGTCTTACTTAAAATCTTTATCTTGTCATTCCACTTTGCACTGATTATACAGAATTCTTGAATTCATTATTTACCCAAAAGGACCCGTTCTTCCTTCAGTTGCCTTTTCAGTCAATGATCTCCTTAAACACTACATAAATTCTGCAATAAATGAGGAAACATCTGTATGAAAACAAGGTGCTGCTTTTGAACTACTTTAGATTAACCTTTCAGATACCTATCTTAAGGTGGCTTATAGGTCCAGATAATTGCTTGAAATGACAAATTAATTTGATATTACTATGTTAGTTGGGCTGCTATAACAAATTGCCATAGACTGGTGGCTTAAACAACAAACATTTATTTCTCACAATTCATGAAATTGGAAAGTCCAAGATCAAGTCACTAGAAGGTTCTTTGTATGGTGCAGGCCCTCTTCCTGGTTTTGCAGATGGCCATCTTCTCGTTGTATAATCACTTAGCCAGAAGAGGAGAGAAGGAGGGCAAGTTCCTGGCTCTCTTCTTTTAACGGCACTCACTGATCCCGTTTATTAGGTTTCTGCCCTCATGACATAATCACCCCTGAGAGGCCCAACCTCCAAATACCATCACATTGGGGGCTAGAATTTCAACATAAATTTTAGAGGACCTATACATTCAGTCTATAACAATTACCAAAGTCTCTATGTAGGGTCTGGTATCAGATGGAGAATGGGAGAGCTAACTGAAAACAATACCTAGTAAATACTTCAAATAACTCATAGTTTAATACTTAGTATTTGAATATTGTAAAATGAGCTTTTATATCTGCTATCTCTTTTGATCTTCACCATACCCCCGCAAGACAAGACATAGACACGAGAGAAATAGTTATTACAGGTACACAAAGACTAGGTAATTGCCAGAAAGCACAGTTGATTAGAGGCCAAGGTGGGACTCAGCACAGGCCTTCTGCTTCCTGCTCTTGAGTCCTTACCATCTCAGCAGTGTACCTGCCCTCTAATGTCTTTCTACTTCATTTTACTCTGACTAAACTGTAAATGATGAGTGTTTGTCTTAACTTCACCATCATTCATCTCTTTTTCCTGTGCTTTTTCTTAACTTCTGTATCTTTTAATACCAAATATTAGGCCAGTGGCCAAGAACACTTTAGAGACTTATTCAGTAGCTAAGAATCAGTTTATAAAAACAAAAAGTTTTCAAACGAAAGAAAAAGATTATCACATTCTAACTAAGGATTATTTAAATCATACAATTTGTTGCTTAAAATCTGGTTCTCTATCGCAGTAAGAGGCATGCTGCTGATAAGACCTCTATTTAAAAATTTAGGAAGTAGCAACTGTTGAAAATTCTAAATGTCCTTTGAGCCTTGGTTTCCCAAAAAGATGTCTGTTGGCTCTTAAGTTAAAGAAAATTCAACCATATTCAAATGAATTTGTTCGTTTTCTTCCTTCAGGGGAAAATAGTTCATCAAAGTTTAAGTATTATGAACTCCTTCTCACAGAAAGTAAGAATACAGCAAATACGATCTTTGTCAGACGATGGGCGATTTTACTACAAACGATTACGGGGCAATAAAGAAGACTTAGAGCCAGGGAAAAAATCAAAGGTTTGTCATACTATTTAAGAATTCCTATCCATGAGTGTTTTATTATTGTGACCTTCTGTGGACTTGGAATTCATGATTCTCCTGTGCCTCTTTATAGATTGCAAATATTTATTTTGATCCTGGATTGCAGTGTGGGGATCATTGCTATGTTGGCTTACCTTTTCTGTCCAAATGTAAGTTACCTTGCTATTTTTTCACTGCCTGCAAAATATTCTTTAATGAAGGCTGCTATTTTAAAAGTCTATCCCTATCTCTTGGGCTGTAGAAATCATTTCAGGAGAATTGGCAAATGGATTAGATGTAGGGCTGAGTATGTCATAACTTATGTTCCCTGTTTTAGCGGAACCCAAAGTGCAGCCTGGGGTAGCCATGCAGTATGATGCATGGGATGCCGACTGGGATTTGCACCAAAGCCTGTTCAAAGGATGGATGGGAATAAAGGAAAACTCAGGTCACAGGTAAGTGGTTTTGCTTTAAGTATTTTAACTATCTTTACAGGTTCAAAATGTCTCAGTTAATGTTACTTCCTAAATATTATGTTTATATTAGGTTATTTACTTTTCTATAGCTAAGACAATATGCCTAGTCTTCAGGAAATTAGTGAGGCATCTTGAATTGCCATTTTAATTGTATATTGCTCAAAAATACACATACTACCATTTTTTTTTTACTCCATCACTCTAAATACTTCCTTAAGATCAAAGAAACCATTTGAAGTTGTCTTTATGTAGGATGACAACAATGTTCACCTTAGACACATCCATTTGCATAAGAAGGTTTTTACTTACTACTGAGTTCTGTTAAAGGCAAGGAAAACATGTTCTCGGTTTCACTTCATAGTAGGAGACGTGTGTATTTGGTCATTGTGAAATGAACCACCTCCTTTTCAAGGGCTGAACTGTTAGGGGTACATACACAGGGCCCAGCTCAGATGGGCTTACCATGTCTTTGGCAGGTATAAAACATGCTAATGACAGATCACTGCTGTACCTGTATTCAAAACAGAGACAGTACAGAAATTTAATCTTTTCATGTACTTTAGAAGAGAATTTGACTAGAATGATAACAATATGACACCTGATGAAAACTGCTGTTCTCAGTTGGCTAATTTGAAATTTATTCCGTCAGTATTATCAAGATACTGCAATTTGTAGTAATATAAAATTTCAAACCACTAATAATCAAATCTGAAGATTTCTGTTTATCCAAACTATGGGCCATACAAAGTTTTAACACAAAGAGAGTTAAATTTTTACTTTCAAATGATTAAAGTAAGTACAAAGAGACGTATAATGAACTAAGAGAACACTAATTAAAACACTTGTTGGTCCCCCTGCATTTCCATAGTGGACATTGGAGTATATAAGCAGTCTCCAAATTTTAACATTCTATTACGAATAAGTAACTTAGAGTGCTGCCCTAGGCTCAGCTGCCAAGGAACCTTGTCACCTTCCACCTGATGAAACCCTTGCCTTCTTCTTTGTATGCCCAGCATTCCATTGCTAAAGACGGAACCTCCTGGTCTACCCTGTGCCCCTAGGTCCCGGTTGCACAGTGAGTGGGGCATGCTCCTTGCTCCTGCCTTTGTGTTACCTTATCAGTGTATGTGTTACAGAGAATTTCTGTTACTAGTCTTACAAAGCCTGTGCTCTTAACAATATTGGAATATCATAATTTGGTGTCATTTGGGGTTTAAATCAGCTTTGTTGTTTGGGTCTAGTGACCTTACCCCATTTATAATACTGTATCCTTAGGAAATATGTTCTGAGTTCTAAAAGCTGGTTTATGAACACTCATAAGTAGGGAAATATTTAAATGAGGTCCTGAGTATTGCTGATAACTTCACAAATAGCTACACAAAACCCTCCTATGGATTACCTTCCAGCTGACATCTTCATTGCATATTAGGATTTTGTTTTGCTTTTTATTTCATGGGGGGAAAGCCATATGCTGAGCACTGCCTTCTCCTTAGTTGTACTGAAAATGTTCTTAGCACCCTGGTCTTAGTGTCTAGGTCTTTCCACTAGGCATGCAAGGGGTTTCAGGATCCCCAGAATGTGTTATGCATACGTGCCTGTCTTTTTCTTTACATATTCAGTGGAAAAACCAGTACAGTGATCAGTGATACATATTTTGGCAGCTCTTAGTGCCAAATTAGAGACAACTTCATACATGTCTCTATGCATAGTAAAGTATTAGAGCAAATACACCTGTGTTTATCCAGAGCCAGATAAAATTACTTAAGTACACAAGCCTGATAGAATTTCTTGTTTTCAGAAAACTCAAATATTTCATTTCGATCCAGTAACTTATACAATTTTTTTCTAGATTGAGTGCTTTATTTGAAATAAATACAGATCTTCAAAAAAATATACTATCAAAAGTCACTGCTGAGCTCTCCTGGCCTTCCATACTTAGTTCACCCCGGCACTTGAAATTTCCTCTCACTAATACCAACTGCTCTTCAGTAAGTATGCAGAGTGGCATCAGGTTTTGGAAATACGTAATAGGGTTTGTAAAGTACCTGCTCTTACTCACAACGTTGGGAATCTTTCATTTACTGTTTGGTTACTTTATTTAAGGAAGAAGAAATTACTTTAGAAAATCCTGCAGATGTTCCTGTTTATATTCAGTTTATACCCCTGGCTTTATATTCCAATCCTTCAATCTTTGTAGATAAGTTAATATCAAGGTAAGCATTGCTTTAGGTAATCAAAATGTTTCTATATTAGCACTGAATTTTGCTTTACACATTTAAAACTCTGTTGCAGCTCATAACAGTAATAGATTTGGCTTAAAGAAATTCTGAATCTGTAATTAAAGTGTAGAGAAGGTTCTGAGAAGAGATTCATGTCATGTTAAGCATATGGAAAAGCTTTCAGTTTAAGACAAGAGAAAGTAATGTTGAACATCTTCGTACAGATGATGTAGTTGATTGGAACATCATCCTGTGCACACACCAAAAGGTTGCAGGCTTGGTCTCCAGTCAGGGCACATACCTAGGTTGCGTGTTTAAAGTCCAGTCGGGTCATGTACAGGAGGCATCAATCGATGTTTCTCTCTGTACCCCGCTTCCTCTCTCTCTTCCCCCCCTTCATCTCTCTCTAAAATCAATAAACATATCCTCAGGTCAGGATTAAAACAATGATAAAGAAAGCAAGTGGAACTTTTCAAATATTCTACTTTTAACAAGTGAACAAGATATTAACTCTTAAGTTGTGGTTCTTAATTTGTGAAGGCTATTAATCTGATAATATTGATCTCAGATCTGCCAAAAGATAACTTGCAAACAAAACATAGACTTGATAATTACTGTATAACCCATTTAATTATGCTGCTTACAAAGAAAAATATATACATTTTTATTTTAGGTTTAACTTGAGTAAGGTGGCAAAGATAGATTTAAGAACACTAGAATTCCAAGTCTTCAGAAACAGTGTAAGTATTTGAACTTTATACTCCACAGAACTTTATATTCCACAGAAATAATTCTATGATACGCTCAGTGCTCATGTGACAGAAAAACTATTAACTACCCTTATATTTGGCTAAAGAGCAAGTTATGAAGGGGTCGATAAAGGTTCTAGAGGTATAAACCCAGGCAGAATGGGTTGGATTTAGGTCAACATGAGGAACACTGGATAGAAGCAGTTTCCTATTTGTAGGCATTAAATATTAAGCACATGACTATTTATAATAATGGCTGCTAGAAATTCAGATACTGTATTGAGGTGTGTCTTTGTGTATTAGGTGCCCCAGCTACTGTTGACTCCATGAATGAGTGATGTCCACAATGTCCTGTGCTTAGCATCGCTGCTCAGCAACTATAGACTCACACCTACAGCTTCTTCATGGAGTCAGTCCAGCCCATATCTGCTCTTCCCCTTTTTCTGCTGCCTTCTGTTTTTCCCAGCACTGCTGCCTTTTGCAAAGAAACCTGTGTTCTCATGATGTAACCAAAGTAGAACAGTTTTGTCATTTTTGTCTTCAGTGATGTTTCAGGCTTAATTTGCTATAGGACCCACTTATTCATCTTTCTGGCAGCCACACAGTATTCATGGAGCTCTCCAACACCATATTTCAAATGAATTCATGTTTTTCCTATCAACCTTCTTCACTGTCCAACTTTCACATCTGTACATAGTTATTGGGAATATGAGGTTATGCATGATCTTTGCCTTGGTCTCTAATGACATACATCTTTGTTCTTAGTGATCTCTCTTAATTCTTCTTTTGCTGCTCTTCCTAGTCTCAGCCTTGATCTCTTGGCTGCGGTCTCTATCTGAGTTGATGACTGAACCAGCAAAATCTTTAACAATTTCAGTGTCTTCACTGTCTGTGTTTAAGTTGCATATTCCTTCTGTAGTTATCATTCTTGTCTTCTTGATGTTCAGATGCAGTCCTGCTTTGGCACTTTCTTCTTTCCCTTTCATCAGAAGTGCGTCTTTCTGTTAGTAAGTTGGTTTTATGTGGATATCTTAAGTTACTGCTATTCTACCAATTTTCAGTCCTTTCTCTGAGACTAGCCCAGTTTTTCATATAGGTTCTGCATACAGATTAAGCAAATAGGGAGATAAAATGCACCCTTGTATCACATCTTTACCTCTATCCATATTCTGTGCTTAATTACAGTGGCTTCCTATCCACAATAAAGGTTACGTATCAGGACCATGAGGTATATACTAATATAATTTATTTTTATTAAACCTCAGAATATTGTGCTTGGTCATTAAAATTTTTTATTTTGTATACTTTCTAATAAAATTGTAAGCTCCATGAATGCCAGACTCATGGCTGGCTGTTTTCATACCTTAGCACAGTAACATAGTTTTCACTCAGTAGATACCCTTGAATCAATAAATATGTACATAAAATGATTTGTTCTAGAAACAAAATAATTCTCTATCATACAGGTCAAAGTGAGCAGGCACTAACCACTCATTTTATAAGGCCATAATGTGTAGGGTATGAACCAGTCAGGAAATTAGCACTTGGAACTAAAGCCACCTACAAACTACTGAAGTCTCTTGGTCTCAATTCACTTCATTCAGCCCTGCCAGGTAGCACATCCATCCCTAAACATTCTGCCCTGCAAAGAATGGCAGATGCTGCCCTGCTAGCTGAAGCCTTCGCTGATGAGGCTGTCTTAATCCTCCTGGACTCTTCCTTTACACACGTTAACTTTGCTTTTTGTTCTCTTTTTGATGTATCATACTTTTTTTCCCCATATCTGCTCAAATGCTGGACTTGTATCATTGGCAGCAAATACTTAAGTTGTTTTCCCCAAAGAGACAAATGCACTGTATTTTTATTAAAATGTCTGCCAAACACCCCCATCTGAATAACCATAGGTTGCCTGTCAGTCATTTTCTGAAATATAAATGATGTTCCATGAGAAAAGCAGTGAGTTCAGTTTGCATCTCAAATGAGAGCTTTTTAAGACAACATGACACCTCAGTGTACAGCAGTAGTGCTCTATGCACACTGCCCATTTTATCACACAGAATGTTGAAAGGACATGTGTCCAGGGGTTGAAACTTAGTAAGATTGATGTTTACTGTTGTTTAATCCAGAACTTGCTTCTGTTAACTTCATGTGCATGCAGCGAAGAATACAGTGGCTTCTCAGGAATTTTGATACTACTGCCCTGCTTTGTGCTAAAGGGTCAGCAGATTTACCCACCATTGTTTTTGCTGACCACCAGTACAAATGTCAGCACACTGAAAAAGGCAGATAATGTCTGTCAGTTTGGGGGAAATTGTTCTGACACCACGGATGCCCTGAAAAGATCTCTGAGATCCCCAAGGGTGAATGGGTCACTCTGTGAAAACCACCACTACAAAATTATGGAGAATTTTTGAGGCCCTTAATGCTGTCCCTGAGGCACTACAACATCTAAAATATTTCCCAAGTCATCAGAATTTATATTAGCTAATGTTTGTTGGGAATGTATGATGTGGCCATCTTATTACCCAGAATAGTTTATTTAAAGGGGAACTTGTTTACCATTTAGAGCACTCAGAATATTCTTTTGCCCCACTAGACATTAATGGAAAAGAATGTTAGACACAGGGGGGAAGTGTGCCTCAGAAGCGAAAAAGATAAGAAGTAATGTGCTACATTAAGTCAGCTGACTATAAGTTGTGTTTGTAGAATCATTTGAATGCAGGTAGGTAGATCTCTGTGTATTAACCCTAACTGCCAAGTACAGTAAAAAAGCCATACAGAACTCCCTGTCCTTCCACATGAGCAGAGGCAGGAAGAACATGGACACTCACAGCCAAGTGCTGCCAACCCTTCCCACAGAAACTTGAAACTTATGTTACTTAAAAGTCACAGCAGTATATCCTTAAGTGTGAGCAATGATTTTCTTTTTCTTTTTGTAGCTGATGTTACTTTTTATTGTGTAGGATAGGTGCAGAACATGTGCACCAGGGAAGGTGCATCTAGAAAGCAATTAAAAGAAACAAGTTAGAACGACTTAGCTGTTCAGATGATGCTCAAGAAGCCTTCTCTATTTGTCTTCTGGGACCAGCACACTGAGAAGACCACTAGGTTGAGGGAGTGTAAGTGAGAGGCAATCAGTGTGGCCCAGCCTGTCACATACCCTCTGTGCACCCTGGCAGCTGGACCTCACCATGTAGGTCTTGCCCAACCAAGGGACAGTGTATATCTGGAAAGAGCAGTGTGCTTTCTTCGTCAGGTATGGCTGGAAATGGAAGGGACAGCTTGCCAAGTTAGGCTGGGACTTGGCAAAGAATTTCCACATCCAAGAAGTAGTTCAGCCCAGCCACAGCCTGCTTGCAGGCACATACTACCCTCATGGCACAGCTGTGGGAGGGGTTGTTGCTTGCTTTGTTGTACTAGCTCAGGGCAAAGTTGAGCACCTGCTGTACGCCCTCCTCATTGATGTCTCCCTCTATCAGGCCACTGGGCAGGAGAGGCTTGCTGGGGCTTGCGAGGGCTGATGAGGCCAAGGCCAGGGCCAAGACCAGGTCCAGCAGAAGCAGCAGGGTGCACTGGAGCCCTGCCATGGTTGACTCGGTGGGAATTCAAGTGAGAGAGGATAGAAAAAAGGCAAGGGGCAGGATCCAAGAACTACTTGATTTTCTTTTAATAGTCTGTAACTGGCTGTCGAGAAGTTATATTTTGATTATTAAACTAAATTCTTCAAACATTAAATCACCAGGTGTTTATGAAATGGTAATTATATGCTTAGTTTTCAAAATAAAATTCAAAGATAGAGTAATGTGAATTGGAAATTTTTTTGCAAATGAAAAATATGATGCAACCTTAAGACCCTTCAGCAGATACCCCTCAGAGGGAGGAGCAGGACAGCAGTGACGGCAGGTGGAGAGGACTCTGGGGTACTGGGTATTGGTTATACAGATGTTTGCTTTGTTTTGAAACATTGAGCTATTTATCTTAGGTTTGTGTCCTTTTCTGTATGTTATATTTCAAAGTTAAACAATCTGTATATAAAAATGTGCCTAATACAAACATGAAGACTTTGACACCTGTCCCCTTCGGTGTCCTGGGAATAAAGCCCATTTGGGTACTGAATGCACTGGCTGCCTGGCTCTGCTTATCAGCTAACCAATGTTTAAATCATGAGAGGTAAAGTTGTTTACATAATCAACTCAAGAAGCTGGTAATACTGGGCTGTAGATGGGGTAAAGGAAAAACCATTTTTCCAGAGACTATATTAATGACTGATCTTTGTTACCCAATGATCCAAGGCTCACCCTCTGCAGAGTTCAGCAGGACTCACAGAGGGCCTCTCTCGACATTTTATCTTCAACCTCATTTTAAAACCTGGAGAAAAGAGATCTGTCAGAGTAAAGTTTACTCCAGTTCACAACAGAACCGTTTCTTCACTAATCATAATCAGGTATGGTCTGTGGTTTAAGTATGGGGTAATTTTTAGCGCTTCTGTAGAAATTCTTGATTTGTTTCAGTATGAATTTGCATATTTAATACCTGGAAATGGTTTTTTCCTTTGTCCAAGACACACACATGCACACATAGTGCATGACGAAACATTGTTTTGTGATTATGTTTATGGCTAAAAAACCTGAATGGTGTCTTACTGTGCCATGTATGACTTAAAAATTAAAAACTTGCTCTTCTTTGTGTATTTTTAAATTTTTAAAGTATACATGTCATACTCAAATTTACTGTATTTCTACATGGTGGTTTATAAAATCATGGCAAAATTATAGATCAAAGTATTGTGCAAATGTAATAAGAGAAAAATCTGTGGTCCTTCACTTATCTTAGCCAAAAAGCCGAGAATGATGAAAAATCTGTGATTCTTGTTCTTGCGTAGAAATAACCTGACCGTGATGGATGCTCTGATGGTCCAAGGACAAGGAACAACTGAGAGCTTGAGGGTGGCAGGCAAGCTTCCGGGCCCAGGGAGTTCCTTACGCTTTAAAATCACAGAACCATTATTAAAAGATTGTACAGATGGTGAGTATCGCTAACCATTCCACAGGCACAAACTTCAGCATTTGCTTTCAGCTGTAATTAATTCTAAAAACAAGAAGAGCATTTCTGTCTGTACACATGTGTGTATCACTGATGAGTACTTCAGAGTTTTAAGGAAACACCCTGACTTGCTTTCAGGGTTGTTTGATTTGGATCTTAAAAGATTTAAAGTACTGCCCTGGCTGGTAATAGCTCAGTGGATTGAATGCCAGCCTGTGTACCAAAGGGTTGCTGGTTCAATTCCCAGTCAGGGCACATGCCTGGGTTTCGAGCCAGGTCCCCAGTAGGGGGTGCATCACACATTGATGTTTCTCTCCCGCCCTTTCTCCCTCCCCTCTCTAAAAATAAATAAATAAAATCTACAAAAAAAACGCACCAGTATTCATTTCATGCCTTAGATGACTTATTCTAAGTGTAAAAGATAAAGCAAAGTCAAACTTTTGGCATCTTAAAGGACAAAGTGGAGTACTTCCTGCTGATACCTGGGTAAAGCTGAATTCTTTGGCGTGAGGAATTACTTCATAATCTCCAGATGCATTCATGTGGAAACGTTTATCATTTGGACCTGGGGCACATGGTTGCAAGATTTATATTCACTCTGCATTTTTTTTCCATTAGGTTTGAAACTGAGAGAACCAAATTTCACATTGAAAAGAACATTTAAAGTAGAAAATACAGGACAACTTCAAATTCACATAGAAACCATTGAAGTCAGTGGATACTCCTGTGAGGGATATGGCTTCAAAGTTGTTAATTGTCAAGGGTTTGCACTAAGTGCCAATGCCTCTAAAGACATAATTATATTGTAAGTATTTTCTGATGAGGTATAATGAATCACTAGCTTCCCATTAACTTTTTATGCTAGAGTTATTCAAACTTCAAAATGTTCTCATACTTAACAAAAAAAGGTTTTTATCCACAAATGTATTTACTTTTTTTTTTCACTTAGTCTGGTTATTTTTTTATATCTTTGTTTTCAAAATTGTGAAACTTACTCTGTCCCCAGAGTGGATCAGATAATCTTAGAAACCAGTTTCAGAATTATTTTTGGGGTTGTGTTAAAGCAGAAGTTATTGGTGACTATAAGTTCACAGTCTCGGCAACAAAGGAGACACATCATGTGCAGTTTTTCCATGTTGTAGTATGTAAGAATATGTAGTATTTTTTTGTCAAAACAGTTTTAATCCCTGTATGAATGATAGTTACCGCATATTTTAACTAATTGACAACTTGTTATGTTGTAAAGTTTATGTAAGAAAATGTAACCTTGTCCCCTTAATTGAATGACAGTGTCATGATCTTGAGTGGACATTGACTTAACAAGTTACTACATTTAGAACTCCATTGAAGGAACAGTGAGGAATAACACACCTTTTTCCTCATGTGCACATCATCTAGTTGGAGAATGTACAGTTAACAAACATAAAAATACAATAATTGGGAAGAAAGCAGTACTACAGCAGACAAAGAAAAGATCGCTGGAACTTAGATGGGTTTTTTTTTAAAGGCATTGTTGGGAATGTATCCTGGTAAAACTGTGGATTTAGAGAAAGGAGAAGGGAAGGGAAGGAAGCTCAGAGACCACTTTCTGAATTAATAATTGCAGGGAGCAGACTGTTGTACTTTTTATGTTATTTTTCCAGTTACCTACAGAATATAGTTGTTTTGTTATTAACCTCATGGGAAACAACTTTCTCTATCTTAAAATGAAGAAGTTAAATAAAAGTATCAAACAAATTCACTGTTACGTTTCAAAGGCATATGAGTCTGATACTATGTTTAAACTGCTTACAGTATATTTTTAAAATTTGGTCTTAACTGCCATCATTATGTTTTAGGTTTACTCCTGATTTCACAGCTTCTAGAGTTATTCGTGAACTGAAGTTTATAACAACCAGTGGCTCTGAATTTGTGTTTGTATTGAATGCTTCTCTTCCATACCATATGTTAGCAACCTGTGCAGAAGCCCTACCCAGACCCAACTGGGAGCTGGCTCTGTATATTATCATCTCAGGAATAATGAGGTACTTGTGTTCTTTTGAAGTTGGCATTCAGCATCACTTGACATTGTTCATCAAGTGCCCACTGTGTGTCAGTCATGTTCTGAGGGCTGGAGAGCCTTCCCTGGATAGACAGTCTGGCTTACATTACTGCTCCACATCCAGTAGAAGCAGTCAAAACTGAGCCCTTTTTGGTGGCATATATGATAAAAGTTTGTCTGCCTTTGAAACTTGCTATATAAATTAAGTATATGTTAATTTCTTAAAGGGGAAATTCCTCGTTCATCAGTATATTTGTTTGTGTTTTGAGAATCAGATATACTCACCTCTAAATTAATTTACATAGATATTCCACATATCCTTTAAGGAAATAGAGTTGACCTAGAGTTAAAACTAAAAGAAAAAAGATAAAATCTGTTTCTTGATAAAAGGAAAAGTATCCTTTAGTGACTGTTCTGATACAAATAATTATTTCCCCTGTATGAGCCTTAGTGTAAATTGGCATTCTGTAAAAATTTTAAAACTTTCATAGACATCTTTGGTTTTTTTACATCATATTATACTTTGCCAAGAAACCCTGCCTTTAAATCCAATTTGGTTACTCCTGCACTGACACACGAATCCTGATTCTCCCTCTCCGTCCCCACAGTGCCCTCTTTCTTTTGGTCATTGGAACAGCCTATTTAGAAGCTCAAGGAATTTGGGAACCATTTCGAAGGCGACTATCCTTTGAGGCCTCCAACCCACCCTTTGATGTGGGAAGACCATTTGATCTCAGGAGAATCATTGGTATCTCATCTGAAGGAAAGTATGTTCACAGGCTGAAAATAGATTCTAGTATATAGATTTGGCTGATGTAAATAATAGAAAAACAGCTTTCTCTTTCATCTTTACTCGGGGGGAGGGAATCTTAGTTTTAATTACTTAACATACTGTATGCAACTCACAGTTACTAAGAACGTATAGCAAATAATCATGTTTTCATTATATTAGTGAGGGTTAAAATATTCTTAGACTGTGACTCAATTCCTAAATTTTCAAAAAGAATAGACCATACAGAGTTGTGAGAAGTGTCCTCATTTCTTGTTTTACCTTGGAATATTTATATTTGTGATGGCTTTACTGATAAAATAATTATTTTTATTTAAGATTTTGTAGGTTGCTACTTACTGACAGCACTTTGTCCTTTTTCAGCTTGAACACACTCAGCTGTGACTCCAGTCACAGTCGGGGGTTCTGTGGCACAGGTGGCTCATCATCCCGACCTGGTGCAGGGAGTCATAAGCAGTGTGGGCCATCCATCCATTCACACAGCAGTCACAGCAGTAGAAACTCAGCTGACGTGGACAATGTCAGAGCCAAAAACAGCTCCAATACCTCTAGCAGGACTTCTGTACAGTCTGCTAGCAAAGCAGGCCCCCTGGTCCTCGACTCAAATACAGTGGCCCAGGGTCACACAGTAGGCAGGAAGTCCAAAGGTGCAAAACAGAACCAGCACAGCAGCCAGCATCATGTCCACCTCACATTGGAGCAGCAGTCTCCTCCTCCACCCCCACCACCACCAGTGCCTCAGCACCAGGAGCCACAGCCTGGAAGGCTGTCACCCACCCCCCTTGCACACCCTTCCCACTCAGAACGTGCCAACAGCACAAGGCACAGCTCAGAAGATTCCGACATCACCAGTCTCATAGAAGCCATGGACAAAGATTTTGACCACCATGATCCCCCAGCCCTAGACGTGTTTACAGAGCAGCCACCATCACCACTGTCAAAAAGCAAAGGTAAGCTTCCGTTCTCACTGTGGAACAGCACGCTGCATGAGGGGAAAGCCAGTGCATGTCTCAGCAGCTATTGTGGTCAGAGGTGTGATGTACAGTAATTCAGTATGTGTTCTTCTGGGTCAGATTTAGCTCCAGCGTTGGACTTCAGCTTTTCCATGTCAAAATGCAAATAGAGGTAGCCACTTGTCATAAAAGATACTTGTGTTCTTTAGATTACTGACCAAATTCAGAAATTTATTAGACATCTACTGTTTTCCTTTCAACTGCCTGTAACTATTGTATAATTGTGCTAGATTGAGTTTTTGTTTGTTTAAATAATATTTAACACAGTGGTAAAATGGAGATCATTTTAACTCAAAAAATAGTATTTTTGTACAACCTGTACTTTAGAGCATGGGTTGGCAAACTACAGCTGGTGAGCCAAATCACCACCTATTTTTATAAATAAAGTTTTATTGGCACACAGCAACATCCATTTGTTTACATACTGTCTGTGGCCACTTTTGTGCTGCAACAACAGAGTTGAGTAGCTGCTGCAGAGACTGTAGGGTTCACAAACCTGAAAATACTTACTGTCTAGCCCTTTAAAGAAAAAGTTTGCTGACCCCTGCTTTGGAGTTCTGCATACTCTGTTACTTATCTTTTCCTTGGTAACAAATGGCTCACAATTTCTATGGGTCAGGCTTCATGGTGTAGCTCAGTTGGGTTCTCTGACTCTCAAAGGACTGCACTCAAGTGCTGGGTAGGGCTGAGGGTGGATGGGCTTCCTAACACACTGAGGTGGTTGATGGCACGATTCATTTCTTCATGACCTGTTGAACTGGTGGTTGCAAGTTCCTTGCTGAATGTGGTGCCTGTCATGGGTCCTCTTTATAAAGCAGCTTAAAACAGTTGACTTCCCCAGAGTGAGAATGGTAGAAGGCAAGAGAGAAAACAAGCTGGCAGGACAGAAGTCAGTCTCTTGTGACCTACTCCTGGGAGTGACATCCCATCTATTCTGCAATAGTCCAGTCATTAGCAATGTGGTCCTGCCCACAGTTCAGGAGAGAGAATTCCATAAGAACACAAATACGAGGAGGTGAGGTCACTGGGAGCCATCTTAAAAGTCTACATATCACACATACATACACAGATAGTCTAATGGGTAACTTGCAGAATCAAATGTAAAAAGCAATAAATGGCCTAGCTGTATTTCCATTTAATCCTTTACATCCTGAACATTTTTGCTTCTTCCTTTCTGTCCTGTATCAGCCATCCCAATGCATGTTACTCCAGGCCTATTTAAGTACTTTTCTCATTGATGTACCAAGGAGGTTTACCTTTGGTTTACACAAGGAGCAGGGAGCTCTGCAGCCATATGACAAAAAAACCTGACATCCCCAGAGTCCAGGAGTTTTCTGTAGAGAATTTCTTATTACAGTGCTGTGAAGATGATTATATAGAGTCCTTTTAGAACTACATACATTTGGGACATCGGAATTACAAAAGAACTGCAGAACAACCAGCATTCAGAACCACCTGAAATCTAGGTGAACAGAAGTCCTGCAACTATGGATATAAAGAAGGAACCACATCAAGACTTCTAGGAGGGGCAGAGACATGGAACAGGCTAGTCCCACACTTGTGTGTGGCAGATAAAAATCAGGAGGGATATTTTGGCTGCAGAGAACCCCCCCTGAGGAACAAGGGATCCCAGCTCCACACTAGGCCCGCCAGCCCAGGGTTCCAGTGCCAGGAAGAGGAGCCCGCATAAATTATGGATGTACAAACTAGTAGGGATTGTGGTTGAGTGAGACAGAGGGCTTCTGGGAGTCTCAGGCAGTTCCTTTTAAAGGGTCTGTGCATGGACTTACTCAGACTCACTCCCTCTGAGCTCCAGCACTAGCAGCAGAGATGTACAGGAAGGAACTAAATTGTCTGGCATCCAGGCGAGAGCTGGAGAGACAGCTTTCTCTCAGTCAGAAATGCTGGCAGAGGCCATTGTTCCTTTTCTGAGCCCTCCCCTCACAAAGCCAACAGGTTGGCACCATATCTGACTCTCCAGCAATCTGGCTCACATGACTAGCCCTACCTGGCGATTCCCTGAGATCCCACCCCACCCAACGAGTGTCTACCCAACCTATGTCCAGTCTATTCTGATTCATGCTTCATACTTTCCTAAAATCTCACAAACAAGCAGCATCTGGCCTCAGCATGCCCCAAAACTCTCGCTATGTAGCCTTAGATCTAGAACTAGTCCAGGTGGCCTTGGTTCACTACTTGGCCTCTCCTGGGCACTTCCAAGCCCCGCATAAGTAGCAGCTATCTGCAGATAGTTTTGTTACTCATGCCAGGCCACAGCTGACCTTGGCCTGCATCTCCCAGGAGGCCCCAGAGCCAGTACACCTGGTGGACAGCTTCAGACCATATTGAAGCACCACCCAACCACCTCTACAAGTCACACATTCAAGAGGTAGATTCAGTGGGAATCTGCACAGCTGATCCTCCAGCTGATCCTGCACGAGCTAGCCCTCGAACTCAGTCAGGCTGGGGGTAATTCCCTCCAATTGAATGTTAGTTGCCAACAGCAATCAAGGCTCAACTACCACAGGAAGGTGTATACAACCTATACAGAGGTTGAACCTGGAGTTCCCAGTAGAGGTGAATGGGGAGGCTGTGCCACTGTACCCTACAGGACACCTACTACAATAGGCCAAGTTCAGGAGACATAGCATCTCTACCTAATATATAGAAACAAACATAGGGAAGCATCCAAAATGAGGAGACAAACAGATCCCAAGTAAAAGCACAAGAAAAAGAACTAAATGTAATAGAGGCAAGCAAACTACTAACAGGTACAGAGTTCAAAACCATGGTTATAATGATGCTAAAGGAATTTAGTGAGAACTTCAGTAGCATAAAAGAGGACATGGAAACCATAAGAAAAGAACCAGTCAAGGATACACTGAAATAACAAATAATTTACATGGAATCTAGTAGAGAAGATGAAGCCAAGAATCAAATCAATGATTTAGAATATAAGGAAGCAAAAAACACCCAATTAGAACAGCAAAAAGAAAAAAATAATTTTAAAAATAACGATAGTGTAAGGAACATTCGCATCATGGAAATGCCAAAAGGAGAAGAGAGAAAACAAAATTAAAACCCATTTGAAAAAATAACAACAGAAAATTGGTGAAGGAAATAGACATACAAATACAAGAAGCTTAGAAGAGTCCAAAATAGGATGAACCCAAAGAGGCCCACAGCAAGATACAAAATGCCAAAGATTAAAGACAAAGAGAATCTTAAAAGCAGCAAGGGGAAAGCAGTTAGTTACTTACAAGGTAGCTCCCATAAAACTATCAGCTGATTTCTCAAAAGAAATTTTGCAGGCCAGAAGGGGATGGCAAGAAATATTCAAAGTGATGTAAAGCAAGGATCTACAACCAAGATTATGCTACCCAGCAAGGCTGTTATTTAAAATCAAATGTCAGAGCCCTGGCTGGTGTGGCTCAGTGGACTTGAGCACCAGCCTGTGAACTGAAAGGTCTCCAGTTCAATTCCCAGTCAGGGCACATGGCTAGGTTGAGGGCTAGGTCCCCAGTTGGGGGCATGCAAGATGCAAGGAATCACACATCAGTGTTTCTATCCCTCTCTTTCTCCCTCCCTTCCCCTCCTCTCTAAAAAGTAAATCTTTTTAAAAATCAGATCAAATCAAAAGATAGATAAAAAGCTTTCCAGATGAGAAAAAACTAAAGGAGTTCATCACCACCAAACCAATATTGCAAGAAATGTTAAAGGGTCTTTAAGAAGGAGGGGGGAAAAAAGATTAAAAAATATGACTGATAACATGGTGATAAATACATATACATCAATTGAACCTAAAATTTTTTTTAAAAAGTGAAAAAAAATCTGTAATCCATTTGGTTTAATTTTGTGAGTGGTATGAGATAGAGGTCCAGTTTCATTCTTGTGGATATCTGTTTTTCCCAGTACTGTTTATTAAAGACTATTCTTGATTGAGTAAAAAAATAGTATGTATATGTGAATTTATAAAACAGTAACATATCTTCAGTATATTAGTTTCTTCCACAGAAATCTTTTTCTTGTTATCTCATTAATAGAATTTACATATTTTAGGGTACTTTTATAGTAATATTCTTAGAGTTTTTTAGTTAGATCAAGTTACCTAATGTGTTTTTCCCATATCAAGGGAATGAATAGAATAAATGGATATAACCTGTTCTTACCACAAAGAAAGAGTTTGGTTGTCAGATTGAATCTTTGGTTACCTGTGTCTGAGTTAGTCCCCTAGCATCAAAAGGATAGGTCCATTTTTATTTTCAAGGTCATTAATCTAGAACATAAATTTTAAAATTAAAGACTGTTTTAATTTTCTCAGTGGTCCTAGAGCTGACCTACTAAAAGATACTTACAGATGGAGTATGGGTATCACATTATTAGTAATTCCATGAGGACACAGTATTATAGTGACCACTGCACATGAGTGGTCACTCTGCCTGTTATCCTTCCCACTGCTGCTATTTCAAAAGAAGGAAAGAGCCAGGTCTTTTTATTTTTTTTAACAGTGTTTTTATTGATGTATAATGTACATACAGTAAACCAGTCTTTTAAATGAACTTTGATAGGTGGGCATTGATCTGAAAGTTGCAGAATAGTGGTATGTCATAAAAGCTTTCTAATCCCTCTAAGCAGGGGTGTCCAACTTGTGGCCAGGATGGCTGTGAATGTAGCCCAACACAAAATCGTAAATTTACTTAAAACATTATGAGATTTTTTTTTGTTATTACGTGTCGTAATGTATTTAATGTGTGGCCCAAGACAACTCTTCTTTCATTGTGGCACAGAGATGCCAAAAGGTTGGACATCCCTGTGAGTCTAAAGTTAACCCCAACCCCTGCAAATAGTCATCACGTTTACATTAAATATGAACCTTCTCTTTTCACAAGGACTCTGTTCTTCCTCCCACACCCTCAATATCTCAAAAAGAAAAAAAAATCTTGTAAATAGCTCATGTCATTTTTAGCTTTGGGAGACTGTTCAATGACCTCTGCAAATGAATGTGATCTCCCTGGATCTCACCCTCTTGGGGCTGAGTGGCTTGCACGCCATCCAGCCATTTCTCTAGTCTTTCCTCCAGCCACTGTTCCTCGTGGAAGGTGGCACCCAGAAAGGCTGTCTGTTCATTGCTGGCCCGAGCAGGGCCTTGTACAACTGGATAGTCTGTAGATTCTGTACTTCTGTGGTTTTTCCCCCTCTAACACATAAGCCCTAGGGATTGTTGGACTGAGGGTTGCAGAGAAAGCCCTGAAGCTGGTGCTGTCAGTTCTTAATATCTGCACTAATTGAAGCAGTGGTGGCATCTTGTGGCCATCGTCACTTCTCTATCCAGGGCAGGAGAAGCATTGTGGTTTGGGATCCTGAGGTCAGGGTCTGCCCTCAGGCAGGCCCAGATTAAATCCTGGGTTGGTATCCTACTGACTGTGTGACTTTGGAGAAAATTACTTCTCCAAGCCTCCATCTGTTATCTTTAAAGTGGATAAGATAGCTCCTATTTACATTGTAGGGTACAGCTACTGTTATGATTATTATTAGGGCAGGAAATGGCACCTGCTGAGTTGAAGGTGGATGTGGAACTTCCCAGCAGAAATGTCCAGTTAGAGCTTGGTCTTGAGGGTGATAAATGGGACAAGCAGGGGGCTAAAAACAGTTCTGAGAGCAAGGCTGGCAAAAGACAGCCAACACAGAGCATGTCAGAAAGCAGGTAGAGGTGTGGGCAGCATATCCCAGCAAGGCCAGGAGAAAGGAAGGTAGACCAAAGTTCCACAGAGGAGATGACAGCTAAGACATGATTTGACCTCAACAAGAATAGTTCTGTGAAGTGATAAGACTAGAAAGCAAGTTACATGGCTTGAAGAGTACCTCTCACATCCGACTGTTTCCAGCAGCCACTTAGTATGTGTACATGTTGGTGGGCAAGTGAGTGAAGTAGGGCAGAGAGGGTTTACTCTGTAGCTTCACTGGTCTTTAATTTTTAACAAGAAAATTGGAGGCATATATTGTATGGTAGCATTTTTCATGAAGAAAAAAGGGAACATGGTACTTGAAAATACCTATGAGCCAAAGACAAAAAGCCAGTGAAGCTGAGAGCAGTGGTGTTGGTCAGCACTTGCAAATGCCACTGACACAACTATGCATGCCTCATACACCACTGTGATTGGCATTGCTGTGACGCTGTGTCTTCAGATTCAGAAAGCTACATCAGGCAGAAGTGGGGGCCAAGCCCAGGCCTGACTTACCTTTTGGCTATGCCACTTCCTTCAAAAAGAAGAGAAGCAAATGAGGTAGTTGATGAAAACCAAATGCCCAAGGAGGTAGGGTGCAGTGAAGCCCAGTTCAATAGATGATAAAAGACACTTAGTCTATCGGTACGTGAATGCAGGTGAATTGGTAGAGGTGAGGAGACAGCACAGAGAGGTAGGGGAGCTTTTTATTTTAAACTAAAATAACAGCTGCTGAGACTAAGGGAGAGATGGTAAGATATTAAACCAGGGGTGTCCAACCTGTGGCCCACGGGCTGCAAGCAGCCCAGGATGGCCCCAACATAAAATTGTAAATTTACTTAAAACATTATGAAATTTATTTGTAATTACGTATCATAATATCACATAAAATAAACATACATATGCTCGTGCTGTTTATACACATGTGTGGCTTCAGTTTTACAATGGTGTGCGACTTCCAGTGTGTTATCTTCCAAGCGCAGACAGTAGAATTGATACCATCACATTACATGTGCTAATGGTGACGTAGCAAGGCAGCAATTGTCAATAATAATCCAACCTACCATTGCAATGTTAGGCATTTAATGTTATTTATAAGTCAGATAAGCATTCTTATTTGATTATTAAAGGTATTTCCACACCTCAGCTGTGCCTCACCTATCACCTGCCACAGTTTACATAATCAGCCCTCCAACTCACCCTGCATCAGCAGCAGAGAGGGCTGTGGAAGGGTCCAAACCTTGCTTTCTCTTTTCCTGTCAGTTAATTTTCATAATAAAAGTAAATAAAGTACACCTTGGCTGGTGTGGCATAGTGGATTGAGTGGTGACCTGCGAACCAAGGGTTGCTGGTTCAGTTCCAAGCCAGGGCATATGCCTGGGTTGCAGGTCTGGTCTCCAGTAGGGGGAGCGTGAGAAGCAACCACACATTGATGTTTCTCTCCATCTCTTTCTCCCTCCCTTCTCTTCTCTCAAAAAATAAATAAATCTTTAAAAACAATAAAAATAAATAAAGTCCCTTATTATTTTTTTAATCCCAGCATGGCTTCTACAACATCTCAAAAGAAAAAAGAAAAATTACAAATGAAGGAACATTGTTCAATGAAAAGTGGACAGATGAATTTCTTTTTTGTTGAGGCAAATAGTAAGGCACTCTGCTTAATTTGTAGGGAATTTGTGCGAGTTTTCAAAGACTATAATTTGAAAAGGCGTTATATTCAAAAACACGCTGCCAAATTCAGTGCATATGAAGGATTGTGTCATAAGGACAAAATAGCAGAACTGATAAAATCTGTCTTAGAATTTTTTTCAAAAAGTTATAACTCAGGTGGATTCCATTGTAAAGGTTATGTGGTAGCATATTTAATAGCAAAAAAACAAAACCATTTACTGATGGTGAATTTATTAAATAATGTATAACAGCATGGCAGATATAATTTGCCCTGAAAAAAGGGGGGATATTTCCAAAATCAGTTTGTCTCACCAGATTGTAGCCAGGCAAATTGAAGAAACTGGAAAAATCTGTCAAAAGAAGTTTGGAGAATAGAGCTGCTAATTTTAAATGTTATGCTTTGGCAATGGATGTAGCACTGATGCTACAGATATGGCTCAACTTGCCAGTTTTATTAAAGTGACGAATACAGTGTCACTGAAGAAAGAGCTTCAGTGCCATTAAAAGACACAATTAAATCAAGAGATTTATACAAAACAGTACAAAATATGTTAAAGCCATTTTCGTCCATTGTCAATACATCTGATACAGTTACTAATGGTGCCCCGGCGATGGCAGGTGAAAGAGAGGGACTTGTAAAATTAATAGAAGACAATGCAGTTGCCACCCAGAACTCATGTTTGATGAAGTAATTGCAAACACATCAAGAAAATGTATGCACAAAAGCTTTAAAAATGGATAACATCATGCAAATCATCATCAAGACTATGAGTTTCATGAGAGACAAAGGATTGCATCTTTGCCAATTCAAGGAATTACTTAAAAGTGCTAATGCTGACTATGGTGACATCATTTACTTTTTGGAAGTAAGTTGGCTAAGTCAAGGCCAGGTATTGAAAAAATTTTATGATTTGTTACATGTTATCAAGTCGTTTATGGTATCAATAAACAAACTTGTACCAGAACTTGACAATGAAAACTGGCTTACAGATGTAGCATTTTTAGTGGATTTAACTGCTCCTTTAAATGAGTTAAATGTGTCTTTGAGGTGAAAACTAACTTATCAATACTGTGTTTCAAACCATATCGGCGTTCCAAATGAAATGGAAATATGGCAAACTCAAATTAAGGCAAACAGTTGTATGCATTTCGACACATTGGCTAAGCACAGTCCTGTGAACAGTGAAAAATATGCAACCTTGCTCTTCAATTTGATACAAGAATTTGAAAACAGATTTCAAGATTTCCAGGAAAATAATCAGTATTTTGCTATATTTGCGACTCCACTTTCAGTCGACATAAATATGTTACCTGCCGATATTCAAATGGAATGCATAGAGCTGCAATCTGACACGCAACTTAAAGAAAACTTTGATTGTGTCTCTCTACTGGACTTTTATAGGTCCTGTCTTCCCATGGACAAATACCCCTTGCTTCACAGTCAGACCTTACTCATGTCATTACTATTTGGCAGCATCTACATTTGCAAGCAACTATTTTCAAGAATGAAACACATTAAGAGTAAAATTAGAACCAAAATATCTGATGAGCACCTGGAGAACTCACTGAGAATTGCAACTACTTCTATCAAACCAGTTAATTGATGCACTAGTTTCTCAAATACAGTGTCAAACATCCCACTAGTTTTATGATGCCCTCTTTTACTTTTATAATAAAAAATATTTAAAAAGTCAGTGATGTTTTATTACTGAGATACGTTCATCTTCTATGTTAGTGGTCACTAACTTGGGTCCTGCTTGACGATTTTAAAAAATTGTTCAAAGGACTGCTGCATAATTAGGCTTATTATGTGAGGACCTTTTTGCTTATCTGTGGTGGCAGATATCACAAAAATTATGCACAGGCCTTTTTTTTTTTTTTTTGCTCATCAGTTTTTGTTACTGTTTGTATTTAATGTGTGGCCCAAGACAACTCTTTTTCCTCCAGTGTGGCCCAGAGATGCCAAGTGTTGGACACCCCTGGTCTAAACAGAGAATAGAAAAAGTCTAGAATAGTAAAATTCCAAGTGGTTGAAATTTCTGTAGCTTGGGAGTCCACAGGACACAAGCATTGGATTTGCAGAGCAGCCCCCTGCGCAACATTGGGCACCTGGCTGAGGGTCACTGCAATACCACCTTGCCCTGTCATTTCTTTCTGTATACCCGGCAGCCCAAGGGTGAATGGGTCTTTGGACTGAGACAGTGCTAGAGTTCTGTGGGACAGAGACAGCAAAACAACATGAGCGAGGGTGTTGTGGGGAATTAGCAAGATAGGGGAAGACCAAACAGACAGGGAGAACATGGGTAAGTCAAGGAGTGAGAAATCCAACAGGTCAAGCTGCAGGGTTGGAGGAAGCATCCAGTGGGTTTTGGGGCGGGAAGGAATTGCCCTCAAAGGGAGTGGAGAGAAATGCCTAAACAAGGACAGAAGCTATCTTCTCTGAAATTAAATTATAGTAAGTTTGTTTTGACTATCCAGGATATTTTATTTCTACAATAAACAAATCCAAAATTTAATTGAACATAATTATATGAAAATCCTAAATAATTGAATTCTGCGTTTGCTCTGAAGTTTTGGTTGTGCAGCCTTTTTTCCTAGTCCTGTATACCTTTTTAATTCTCCTTATTGCCACTGGTGGTCTCTAGACCTAAGAAAAATTATAACAACAGAGTATGGGTTGTCTTGTAAACTCATTAATTCCTCCCCTGGAATAGAATTGTAGTTTTTTCACAAATAGGAATTCTTCTCTCCCTTCTGTCAAGCTGAACAAGCATCTTCACTATCTCAACACAGAGCTTAATAAGACAAAGTAATGTAGTGATTTCTATAAAATTTTGAAAACATTTTTTACCTTAGCTTAAAGAATTCCTGGAGAGATCTCCCCATATACGTTTTTGGTATCTTCCAGTTTATGATGCTTATTTAGAACAATAGGGGAAAATAAATTTACACATCCAGGACTGACCCCAGTAAATCATGTGTTGGTCTTTATTATTTATTGGCTTCATTTCAGCCTTTTAACCAGCTAAAAGATGAGAAGGAACACAGATTCCCACTGGAATTAGTGATTCTCTAGAGCTGTGGTCTCCAGCCTTTTTGGCATCAGGGACCAGTTTGGTGGGAGAACGTTTCTCCACAGACCAGACCAGGGTGGGGGAGATGGTTTGGGGATGATTCAAGTGCATTACATTCAGGCTTACCTCCTGCTATGCAGCCCCATTTCTAACAGGCCTATGCCAGTACCAGTCTGTGGCCCGGAAGTTGGAGACCCCTGCTCTAGAGATTCTCCAGAATCTCCTATCAGGTGTTGTAAATGGCTTCACAAGACCCAGCTTAGGTCCACAGCTTCACAGGTTCAAATAAACCATTTGCTAGTAGTTGGAATTTTCCTGGAACAATTCTTTTGGGTGGGAACTAAAAGTGGGACTTAAAGAGAGAGACAACCAAAGTAAGTTGCCCAAACTAGTGTTTGCAAAATCATTTATACACCACTTAGTGGCAAGAAAAAAATAAATGAGTAGGACATACTTTTTTAATTTATAATTTATATTTTGCCTACTTTTAAAATGATTGGAGATAGTTAAATTATTAAAGCACATATAAGACAGTGGGTAAAGACAAGAAGCAGTTTTTGTTTCATTTGTTTCTTTGTCATTTTGGTGCTATATCAATAGGCCTGGAATAAAGTTAGTTGTTAACCCTTAAGCGTTAAAGTGGCTGCAAATGTCCTGGCAGCTAAGCCCAAAGAAAAGCATGGTTATAGTGCTCGTTCAGGACAAGGAAGCCTATGATAGAGCTTAGGTGGCGAAAGAAGCTTATGGTAGAGTCCAAGTGAGTCTTCTTGCCTCTCTCCCAGGTCTAAAACTTCTAATCAGAACCTCTGTATTTGGGGATGGCAGGAGAGAACATGAGTAGAGAATAGGGGCTTCAGAGAACAGGGACCCCAGGTTTGCTTTTCCAACTAGCCATGTGACTGGATGAGAATGGCCAACGTTTTGGTGGGGCAGGGTACACAGGGTCACCAGGACTCTTCTTATGCATTTGAATCAGGACATGAAGACAATGCCAAGAGAGGTTGTCATTGGCCTACCACATGTCAAAAATTTTCCTAGCTGATACATAGGCAGGTATTTAGTAGGCTTATTTTTTAATTTGCTATGGGCTTACACCCAACAAAACAATAGTGGATAGTGGAGAGGGGACGTTTCACAGGGTCCAGTAGAATAGAGGAGCCTGTAGAATAAGAAGTGCTAGAGGTCATATGGGCTTACACCCAAATTTTGTTGATTAGAATTTAACCTGTCAAATGACTTTTCTCTCCTCAATTTAAGCAAGCAAATTATATATTTCTAAATATATCAATAGCCTGGGATCTATAGTTATACTCATATATAGAAAATAATTCTCAATGTTAACCGTGTTAAAAAGAAGCTTGGCCCTGGCTGAGCCAAGCTGGGCCTAGCTCAGTCAGTTAGAGCGCTGTCCCGATACACTGAGGTTGCAGGTTTCCTGGTCAGGGCACATACAGGAATCAGCCAATGAATGCATCCATAAGTGGAACAACAAACCAATGTTTCTCTCTCTCTCTCTCTCTCAAAACATTTTTAAATAAATTTGTATATTCATAAATTACCGAAAGCAGCAAGTTTTCTGAAGCATGTCAGAAGCCATTAAAATAAAATAATGAGCACATCCTTTGAACCAGTGAGCTCATATCTGGAAATTTAACATCTGGAAATAGTCTTATAGACATTATGTTTTATAATAGTGAAAAGTGGAAACTGCCTACATGTCTTAAGAACAGGGTATTTGTGATTACAGTATGTTAACTCAATGCTGCACGTCATACCAAATCATTATGCCTAGAGTGTCTGTCCATGATAATAGAATTTGATGGATCGTTGTCTACTTCCATGAGCTGTCTTCCTGTTTCCTTACTGATGAAGTGGGGTCTAGTAGTTGGTCACTTATGAGGTGAATATTTGTAAATCTCCCATTTTTCTCAGACGTGATGATAGAAAGAGAGATCCAGTCCTTTGCATGTTGAGAAAAAAGCTGCAATAGAACTTGGGAGGGTGGCTTCCAGGCCCAGTGGACCTATTCTTTGCATAAGAAAAAGGGTGTTTAGCTTTTTCAGAGTAAATAACACTTGATGGTTCAAAAGAATTAACACACATGACAAGGATTAGTATACCCCCCATGGATGTGCTACTGCTCAGTCACTGTGAGTTCTAGGGAACTCTGCTTTTAAATTTAAATAAGATATATACTTTTTTTTTACTTGTTATTTTATTTTATTAAAGTGAGCCCCAGGGTGATTATAGAGGGAAAAGAGAAGTTTTAAGGGCAGGTGTCTAGGGAACACCAGCACCAAAAAAGCAGTAAAAACATTGAAAGAATCACTATGCCAGAAGAGGAGGATGATGTTGGGGTGGATAGTGGAGAGGGGACATTTCACAGGGTCCAGTAGAATAGAGGAGCCTGTAGAATAAGAAGTGCTAGAGGTCAGAGGTCATTGGCATTGATAGTTAAAGGAGTCGTTACTCACCTTTTCAAAATCATTAAGGAGCTGGGGCAGAAATCCAAGTGCAGAACATTGAGAAAGATGAGAATTTGGTGGTAAAAAGTATAAACTACTCTTTCATGAAATAAGTTTGCACTCAAGTTTTCAACTTAACTAGTGGTTTATTAAGTATTTCTTTACCTCCTTTATATATTCCTAGCTTCAAGATTTGAGTGCAATAAGAAAAAATATGTATCATTTTCAGCCCTTTTCTGTTTACTAAGGAGGTTTCAGGGTTTACAAATACATATTATTTCTCTTTTTTTAATCCTCACTCAGGGATATGTTTATTGATTTTTTTTTTTTTTTAGAAAGAGAAGAAGTGGGTGGTGGGGGTAGAGAGAGAGAGAAACATTGATGTGAGAGAAACATCTATTAATTGCCCCCTGTACACACCCCAACCAGGGATCAAACCTGCAACCTTTGGTGTACAGGGTGACGCCTCAACCAACTGAGCCAGCCGGCCAGGGCATAAATACAGATTGTTTCTACAGGTAATGCCTCTCACCCGTGAACCTAACCATGATAAAATTGTAAAATGCCAAGGGGACATTAATTGTATTGAGGATTGGTCTTGGTCATGTGGGAATGACTGAAGGACTAGCAGCATCAGCTGTTGGACTGACAGAATCTGAGAAGTCTTGCCCCTCTGCCACGGTAAAGACGAGCTCCGGCTGGTCAGGGTGGACCAGGGGCTGTTAGAGTTAAATCAGCTGGCCAATCTTCTGCTAAGACAAAGTCTTCTCAGATTTTTGCTTAATATCCCAGTTAACAATTTCAAATCTATTACCTCCAGAATCACTGTGAAAGTAAGTGACAAAATGACATTCCTGAAAGTCAGGCAGAGCCTTACTACTTTTTCTAGATTAGGCTCAGCCAACTTTTTCTGTAAAGGGCCAGATGGTACATATTTGAGGCTTCATGTGCCACAGACTATCTCCGTCACATATTCTTTGGTTTCTTTTTAACCACTTAAAAATACAAAAATTCTTCTCTGCTCATAAGCCCTTCAGATAGATCAGGCCACAGGTCAGATTTGGCCAGTGGGCCAAGGTTTGCCAACCCTGTTCTAGATGACAAAGTATGCATCTCAGGCACCTGTTAACAGTGGCCATAAAATAGGGTTTAAATACACTGTATTAAGTCACCATTGTAAAAGGATATATTTAGAAATGATGTGTACAGAATAAGTTAACCTGTGGCTTGTGGGGCTTCTGTAGTTTTCCCAGCCTGCTTGCCCTAGTGGGTTTGCAGCATAATCCAAGCTGCTGGAACTGGAATTTCTCTGCCACTGTCTAGTCCAGCAAGAACATAAGCTGCATGAGGACAGGATTGTGCTGTTGGTATCCACCGCTGTATTCCCAGGACTTGGGACAGGGCCTGAGAAATAGTGGGCACTCTCTTGTAGGTTGTGGGTTGGTATTTGCCTTGGGAGGACTACATCTTTTTAAATAATGGGCTTTCTGTAGTTGCATTGTACTTTCTATCCATGTGTAATATCGTGGTATTTGTGTACCAGGCACTGTTCTGGGCTTCATATAGTTCTTCATTACAACCCCACGAGGGCTTGCCTCCCACAGCTTACAGATGAGAGGTCAAGATCATGCAGCTAGTTAGGGAAGAGCCAGGATTTGGACCCAACCAGCATGGCTTTGCCTCCAGGGCTCTTAACACGCCTCACATAACACACATAAACCGCTCATCCTGTGTCACCATCAGACTTCCATCTCCAAATAGATTTGAAAGACCACTGGTTTTCACTTCTGTGACTCTTCCAAACTATATTACTCTCTGTGGTATAAAAAAGGTATTCTAAGACATAACAGATTTGTCAAAACTACTGAGTTTGCCAAAACTCATTGAACTGTACACTTAAAATAGATATACCTTATTGTACAAAAGTTGTAACTCAAAGTTGATTTTTAAAACATTCCAATCAAAAAATCAAACATGGTTTGGAAAGTTTTAATTAGGAATAATTAAATAATAGTTCTCTAAGGAATAAAGTAGAGAAAGAAAAGTTTTATTAATAAGAGTCCAGCTTCAAAAAAAGTTTTAATGGCTGTGTAAAAATGAGTTATTTTTCTTTGATTTTCATACCCAGGGAAAGGAAAACCTCTTCAGCGCAAGGTTAAAGCATCTAAGAAACAAGAGGAAAAGGAGAAGAAGGGAAAGGGAAAGCCCCCGGAAGAGGAGCTAAAAGACTCCTTGGCCGACGATGACAGCTCCTCCACCACCACAGAGACCTCCAACCCCGACACAGAACCTCTCCTCAAGGAGGTAGGATGGGATCATACAATCAGGCACTGTCTCATTGTTTGGGTTTCTTAATGCATCCTGAACATTTTATATTTAATGTGAGCACATGTTCTGAGGGTTAGTGCTCATTGTTCACAGACATGCTTAAATAGTCACAGCTCTGGGGACGAATTTCTTCTTTTCCCCCAGGAAGAATATTGGGAAGCATGCTAACAAAGTAAAATAGATAGAAATTGGAAACACTGCTTAAAAGTTAGGGGCTCTCTAGAGTAGAAACTACTCTGGCTCATGAAATTTGTTGCAGATTTTAAATATCAGAAGAGAATGAGAAAGAAATATACCATTTTAATTAGATTGAGCTTTTCCTATAAGACCACTTCTGGCACAATCAACTTCAGTAGCAGCTCACTCCCTACCCAGGCAGAGTAGTGATTGTCCTGGAGGGGAACATAACCCAGGGAAATACTCCAGGCTTTAGCACTCACCCAGAACTGGGGACTCGGCGTAGCACACATCAGCACAGCAAGAAAGCTGCCTCACTCCTCGGAGTCCTCAGCATCAAGACTGATAATTGCAAAGCGCCTGATACTAGTGGGAGTTAGGTCATGGAGGGTAGGGTTACTCTTGGGATGTGTCTGAGAGTCTGAGTTATAAGCCATATTCGCAGGGAATATGGAAAGGGAAAGTGGAATTCTGTTTTGGCATTTTTATTTTTAGATAACTATATTTCAAATTGAAAATGATGCTATAGAACCTTTAATATTGTAGACCAGAAGTTTCTTTTCAGTTTTAACCTGGTGGCCTAGGGAATCATTTCTTAAAGAAATCTAGTAGTGTCATCTACATAGAATTCTACATGAATTCTACATGAATTTTTAGATAAAATTTACATGTAACTACTTTTCTTGCCAACTGCCTTCCCCATTGTACCCTCCACATTTGTCATGGTGCCCTGTGCACCTCAGTATAGTGGATAGCTAGTATCGGAATCCTGCACTTTATATCCTTCTAACACATGACTACAAATCTTAGAGTGGGATCCCAGCAATTTCAGTGATAGGAATAAGCTTTTGGAAGACATTTTCAGCACACTCTTTCTTTACTTCTTTTCTGCCTTTCCAGCTTTTTCCCTACTATTCCTCTGTGACCCCCTTCAACTACCCCATCTCCTGCGTTCTGTGTGCACCCACTGGCATAATTTTTACCTCTCTGTTGTTACTTTCCTTCAACTTCTCCTTCCCTGTCTTTTGCATCCTTATAGACATGCTTGGAACTCGTGGCCTCCATGCCTCTTACCCTTCTCCCTGCTGTTCGGTTTTTATTGCCCCTCCTCAGCATTCTTCCAGAGGGTTCATGTGCTCTTATTTCTTTGTAACTGACCTGTTTGCCAGTGTGTATAATTTCTTCCCCACTAGATTACACATTTGTGTGTCTGTTTCAGCCCTGTTCTACCCATTTATTCAACAAGTCTGTACTGAGTTCCTAAGAGCCCAGTCTTCTGCTGGAAGCTTAGGAAACAAGTGGACAAAAGACCAGGTTCTCATCCTCAAAGAGCCCACCATCTACAAAACTCTTGATGAGTCAAGTGCTCAGGAAATGCTTCTTTAATAACTCAGAATAAGTCTGAAAAGGTATAGAAGCAGGAGGATGTTCTGGCCCTTTCTCTGGTTATTTACTTTTGACAGTTAAATAGATTGACTTGATGTTTTTACCTGTTACAATCCAGGTTCCCTTAATAACCACGCTGTGACGCTAGACACTGTTGGGTTGACTCTAAAAATTCACCATGTGCTTATAACTCCCCCACACCCACAGCTGTTCCCTTTTGCTGCATATGTCCTTCCTCTGTCTGTCCCCCTGGCTAGCCTCAGTGCATCCTTGAACACAGTTCTGTTCAAACTGTCTGTGATGAAGAATGAGGTTTTTTAAAAATTTCCAGTCTGTCGTATACGTGGTCCCACTGCACACGAGGAATATGCATCCAGTCCACATGCCACTCCCCAGGCAAATTCAGCAGCACCTGAACAGACCCATGCCATGTCCAGGAGACAAGTTCACTGATCGGTGCTTGGAGACCACAACAGTGTCAAATTACTATAAAAAGGCATGAATATGACTTCTATACTTACCTGGTCACAGACCAGAAACAGCATTTGGCGACCAGTCAAGTAGCACAGCGGTTAGATGCAGCGTGGGTATGGCCTTTTCAGTTCATACTTCACACTTAAGCCAGGTGAGACAGCTCTTCTGTGCTGTGGTCATGGCCAGTGAGCATTTCCATATGAAAGCACAAGTTGATTGATCTCTCACTGTCATAAATATCTTCTTCCTGCTAGACGAGCCCTCAGGGGAAGGGCCTGGACCCTCTTGGTAACCCCTTGCCTGGTGCCAAGTGGGTGACCAGTAAATGTTGAGAAAGTGAATAGGTAACTAAGCCCCTCCCATTGATGGTGAATAGTTGTTTATATTAGCTCACCATAGCTCTGTTGACTGTCACAGTGTCATGAACATTCAGTGAATGGATATGGACACTTGTGTTCTTGGCATGGATTGTCCTTAGGATCAGCAATGGGCACATTGCCAGAGTGTTTATAGTGTTTATATTGTTGTCCTAGCTGAACTTTTCTTGTTAATAAAGGCAAGGTTTTGCTCCCTAGGTCTAAAAAATAAGAAGCCACCAATTGGTTGCTGCCAGGACTACCACCACTCCTGTCAGGATATGAGTATAAATTAAAATGCCAATTTATAACTCATACTCACCAAAACACAATTATAATAGATCAAAGGCTGAAAAATTGACAGAGGCACAATAGTTAAGATAGATTTAAAGAAAGGAGTTTATCATTTTTATATATATGACGTGTATATATCTTCAGTTTTGTGCCTCTGCATTCAAATAGAACAATATCAGTCATTTTTAGTAATACTTCTCAGCAATTAAGTGTACATTTTTTACAGGATACAGAAAAGCAAAAGGGAAAACAATCCATGGCTGAAAAACATGAAAATGAAATGCCTCAAGTGAAGCAAAAAAGCAAAAAACTCTTGAATGTTAAGAAGGAAATCCCAACAGATGTGAAACCCATCAGGTAAGATAAAGAAATGAGTGCAGAGAAATAAAGTAATATAAAAGAAGTTACTGGTAAAAACTAGGTAAAGTTTTTGCTTGTTTTGGTTGGTCTTTTGGGGGGTTGGGGGAGTACAACAAAAGCCCTATACTACATCGTGCTCCTCTTGGTTTCTTTCTGATGCCCACTGTGTACTGTTTAGGGGTGGCCACATGCTTTTGATGTCAGAAACAAAAAAGGCAGAGGTAACAACTTGTTAGTTGGTAGTTCATTCCCAGGCAGAGAGCCATTTCACTTCTGCACAAAGAAGACCTCAGTGGTTTGGCCACAGGTGGGAGCATAACTTCTGAAAGAGAGTTCTGAACCTGCCCTCTAATTCAGAGTAGCAGTTGAATCTAGAATTCTGTGCCACAAAACTTAGAAGAATCTATGCTTAGGTAATCAGGGCAGATAGCACCTATCAGACAAGTCTATCATGAAATAACTCCATCCCAGCACCTGTGGGACAGGATTTTCACATCCCTTCATCCACCCCACCCCCTGGGAGGGCTTGCTACAGAATGTTTCCCCAAGTAAATGAACAAGTCGAACTATTGGGTTATTAACTTGATGCTTCTATTAAGCCTGAGATCTAACTAATAAACTGATTTTGGTTTTAGCATTGTTAATAATGCCCTTCCTAGTTCTTCGTATGAAATGGCTGTCAGCATTTTGAAAGCCAATAGTTGCCTTTTTGTGTGGTAAGTGGACATTGACCCAGGAAGTTGAAGGAATTAGGTATAAAGCAATAAAGGAAGACATAGTTTGTTATCATTAAAACGTAGTTTGTTATCTTTTTCTGTGTCTAATACTTGAGCTTTGCCAAAACACCAGTAACCTCCACTTTCTCCCTAGATTTTACACAGCTTTACTCAGACAGGGTAGTCTGTTCTGTAGAACCGAAGGCTAGTGAGAAATTAGGGATTACTGCAAAGACATTTCACCTTGTCCCTGAGTTTAGGAATAACACAGCATATGGCAGTGACTAGTAATGGAGTGTCTAAAATTTACTGTTCTGTGCAAACTGTTAGTTTGAGGGACCTGGTCACACAGTTTGTTGAGAATGGTCTGACCCAGTTAGAAGGAATGTCACATGGAGTCACGGTTGACCTCCCCAGTCACTTGGACCTCCCCAGAAAGAAATCCTTCTGAGGCACTAATTGGTGCTGCCAGTCTGGCACCCCAGGACAAGGATGTTAACTGGATTGGTGGCTGGGTGCCTGAGCTCAGTGCCTGAGACATGATAATGTAAAACAAATAGTACATGGTAATCTCACCCTCAGCACTCTTCCCCAACTTAGATTGTGTTCTCATTTTTTTTAATGAAGTAAGTTGACTATTAGCAGATTTGATTTTGAAAAGTTTGTAAAAGACTTCACTGGAGTAGCACTAATCTCACCAAGGTTTTTGAGTTCTCTGGCAAACTGCAGGCTACAGTGAACAGTCCTGTATCACCTGTTCAAGGGACAGTTACAGTGACAACTCAGGTTCTCTTCATGCACAGCTAAGAGAGAAACCACTGCCAAAAAACAATTTAAGCAGTGCACTCTAATTACCTTTTTAAATTGTCTCTGTTACTGGAGAAATCCACATGCAGCCTTAGTCTTCTAATCTCCTCAATCTAATTTCTTGAACTCACAGATCTTGTTTTGTGTTTTTCTGAATTCAGGGATAAAAATAAAAGTATTGAAGGTCAGTATTCATTAGTACATCAGTCAAGTACAGAGTTAAACAGAGACTTCTTTTAATAACCAGCAATGTTGTCTCTGAATAGAGCCATTTCCTGTTCACACTGAATTAGGGTAGTACGCGCCTTGCACTATTCAGGTGCAGTCAATTACTTGTGGCCCTGTCTCTGGTAATGCCTGAAATGCCTGTCATCTAACAAGAAGTGCTTTCCGTGTTTTACTATATTTGGAGGAAATATATACACATTTTCTTTTATTTGTTATGAGATTTATTTTTATTTTTTGTATTTGAACTGTTTTATTGTATTTTTTCATTACCATTTAACCCCCCTAACCCTCTTCTACCTCTACCCATCCCCGGCACAATGACCACACTGTAGTCTGTGTCCATGAGTTCTTTTTCTTTTTTTGCTTGATCCCTCCACCCCCAAACCCTCCTCACTCCAGAGTTGTCATGCACAGTTTTTAAAAAGAGAGAAAGCCAGAGAGGCATGCCTCAGTCTCTGCCAATACAGCCCCTGCCACCAGACTCCCAAGAGTTAACTTCACAAAATCACTTCTGAGGAGTGTGGATCACTGGGCTGCAATGCAGAGCTCTAGTCCATTCATTTCCCAGCTTCAACCCTGCAGAACTGGGCCTGCAGACCTCCACAAGACTTTTGTAGGTCAGAGATGCCAGGGAGTAAGAGTCAGGACTTCTAGAGAACCAAGAAACGCCTAGGAAACCCTGATTGAGGATACCAACTGTCTGTTGATCCTTTTGTTTTCTAATTGTTTATCATCATTTTACATTTGTGAAGCAAATGTAATAATCTAAAATTAGCACAGGTTTACTCTTATAATCTGCTCAAATAGCACACACAGCTCAGGCAGTTGACACCACATTTCACACAGCAGCCTCCAGACACATCAGCACAGGGAAACCCTGACCTTGCCCTTGGCTTCCTGCCTCCGTGCATTGAGCCTATTCCGTGTATTGATTCAAAATAAAGTCTGGCATCTGAAACACCTTTCTGGTTTTTTCTTTCACAAATAATCAGTTAAATTAAGTTGGCCCTTATCCATTTATTCAGAAGCCTTAAAAATGTTTTCTCAATAGAGATCATTTGGCTTAATTTAGAAAAGTATGAATCAGCAATAATAAAGTAGTTGTCTGGCACCTTCTTTCTTAAAAAACAATTAATTTTACAGTGGCACAGAGTTAAGCTTTGTATAAATAGACAGTCCTCATCCACAACACTTACAAACCACTGACTTAAAAATAACTCACACTCTCCCACTGCAAGAGGACTGGGTGTCTGTGTAATGGGAGCTTTTGTTTTTTTTTTTAAAGATGGAGTTTTTAAGTAACCCTGTCGGAAGCAAAAAGAAGATTTATAAAACTGTATTTTCTTAAGTCAGTTTGTTATCCTGCCTAAAACTTTTTCAGGGGTAATTGAGACCCTTTGGATTTTTTTATCTATTTAACTAATTCCAAATGTAATACCTATTTATGATAGAAAATGTGTGAAATATAGAGAAACAAAAGAATGAAAATAAAATGATCTTTGACCTAGTACCTTATAAAATGTTTGTAAATAGCTTTCATTAAAATGTATTTATTTATTTATGAAATCATACTTTATTCTGTCATCTGCTTACCTTCAGAGGAAGGAGTGTACTGTGTGTGCCATTGGATATGGAAGGTTTAAACCATTCTGACATTGAAATCTGCTGTGGATTAGCTGCCTTCTAGGAGGGAGAATCTAGATAGCCTGGTTCATTCCATAATTTCTACAATAAAACATATCTTCAGAGTTCTGAATAGCAGAACCTTGACCTTTCTGAAACTCTACATTCAGAAACCCCAGTAGTAGTGTCTTTACTGGGAGATATTCCACAGTTTCCAAATGGCAGGTTCCTGCTAATGTCATTATGCCCATTACCTGAGGCAGGTGCTCTAACCATTCGTTGTCAGCACTCAGAGTACAAAGGAGGTGTCTGCACGTGCTGAGCTGTCTCCTACACAGCCTCGACCTCAGGGTGGGAGCAGATAATGCTTCAGGAAGCCAGATTCCTAAAACATGCACTGAAAGTGCAGAGCAGCCCTGGCTGGTGTAGCTTAGTGGATTAAGCGCGGGCCTGTGAACCAAGAGATCACGGTTCGATTCCCAGTCAGGGCACATGCCTGGGTTGCAGGCCAGTTCCCAGCAGGAAATACACAGGAAGCAACCATACATTGATATTTCTCTCTCTCTCTCCTTCCCTTCCCCTCTAAAGATAAATAAATAAAATCTTTAAAAAAAAAAAAAGAGAGAAAGAAAGTGCAGAGCAGTCAGTGACTTCTCTGCCCTACAAAAACAGGACAAATCTGAATTTTGCTTCCATGCTTGTCTTTCAGTTGCTTAGAGCTGCCATACCCTCCTTCATTAGAAAGTAAACAGCGGAAGAGCCTCCCAACCAAGATCACTCTCCCAACTGCATTGACAAGCAGCTCCAAATCACGGAATTGCCAGAAAACAAAAGGTATTTTGCTGTTTGTCACACAGATACCTCCATGATTGGTTATATTAACAGTTGTTAGTTCTGAATTACCAGTGATCAGTTATAGTTATTAGTCATGTAAAAAGTTAAGTTTGTATTCTCATCCACATTAGAGGAGTCATTGAAGTAGACCTAAAAGAAAGGAGTCATTGTCCATTAACAACTGTCTTTTCTCCTTTCTGTGCAGGTGCAAATAAGGTAGTGGATAACAGGCCATCTGCCCTAGCAAAGTTCCTCCCAAATAGTCAAGAACTAGGCAACACCAGTAGCTCAGAGGGAGAAAAAGACTCTCCACCGCCAGAGTGGGATTCTGTGCCAGTTCACAAACCTGGCAGCTGTAAGTATGGCAACTTGGGAATCACTCTAGGCATGACAACTCAGCAGGGATGCATTGTTTTAAAAGGCAGTCCAGTCACCAGTTTGATTCCTAGTCAGGGCACATGTCTGGGTTGCAGACCAGGTCCCCAGTTGGGGGCATGTGAGAGGCAACAAATCAATATTTCTCTCCCTGTCTTTCTCCCACACTTCCCTTCTCTCTGAAAATAAATAAAATCTTTAAAAAATAAAAATAAATGGAAAGATGGAGGCGTAGGTGGACACACTGTGCCTCCGTGCACAACCAAATTAAGGACAACAAAAATTTAGAAACAAAAAAAAAACAACCAGAACTGACAGAAAATTGAGCTATATGGAAGTCTGACAACCAAGGAGTTAGACTCATTCATCCAGTCCGGTATGAGGGGCGGGGCTGGGTGGCGGGGTAGAGAGGGGTCCCAGCAAAGGCTTGCGGGCCCCACTGCACAAGGCAGCAGCTGACATACCCTGAACATGGGATGGCAGTGGGCAGACCCAGTGAGGCACGCAGGGCAGCTGGCTGACCGAGCAGTCCCACATTCTCGCGCAGACAAACCAGGCAAAGTTGGGGAGTGAAACAGACCACACAGCCCAGAGCCCCAGCATGGGGAAATTAAGCCTCAAAACACCAATTGAAAACACCTGTCGGGGTTGAGGCACAGGGGGAGACTCCCAGCCTCACGGGAGAGTTCATTGCAGAGACACACAGGGTTCTAGAACGTACAGAAGCCCACCCACACGGGAATCAGCACCAGAAACACCCAGTTTGCTTGGAGGAAGCAGTGAAAGGGACTGAAATCCAACAGAGAGAGGAGCAAGTGCCATTGTTCCCTATCAGACCCCGCCCCCACAGACAGCATCACAACCCAGCAAACACAGCCCCACCCTGGTGAAAACCTAAGGCTCTACCCCTCATACGTAACAGGTGTGACAAGACAAAAAAAATGACCCAAACGGAAGAACAGATCAAAGCTCCACAGCAGATACTTTTAAGCAACCAAGAGATAGCCAACCTATCAGATGCACAGTTCAAAACACTGGTGATCAGGATGCTCACAGAAATGGTTGATTTTGTTTGCAAGTTAGATGTGAAAATGAGGGCTGTGCTAAGTGAAATGAAGGAAAACGCACAGGGAACCAATAGTGATGGGAAGAAAACTGGGACTCAGATCAGTTGAGTGGACCAGAAGGAAGAAAGAAACAACCAAACAGAAAAGAATGAATAAATAAGAATTCAAAAACATGAGGAGAGGCTTAGGAACCTCCAAGACATCTTTAAACGCTCCAACATCCGAATTATAGGACTACCAGAAGGAGAAGAGGAAGAGCAACAAGTGGAAAAGATACTTGAACAAATAATAAAGGAGAACTTCCCCAATCTGGCAAAGGAAATAGACTTCCAGGAAGTCCAGGAAGCTCAGAGAGTCCCAAAGAAGTTGGACCCAAGGAGGAACACTCCAAGGCACATCATGATTACATTAGCCAAGGTAAAAATGAAGGAGAGAATCCTAGAAGCAGCAAGAGATA